>OX377203.1:99681689-99774987 GCA_947396885.1 Heligmosomoides polygyrus polygyrus
TGATGAACAAACCGAAATGATTGTCTAGCCGTAACAAGTGACATCTTGCCGTTTGTGCCTTATTGTGAACTGTAGAATGATCAGTGGATACCCGCACAAGTGTGGTTCATTTGTCCCTAGTCATAACGCAAAGGGCGATCGTATGCCCTTAACGGAAGACATAGGTGAGTTCGTCTCTCTCATCTGGTCTCTTCGAGGTGTTTGTTGATGTAGGTCGAAAATGCTAGAGGTGGGGTTGAGGCGCTTGGTGGGGTAGAGCGCAAATCTAACCTTCACATAATGTTTAGGCCTCTGAGAACGACGGGAACGTCGAAATGTCAGGCCCTGCTGAATACAGCTGTCCACCTAAAAACCTCGTGTGGCACAAAATATGCTAACAGTAACAACTTATAATGCCGAGATTTTAGGATTCATACAGGCGACAGAACACGAAATAATGAGGGAAGGGTCTGATGCGTATGTCTGGGCGGAGAAAGCGGGACGTATAGGGAGAAGCTTCACCGTGCAGCAGTATAAAGAGTGTTTGCTTTTTGTCAAGTCGTTAAAGCAAACAAGTATGGTGCATCAATTTTACTATGTAATCAGCTGCGAGCGCTGGCAAGGTCGCTTGTTCACCCGCGATGGCTGCTCCGATACGGTTCAAAGCGCAGTGGAGCATTGCTTCGTGAGAGGGGCAGTCGAGGGTTCACCTCTCGTTCGTTGCTTTTTGTATTCTAACTCATCGTTGAGATTTGGAGGTGCTCACCAGGAGTGAACGTTTAACGGTTAAGGATTTAACGAATTAACGGCATTTTCGTTAAAATCTGGCTTAACGACTTAACGGAAATGTTCAGAAATTGAACTAAATCTAAAAAAAAAAATAAAAAATCCGTAAAAAAATCGCCAAAGTTTACGTCTAGAACCTCAGTGTGCACCCCTGGTGCTGACGTCCACAACTTTTCAAGTGTTTTCTGCACATTTTCCAACAATATGTATGCTGTGAAAGGTAGCCTTAGATCGGATTCATCAACGACATACAGCAACTTGACAGAGAAAATGGTACAGCCGCAAATCCCTGATAGCGCGGCTTGTCAAGGGATATGGTGAGCGATAAGCCGCGTTATTTGAGTTTTCCGCTGTGAATTCCCTGTTAAATTTATGTAAGTCGTTGATGAATCCGACTCCTTGTTGCTACTTGCTTAATTACTGACCGGCTCCTAACCACAAGACGAAGAGAAAATGATTCAGCACACGGATGTGTGAACACTCAACATCACTGGAAGTGCTGCTGCGGAACTACTGTAACGGATTCATTTCCCTTCAGCTAGCTGCAGCTTTGATCGTTTAGGGGTCGGATTCATCAACGACTTACAGCAATTTAACGTATTTAACGCATAAATACAGCTGAAATCCCTGATAGCGTGGCTTATTGAGCAATAGGCCTTTGTTATACCACCGCTCATCCCGATCGACGCCTAATGATATGCTCTCATATCGATCGAGCGGCGCGATGGGATCGATATGGGAGCATATCATTAGGCGTCGCTTGGAGTGAGCGGTAGTATAACAAACGCAATATGGTGAAACTTTCGCGCTTGGTAAGCCTCGCTATCAGGGATTTCGGCTGTACATTCTCCGCCAAATTGCTGTAAGTCGTTGATGAATCTGGCACCAGGATGTTGTCCCTTTCTGCAGACCAAACATGGTCGCGCACAATAACGTGGTAGTGAAATCGCTTCATAAGCATGTAGGGTCATGTAGCTGAAGAAGCCCATGTCGTCCGGCTGAATCTGGTCGTTGGCAACCAACAGTATAGAACAAATACACGAACTCTTCTCTCGGGGCCTAGCAGCTTAAATCTCCGCTTAGTTCGAAGAGTCGCGCGAGTCGAGGGGTATTGCTGTCGGGCATCTGTGGAACGCTCAGATAAAGAGAGCATAGTTTGAGTCGTCATGACATATAAGTAACCTGCCAGGGATTTTTCGTCTGGAAAATACCGCACTCACATACCGATATAAGCGATTGGTTTGTGCATGGAAACGGGCTGTGAAGAATCTGTAACTTTCTTAGGTTTCTTACATAGTGACCTGTCATTCTGTTTTTCCCCTGTGTATCAGTGGTGTTTAACGTCTACACATCATTGTGCTGAATAATTTTCTCTCCGCTTTGCAGTTAATAACCGGTCAGAAATAAGCAGGTTGCATGAAATCTTACTCTCCACAGCAGACAGCTGGAAGAATATGCGGAAAACATCAGAAAATTGCGTGGAGATCAGGGCCTTCAAATCTCTGCCGTTCTTTTGAAATGCAGAAATGACCGAGCGCATGAGAACCGAAGCTCCGAGTTCTTTCTGATGAAGCAACGCCCCTTACCACTATGCTCTGAACCGCTTAGGGCTCATACTGTGTTCATACTTCGCGACAAGAGCGACTCGTCGCTCGTGCAAAACATCCATGTCGATTAAAACCGAGCACGCACCGCTAAAAATGATCGTACTCGAGCGCCACACTGTCGCTCTTGTCGGCAATTCATACTCACCGGCTCTGCGCACGCCATGCGCGCCCCGCTCTCGTCGCCCGTGCAAAATATGCAAATCGATTAGAATCTAGCGCGCGCCGCCGAAAAGTGTTCATACTCGAGCGCCGGCGCTGTCGCTTGTTCATACTTCCACGCGCTGCACTCTCGACGTTGGCGGCAGTGTTGCGCGGGCTCTTAATGCCCGTGCACACTTTGCAGCGGGCAGCGGGCAGTGGAATGTGGGCGGAGCTGGTCGCCGCCCACATTCCACTGCAGCAGGTGGAACCGCGCCGCAGCGGCACGCAGCGGAGCAGTGGCTGGCTAGTTGCCAGCTGATCGATAGCCTGCATTTGGCTGCTCTGTGGATTCTTTGCCTTTTTGCCTTCTTGGAGTTCGTTAACCGCTCTCAACCGTTACGGGGGCTGCTTTCAGAGTGTGCCGAAGCAGCTGGTTACCGCGGATGGAACCTATGCGACACAGTCGGCACTTTCTGTCTCGTCAAAAGTTGTCAACAAGGAGAAGCCTCCCTTGAGGTTCATTTTGAAATTCTGTTGGAGTGTGTCTCACCGATTGCTGCTGCAGCTGATTCACATAATCAGGCAGTTTCTTCTGGATGGCGATTTCTTCCTTGGTGCCTCTCTTGCAACGGTGCTCAACAAACTTGCTGAGCAGTTCACGAGGAACAATGATGGTAGGAGTTCTCTGACCCAGCTGTTTTTCTCGGATTTTTTTGAGCTTCTGCTTTCAAGGCAACTAGCAGCGGTCGAATCGCTTCCGAGCAGAGTGCATGTTTATTCTGGCTTGCATTATAAATCTCGGTAAAAGTGGTCAAAAAAAGAACAACGTTACCGAGGACGACTTGGACAGGTATGGAATGCCTTTGAAGGTGATTCCCGTCGACATGTCTCGTTCTGATGTTTTAGAATGGGCACCACAATCAAGCTGCTCGCTCAAGGATGCAGTGAACTAGACGACGTTTTCATCGACAAAAGCAAGGACAGCTTGGAGCTGATGTTGGCGAGCCGCCAGCAAGACAAAACGGATGAAATCTCAACCAAGAAGAAGAATATTGTGGAGGTACTTTGCGCTGAGTACGCTGTGGTCCGCGAACATGGGACAAGAATTACCTGTGCATTTCCAGGTGGACAAGACGATCATGTTCACACAGCTGAGCCCTCGGGCTGACGCCTGCATCGGGGAGAACCTGTTCGATCTCTCCCTCTCTCAGGCGCTGGGGACCGCCCCAAAGACGCAGAGATTCGACTTCTCGAGGTAACTTATTTGGGAGCTTTGGGTTAACATTTTTGTTTTTGGAAATCTGTCGCTGACTGTTCTTCGTTTTAGCTCCAAACTTGGAAAAGTCATTCAACTGGCGGGTTTCTCCGATCCGGTGTATGCCGAGGCCTATGTGAACGTGAACCAATACGATATCGGTGAGTGTTTGGGGTTTTGATATGAGGACAACTACAAATAGTTTTGCTGCTTCTTGTAAAATTCGATCTTGGGATCAGTGTATACGGCTAAGTAAGACGTTTTGGAGCAGAGATGTACCAATTGAAAGTGGAAGGCTTGGCGCTCTGCTCGCTCTGTTAATTAGGTTCAGTAGTGCGTATTATTAGTTTTTGTACTGGTTATTCCACTTCTAGCATCCAATTTGATTGTATATCTAAGGCCGTCTTTATGCGTTATCTTTATCTCTGGGGCAAGAGGAGAGCTAGGTTTTTGTTCCCCTAGACTGTTCATTCAGCTACTCGTGGGTGAATGAATATCTCAAAAAAGTTGGCGAATCATTGAGGCAAAGAGTAGTGGCAGGTACATGTATGTTGGTCGCAAGCTGTAAGATGGTAGTGGGGCTAATGAGTGATGGGTGATTAAAGATATTACGCCCTTGTTGAGCGGTTGTTAGCTGGATCGTGTTATCGTTGCCTAGCACGTCGACATTGTTGAAGATGGTGGATAGCCCGATGGAATAGTTTCTGCGTATTCACTTCCTTTCATATTTCACATTAGGAAATCGGGATTTATATGGAGTGCCTATATCTCATCTAGTTATCTTCTTGCGACTTGTTGGTCGTGTAAGGGAGCGTCTACGTTAGTTTGCGAGCCTTCACTAGCTGTTTCGGGGAAGGTGGGTGTATCAGCGCTCTCTTTCAATAACAGGGTGCTAAGCGAATATGAAGCTTGGATAGACAATGAAGATTCCTCCTAATGAGCGTTTTCCTGCTTGTGAAAGATGTGCTCCCAAAGATAATTTTTAGGGGTTTGATAGGAGGTTTCATGGTTTGCTTTCCTTCTTCACCTTTTCTTATGCTGACAGATTCCAGTTCTCGACGTGCTCATTGTCAACCAAACCGCAGACACCCTCCAGAACGTCCAGAACGAGCTGCGATACTATCGATCGGTTATCTTTCGAGACAAAAACAGTGGCGATTCTTGATTGCCTCATTGATTGTAAGGTAATATGTCCAGAATGCGAGAATTGCTTGGGCTGACTGATCTGTTTGGGTGTTCGTCACACTACGATTTGCCTCAGGTTGTTATTTCTGTATGTGAATAAATCGTATGTATCTTTCAAGTGGAAGTTGGACAAAATAGTCGCGTAAAATCCGAAACAGTTGATGGTGGACGTAAGCTATTGATTATAATATTGTTGAAGCCGAGCAAAATCAGATTGATATTGGTCGATTGATGGACTTCATCGCTCAGTCCTGAGGTAGCAATATTCGCGGGATACTCGCCCTAGCAGTCAACTCTATTGATTGCTATTGTGGAGGCAATTGATATTGATTCCTTCTGAAAGCTTCACCTAGTTATTCTCCTAAAACTAATGGTATCGTTCGTCCACCAAAGGCCCACTCTATTCGGAAACCGGTAGTAGGAAGCGAAATAGATTAGTCTATCGACTCCATAAGAGCGCTGTTCAACGGCATCATATTTACGACTCATAGCCACATATACTTATGCGTCTCTAAGATTTCGAATGGTTTCGAATGCTTGTACTTTTCGAGTATTCGAATTCGACTCATTCGAAAAACGCCATTTCATGAATATCTGAATTCGAGTAACGCATTTTCTTTGAAAATTTGAACTCGAGTGTTTAAATTGGAATGGAAATCATTCGAATACCTATTCGAGTAGTTCATTTGAACAGAAAGATTCTACATATTTGACATTTCCACATCTGGCGTTCTTCATTCAGTACATTCTATTCCTTCGGAAACGGATGCGCATTACAACAATAACTCGTAAGCAGAACATACAGCACGTGATCCGACTGGATTGAAAACGAAACAATTAAAGGTGAAACGACGAAAAACAACTAGCTCTGTATACACGGGGATGATTATGATTATGAGATGACAATGAGAAGCTAGAAACATGTGGCCAATATAGACGACAGAAGCTAAAACCGATCTATGAATGTCGACATGCAAAGAGTAGCACCTAAGCGAAGAAGCAGATAGAAAAAGAGTGACGATTTCTGTCGGGAGACAAAGAAATTAGAAACAATACTCCGATAATTACTACTCTTTGCAAGAAATACGCTTCGTGTGGCGTACCCAAAACACAGAAGAACAAATAACTGCGAAATACCGATTCCTAAAGTACGAGACGAACAGCTCCGTCAGCAACTGAAACCGTTCCGATTCAGCCACGAGAGTATCAGATAACCATCCAGAAACGTAGCAAGAGGTACTCTTACGACTTGTTCGCAAGAGATCTGTAATAAAGATCGAGGAGAATAGAAGGCAACTTAACAAATAAGTAGGAATAGAACTCACAATTCTTTCGCAGACATCTGCCCGCACAGAAACAACTGATCAACAGCGCAAACGTTACCAGCATAAGGAAATGCATACCATGCGCAGACGACAAGAGATAACACCACGTTTTCTGAGACAAATCTGCAAAACACGGTTATTTTTGCTAATGAGTGATATTCCTGATGTTGAACCCACCATCGTAGACCATCTCTCCAACAGAAGTACTTCACCATACGTTCGCGAATTTCCTTCGATTCATTGGACACATTGCCTGATGTCCCTACAAAGCTGCCATCTTGGGAGACATCAGTTATTCCGTATCGATCAATTACTCCATCGGCTCCAATCCTTTCAATCAGCAGGTTGTGCAGAATCTAGATAGTTAATTGAAGATAACGCCAATGTAAAGCGATGATCTACACTAACCATGATTGAAAGCGTTATCGACTTCACATTATCGGGATGTGCGTAAATCGGTGCTAGCAAAAGTCGAAACCGATTGGCAAGGATCCCAAAATAATTTTCGACCACCCGACGGGCTCTAAATAAAGGTGCTTACTATTAATAACAATTGGTTATATTCATCACCAGCATACCTGCAGTGCATGAGATTAAAATGCGCAGCTCGTGAGCTGCCAACAGCCTCCGCGTCGGAGAATGGCCTTATGAATCTAGAGGTCTGACGAAATCCCTGGTCGACGATGAAGTGACATGGGACCTTAAATATCAGCTAACCACACTACATTTTCCCCTTCGTCTGACTGACTCACCTTTCCGAAATTAGCCAACTGCACTGGCTCGGGAAAATCGTCCTCGTGTTCCTCGAGAAACGTTTTCATCTTGCTGTCCAGAAAAACGCCCGCATCTGATGAGGACCCGGCTGCTCCTTAAAACCTGCCGTAGTGCAATATGTCCGGAAAGGCTGAACGATAAATGCAGTATTTACCTAGATCGTAGAGTAGGCATTTATAGTTGGCATCGACGAGTGCCAAGAGTACAACGCTATAAAATCCTTTGTAGTTGAAGAACTGGGATCCCGAACTGCTTGGGCACTGCAAATTAAAGAGCTACCTTCCACGAGTTTTAGCATTAGCCTCACTTGTTTGCACTTACAACGCACTCCACGTGCTTCCCGTCAAGAGCCCCTAGTGCCGCCGGGTAACCCCATTTAGCATTGAAGTTCCTGACTGCGTCCAGCCAAGTGGAGACCGACGGCATGGGGAAGGCCGTCTCATGCAGCTCTGTAAGAAGCAATGGCTTCGCATATCTTTACATCAACGTCTGGGCTGGCTTTCCTTTTCATTGCGATTCTTGGTTGCGGCGCCACTGGAGGGGTGTCCTACAAGTTTTGAAATTACACTAAATTCAAGACAATAATGGAACAAACACTCGGAGAAATACACCTACGAGAACATGTGCAACTCCTGCGCTATCACTGTCCTCGTTTCTTGTGGTCGCGCAGTTTGTCCAGCGTTTGCTTAAAACACTACTTCAGGATACGTTTAATGTGCCTCCCAGAAACCCTTACCCTGTGTCTAATGCTCCTAACAGGAACTGTAGATGATTGAAGTACGTCCATTTCTTGGGCGCATCTCCTAGGCCTGAGCCAGTCTTCACATTTTGCATTTCTCGTCGCACACGGAAAAAACGATCCCTGAGCATTTTCCATTGATGTCGACAGGAAGACACTAAAAAACTCCCATAAGCGATTCAACACCGTCACAGCAGAAGTACCAGGTTAAGATCCACTTGCCGGTGAAATCCGTCGCATGCCGAGCGTTTATACTGTCGACTACTTTCCGCCAACATGCTGTTGACAAGTTTTTGTTCTTGTGGTCGTTCGATTTCATGTCCCATATGGACCTGTAGTTCCTGACTTCATCGATTAATGTTAATCGGTGCTCGCAGGTCCACATGGCTCCCGCCTCCTTTTTCACATTCACAACTGTAAATATTTCCCGTAATTCGAACTTGTGAACTTGTTGGTAGTGTACAAATTAACTCACAATTGCTTTCTAAAACTTCGCTTTCCTCTTCGATTCCCATCAACGGGGAGTCCCTGTGCAAGTTTATTTCGTTTTCGTCGACTTCCAATTCATGTGTCGACTCCATGAAAGCTATTTCGTCGTGCGATGGCCACTTCCTAATTTCTTTTCGTTCTTCAGTTCCTATCCCACACACCATTCGAGCAGAGGGGTGCTGGTAGCCCATTTTCTGCGAAATCTAAACAGTATGTTGTTAATTATTAATTGATCATGTTATGTTGTTAATTATTACTTGATCATGTTATGTTGTTTATTATTACTTGATCATGTTATATTGTTATATTATTCTTTGATATGTTATGTTATGTTGGTTTCCGCACAGGCCAACCAACCCCACCATGCCTCTTCAAAAAGTCGGCCGTTTTTTCAAGATATTAAAAATACGTTCGTTGTATAGGTTCGTTGTACAAGACACGTTCGTTGTATCGGTAAGGGGGTCCAAATGAAGAATAAAGGGATGAAGGATGGCGCTTACCGAATCTGTATTAGGACGTGCTGCGTACTCCACTTGTGCAGGACGTTGTGAAGACAACTGAAATGCGTCAGTGGGCAATACAATGAATTGCGGTGGCCAGCTCACAGAAAAATCAGTGGTTCAATCTCCCCAGAGCATTCCGGTATGGGTCTATTGACTCGGAAAGTATGGAAGAATTGGATAGAGAACGACATGCGAATGCAATGGAATTGTGAGCAGAGATCATCATGGAGAAACGATGAACTTTCATACAGTTACGAATGCGAATCCCTAAGAAGCTTTCTTGGATGCTACTTTCGTCCGAAAACAGGTTCTGAAGTAAACTGGAAGCTTTCGCGCACATGGTTTGCTCAGCACGCCACAAAACGTCGGTGGTGAGTGAGGAGAATTTAGAAATTGAGGAGTTCGTACGCGAATTGCCTACGATTGATAAAAGACTGCCTTGCAATTCGACTGCCCACGTCAAGTCATTCTATAGGCCAAACGCGCATTTAACTCGCCTTCACGACATCGCATTGAAGTGGGATGCATGGGGTATCTTAAATAAGAACACAAACAGGATATGGCCAGCTTCAACCAACCCCTTTTGGGATGCGCCACGTCTACGGATGTCGTTAAGGCAACTTGAATGCGTATTTGATTAATGCAATGAGTTGTGGTGGCCATCCGATGAAAAAGTCACAGCAGTACCCTTCTCAGAAACGTTTGGCACCAATTTACCGACCCTGAAGTGATGGAAGACTCGTATCGCATGAGCTGTACCAGTATATAAGCCTTGAGCAGAACTACACAAGGGATTGCTCTTCGAAAATTCCATATATGACTTTAAACAGAGCACCCGAATTACAAATTATACAATACAATAATACACGAAGCATTCAAGGAATAAAGGAATCTCACCTGCGAGAACGGCTCCCGCTGCAGCTGAGTTTTCGGAAAAGCTCCTCTTGGCGAACAAAGAGCCATCCGACTCGATAACACTTCTTCCGCTAAAAAGTTGATCTTCATAACAACTCCCCTTTCACGAAGAGGAAAAAATCAGCACCAACAGGAGCTTTTAAGAACTCACCTCTTTCTCGAGCATATTGCTCCTGCTTCTTAGACCCCTCACGTTTAGGAGTGATCATCGCATCCATTATTTGTTCTGGAACAATTAAGATGAACATATATCAACTCCCGGTGCGTTCAAAAAGTTAGCGGATTTGCGGCAAAAAAAGAGCGCGGTCAACAAACATCGAGAGAAAACAAGGGTGCACTCCTAGTTGGAAGTCTTTGCCCCCCCCCCCCCCCAAGTCCAGATGCCGTGAACTGAGTGCCCAAATTTGAAATTCTAATTGAAATTTCGAACAAAGTTATGATCATTTGAAGTTAGAAATCAAGAACGTGAGAACGTCCCCTACAACCCAGTACATTGGAAACATCCCGACCCACTCCACTCCGTGAGTTTCGCAACGACGGGACTTCTTTGTGCTGACTCCAGCCGGAAGGAGAAGAATCATCGCTCTAATCCTTCCTTACTCGACTTTGAAAGAACACTCGCAATCTCGCTCGTAGTGTTTCCGATCTACAAGTAGCTTACAGCGCCCTATTGGTCAATGATCCTGTCTCAAGACTCAAGAACCCTCGTTTATCTGGTCGAAATAAACTCGAAAACCAATTCAACACACCTCAGAGGAGAAGGAAACAGGAAAATGTCCGCAACATGGCGTGAATTGAGGTGTTGTGTACACAACACCTCAACTCGACGCCACTTCACGTCCTTTCCCCAGTGGCAGTGGCAGTGAGGAATGCCCGAGCCATTCCTCACTGCCACTGCCGCTGCGGCCGCTGCCGGCAGCACTGCGGCAGCGGAAGTGTGGACACCCCCTCACTGCGGCCTCCGCTGCCGCAGTGGGACCCCGCAGCACCACGCTATGCTTCAGCGTGGCTGCCCGCTGCCCACTGCAAAGTGTGCATGCGGCTTTAAGGCCCCCATAGAGTTCTGCGGCAGCGCCGCGGCCCCATGCTCAACGATAGGCAGAGACGCAGAGCTCGCCGCCGGCGGCGTCCCTAAAGGCCGCAACAGACTTCTGCGGCGCCGCTCAGCGGCTTGACTCATCATCAGTGGGAGCGGTGACGGCGAGGTACTGTACTGTTTCTAGTGGGGACCGACTGGTGCTTAACAATAACGCGCCCCGATGACGATCGCGCGCCCGCATCGACCGTCTCCGCTCTGGATCTCGCCGCGAAAGGGCAGAGCGCAGAGCGCAGACAGACAGACGCTGGAGCGGCGCCGCCGGGTGGAATGATTCAAGTCATTTCCGCCAGCGACGCCGCCGGTGCCGCCGGCCGGCCAGCGGCGTCGCCCAGCGGCGCCGCTGGAGGCGAGCTCTGCGTCTCTGCCCTATGGTTAAGCATAGGGCAGCAGCCGCAAAAGTCTGTGGCGGCCTTAACCATTGCGACGAGCGGCGTTGCTGCAGAACTCTGTGGGGGCGTTTACGCACTGCGTAGCACCCTCAACACTGTCGCCGACGTCGCCGACAATAGCGTTGCCGAAGTATAACATAGGCCTTAGTTAAACAGGTATCAGGGGAGGAACAAGTAACCACTTCAAACGCCCATGAGCGCAGCCGCCGCAATTGCACGGCAAACTTTGAGGACACCTACTCATTTGCTTAAATGACTTGGTAGAAAAGAAACACACCTTCATACTAACCGAAGGGTGGAGATTCCTCCTATATGATCACCTTTCCCCGTCCAAACATACGTTTCAGATACTTTTCTTGTAAGTTATTCCACAATCCACCCACTTGTAGAGTGCGCGTCGACGATCGCAACGAGGATGCAAATGCCTTAAAATGCTGTCATAAGGATAAAAATGTTGCAGTTCGTCAAAGTCCCTAAATTTAGAGAAATTCTGTCTGACAACGTACTGCAAGAAGAAACATTGCTGGGTAGGAACACCAAAAGATGGACGTGCCCTATCCAACTCCAACCTACATTTTATACGAAGAAATTTGAATCAGAAGTAAGGCATCCCTCCTAATTTGTAATGTTATGCTTGAATTTGATTAGCGAGTGTAAGCATCTTGTGAGGGGGAATTTTAATGAGAGCTATATCGAGAAGTGATTCATTTACATAATGGACTATTAAGAATAACTAACATTGCATGATGTCATTGCTTCTTCCCTCCATAATCATTTCGAGAGATGGCTTCACATCTCAATGGTGCCACCTCGCGCTCATCAGCTGGACTATTAGCCAGCAGAGTTTGCGAAAAACTTCGGCTTGTTGTTTCGCTTATTGCCATCAAAGAGTGCTCTGAAATTATTAGGCTGCTTCTGCACTAAACTGACAATCAGTTCCCTTTTAGTGGAAAGGAATGCAATGCTTATATCGCTGATGCAATGACAAGTTGCACAAGATATATAATAGTCTCTTCTCTCATCTCTCGTCTTAAAACCTCGGCATCATGATCAGCTGTGCAGTTTCTGCTTCTGTGCCAGCGAGATTAGTAGGAGAAGCTTACTCTAGGCCTAACGTTTCGACCGATCGTCGTCTTCAGGGGCCTAAAGATGACTCGAAGTTCCTCATGTGTATGCATCCCGACCGAGCGGGCTCGTACGTTACGTGTGTCCCCGAGTGCGCCAACGCCGCCGCCACTGCCCACAATTACGGTAGCTGGCGGGTTGTTGAGACGAGATGCAACGGATGAACAGAGAACAACATGCGCTGCAGACTTTCTGTCGCAGGAAAGTGATTGACGGCTTTGTTCTCTTCCTGCTCTTTTTTCTCTTTGCCCCTCTAGTTTCCATACTCTTTGGGCTCTGAGTGACTCTTGCTGGGGGTCCACCTTACTACGCACTTTAACGAAGGCAATAAAGATCACGTGCTAGTAAGGACTGTACTCACTAACAAACTATAAAACAAGGCAAAAGAAAACAAGGGAGAAGTTGAAAAGGGAACATGTCCTGAGCGAAAGCTACAAAGCTATCGTACACTAAAAAAAGTTTAAAAAGGAGGAAACTTGACGTGTTGCCTATATTATCATTTCGACTTTGTAATTTCAGAGGCGTCATGTGGTCGGGCCCAAAACTTGCAGAAAAGAAGAATACATAGCAAAAAACAAAAAGGAATCAGGTCCGGTATGGTTCTGCGCGGAATCTGCTCCACTGCAGCAATGCGCGTTCAATTCGCCTCATCTCGTAGTCAAATCTTGTCGGTGGTGAGCGCGGTACTAGGTCTGCCTACGGTAATCGAGCGCGTCGCTTCGCTCCTACAGTAATTGAAGACATCTAATGTCAAGAATTGCGCGAAACTCACAAATAACAAAAATGAACTCACACGTCCTTCCACCACTGAGTGCAGCAGTGCCTGTTCTCCTCGCAGAGCAGTGCAACGAGAGCAGATTGTTGATGATAGACAGACACCCATTTCTGTTGTTCGTACTAGGATTTCTGGTAGAAGTCCAAAGCGCTTCGAGCACTTTGCGTGAAGAAATCTCGGCCTCGAACGGTAAAATCTTTCACCCGACATCAAATCCATTACCGCTGTGAACTTCAACACTATGCTTGCCGAGTGGTGTAGTAGGTTACCACGTCGTTTCCCAGCCAGGTGTTCTTTGATACGTATCCCCTGCGGTCTGCTAGTCTCCTCAATATAAGTGTTACCACACTCACTACACCGATTCTGATGAATTACTCTATTTTTGAGCGGTCGTCAGTTCTAACGTATTTGCAAATAACACAATTATCTGACATACACTGCCTGACGAAAAGCCTTTTGCGCATAAGTTGCTTCTTGATATTATTGGAGGGAATATTGACTGGAATAACATAATCTTGCAACTGTGCACAAGTAAGTCTGACTTGCTACGCAAAGCTTATCAGAAATAAACGGGAGGCATAGCTGAAATCTGTTTCGACTTGAGAGAATTGGTTCTCAGCAGGTCTTCTATAGCGTGAAACTGGCATTACGTAACCATTTCCCTCAGCGCTATCATAGAACCTAATCGTAGAGATTCAAGCCTTAGAACTTCTTCTATACGTAGACACGTCGCAGTTCTGAGCATGTCTTCAACGAATCGTTTTACTGCAGAGGAAGTATGCAGCAGAATGTTCTTAGAGCTTCTTTTGCGGTACCACTTCAAACTGATAATGCGTTTTAATAACGATGATTGCCGATTCATTATACGGAAGCACTCATTCATCTCGAATTGTCTGAACGTCAAGGCAACCAACCATATACAGTACGTTAATGGCAAGCGTGCCACCACTAGTTATTCTATTGTGCTCATGAAGCATGTAGCAACTACTGGCGCTGTTCCACGGCTAATAAGGAGTAATTTAACAGATTCTATGTAATAGTGCGGTAACACATATATCGGGGAGCGTAGTAGACAGCTGGAGATACGTATCAAAAAACATCTGACTGGGAAACGCTAACCTATTAACACCACTCGGCAAGCATAGAGATGAAGTTCACAACAGTGTGACTTTGATATCGAGTGTAAGATGTTCGGAACCGAGATTTCTTCGCGTACAGTGTTCGAAGCGCCTTGGAGTTCTTTCAAAAATTCTAGTGAGCAGCAGAAATGAGAACCCGTCTATCACAAAAGATCTGCTCCCGTTTTGAGCGCTCTGTGAGCTCAAGGACAGGAAGATGGAGTCCTAGTGAGCCTCATTCCTTTCCTTCCTTATTACATGAACATAAATGTGAATCAATAAGGTAAAAAACGAGAAAACTGACAACTCAACGGCATAGAAAAACTGCGACATAAAATTCAAGGTCTCAAATAACTGTCTAGTAACATAATAAAACATTTGGAATCCTAAGCAACACTTGCTTTCCTGCTCATTTTTACGAAGTCAGAACCCGCATGGTGCGCGAAAGAGTGGTATCGAAATGAAGTCTTGGCCTTCGAAAGCACTAATTTGCTGGAACTACCGCGAATAGTGGCATCTCTTTCCTCTACAAAAGGAAGTAAAGGCAGATCACACTTGCCATAGAGGGTTTTATGAAACAACATAGAGTCAAACTTCTTTCTTCTATATGTCAGCGGCTCTAAACCTAGATTGATATTACGATTATTATTATAGAAGAGGAATTTGATCATATGAGAAACCAAGGTTACGAATCACTACTTTCCTTGTAAAACTATTCTGGACAGATTTAGTCTTCCTGATTAGTTTCCTGTTGGTCAAAGACAGCTGTTCCACATTCAAGCAATGGGCTAGATTCTCCAAGGTTTAAAAGCTCGAATTAGGATATGGGAGTCCTTCGTCGACAAGGCTCTTAAGAGATTGGAGATAACCTAGAGACCTTCAGTACTATTGTTTCACAATGCTTGTCGAAGTAAGATTTCTGTTCAGTGAGCCAAGATCTTTCAACTTGATCAATTATAGAGCCATCAAGGTCGAAATTGCATCCTAGTCTCGACGATCCGTTGCGTAGGAACTTGATTTTAGTCTTGGACAGTGGGAGACTCCAGTCATTGGGCGATTTCAGAACGACGTCGACTGCCTCTTGGAGTGTATATGTGACTACATTTCGATCATACTGTCATATCGTTCGCAAATACGCAACAGCGAATCTTTCCAGAAGCAAAGAGGCCTGGAAGTTAGATGTTGAAAAGAACAGGAGAAAGGATTTCACCTTGTGTAACACCGCTGACAGCACATTGAGGTGCAGAAAGGAAAGTGTTGACATGCACCTGGAAGCTTCTATCAGAGAAAAAAGACGAGAGTCAATTGATGCTCCTTAGATGTATGCCGACCAAATCCAGTTTGCGATGTAGTTTCTGAGATACCTTGTCAAAAGCTTTTGAAAAGTCAAGATAAATAACATCCAGAGAATTGCCCTTATCCAGCTCCAATGATCAGTCATTCAGCGACAGGAGCATAGCGGTCACCGTAGATTTGGGGATAGCTTCCTTAAAAACAAAATGCGGTTGCAAAGAAAGGCTTAGTGTGAGCCTAACCGCGCGCACACCTCCTCTTTTATCGATTCGGTTACACCGCAAGATTGTGTAGTGGGAGGAAAATTCCCCGAGAAGAGAGCCACTTTTCACATCAGTGGACAACCAAGTTTCAGAAAATGCGGTAACATCCGGCTTATAACTTCTGACCACGTTTTCAAGTGTGTTCTAGTTTTTGTTTAGCGAAAATTGAGCGAATATTCGCAAGTAAGCACGACAACTAGAAATCCGCTGAGATTTCAGGTGTTTGAAGACAGCACGTGGAGAGCAACTTGGAGAGACAGTATGTGGAGAGCAACTTGTGCTCACAATACTTTTAGTAACACAGAAATCAGAAAGACAATCTGCCGTCAAGGAGACCTTTCTCGAAATCTCGCTAGTCACAGATGAGGAACGGTTTCGAGTACTACTGCAGCGACGTGCTGCTTGCTCTGGTATTAGTTTTTCCTTTCTTCATTGGAAAGAGAAGGGCAGACAAGGGGGCGGCTTTGCCAGTGCAAGCACTTTAGACAATGAGCACGTTTTACAATTAACGTAGCAAAAACAGATGCAAACAAAGGAACTTTATGAATCTGAGCCTTCGTGCATGAAAGCGACCTAGCATGTAGGCGTCAACAACAGGGCAATCAACACCAAGGAAATCTGAAATATAACGGACACGGAATCGTCCTGAACTCTCTCAGAAGGCCAATGAAGGCTGCTTTCCGGTATGTTGGCGAAGATTACTGAACGATCACGTTCTTGCGTTCAGCGTAGTCGACCAGGTCGGCTTGCGAAGAAGAACACTCAAAAGAACCGTGAGTATGTTGAGAGGTCTGTTCCTGCGAAACGTCCATCATAGATCGAACATTCAGATTGACAGCTCGAAGAAGGCCATTATCATCGCTTAACCCACGAAGTCTTACCAGGATGAAGATATGCCGCTTTCTTTCTTCTAACAGCAAGGAGGTGCTAGCATGAATATGGTCGGGAATAGTCGAATCGTTTAGTAAAGCTGAGTTGAGTTAGTTAAACCGTCTGTCACTTGATTATTTCACTTGGACCGCTCGCCGTAATGGTAAATCGACTATGCCTCGCGGGTTGTCACAATTTGAACGCAACAGATTGTTTACTACCTCAAATTTGGGTAATTGAAACAAAATAATGATAGATCGATAAAGCACAAACGTTAGGCATCATAAGTGAATTATTGGCGTTGATAAGGAGACTTTACATGAGCGAATAACTTGAATAAAATAATAAAAAGAGAGAAGCGGGCTTTTGACTCCAGGCTTGCACTTGAAGAGCTGGTCCCGCCTCTTGTGCCGTTGCTTAGATGTGAGTTAGAGAGTGAATGGCATTTGCCGGCGTCGACGAAGAGATCAGCTCCTCTGATAACTGTAAGAAACATTCACACTGATCGATTGGATAAATTCTTATACAATAAAGCCTACTAACTGAACAATGAAAGTCGCTGTAGCGACAGTTCCCACTCAACGATTTAGGGGGCCTTTGCTTTTAAGAGACTCTAGATTCCTGTCGATTCTGGCACGAATATCGAGCATAGGGCATATTGCTCGGTGGTGGATTCGCTTAGGCGCTTCATCCTTGAAGAACGCTTTCTTCACTTGGTCACAATACCAACATTTACTTGGCTCGCATCCACCGCAGAACTTGAGACATTTCATGCATAACCGAAGAACGTGGTAGCTCAATGCCATTCACCTTAGTGGTGCGAGACATATTTTTGTCAGTGGCCAGGTAGTGCCCAGAGCATTGGCAACCACATGCGCTTTACATACGTATCGATCTTTTTGGCGCCAACCGCAAATTCGAAATCACTCTTTGCGCCAACGCGGGAACTGCAAGTCTATAAACAGCGCCCTGCCACTCGCACTGATCCATTCTCATTTTCGTTTCGCTCTCGCCCGGTCATCCTCCTGGGGGATTCGTTCATTTCATTTGTGCTCATTTCATCGCATATTCGTCACACTCGTGCTTTCGTTAGTTCCGATAAACTGCTGAAGACTCGTATGTTTGTGTCGTTAGCAGACGTGCACACCCGCCTCGGTAGCTGGAGGTGACAGTACATGGAGGTCAATCCTCCTCTTGGTTTGCTTTAGTTAGTGACGAAATTTCCCGGCTAATTGTTTTTTTGGCGGTGACGGTACTCCCGCTGGCGCAACTCTCCCGCGGTGACATAAGTCGTCGTGGTGAATATAAAAAGAAGCACCGAGGATTATTGACTTTTGACTGCGTCCCCTCTTGGTTACCAAGAAGAGTGTGCATTACAAAGTCGTATCCGTACTCGAGCGATCGATATCATTGGCTGGCGTGAAGGTGACAAGGGAAATTTTGCACTTTAAGAAAACATGACCTCTCCGCCACCGTAAGAGCTAACAGAGCTGTTGCGATCACCGTGGCAGACGAGTGACGACCGAGAGATGGAAACGGAGTATTACACGAGTGACATGTCGCAAGTAAGTCGAGTGAAAGAAAAGGAACGACTCTGGAAACGAACCCAGCGGTATATATAGGCTTATTGGCATAGAGAGAAAAATCGGCCATTTCATGCAACGACCGAATACATTACACGAGAACTAGAACTTTTCGTGCCGTATTAGTGGACTTTCGCGGTTTCACCACGTAAAAGGTAAAAATGTTGGGACATGTTGGCAGAAGCAGTAGTCGGTGTTCCTTGTTCATGTGAGACAGCCACGTACACAATTAGGGAATTCATCCATTTGTAAAACAAACGGTAAAATACACAAATTATTGGTATTATTGCATATTTGTATGCACCTTCTGTTATACCTCGTTAAGGTGAAGATATCCACACACTGGCACATCACGTAACATTATTTCAACACCATTTATTTATTTATTTATTTAAAAAATGTTAAGAAGAGGTATTTGTAAGTGAATGTTTTCTTCTATGGCTATCTTTTATTGGTTCATAGTTACTCAATGTCTGAACTGTCTCGGCATTAAACTGTCCATGAACTGCCGATATTTCAGCCGTTCCTTGAAGTTGTGGTAAGCTTGCGTACAAGAAAGCACCTGAAATAATCTCCAGTTTTGACTTGGTGCCAACAAAGGAAAAAGAAGGTGAAGAAAAACGAGACAGACAAATAACAGAAATTACTATTATTTTGACGGAATACATTCTCTATCTCAAAGGATTTGCTTGGTGGAAAAGTTTTTACTGCCAGTATGAGTAACGTATTCAATGGGTTGTTTAATTATTAATGTCGCTTTTTCATAGAAGGTGTGAACTGTATATTTTTTGTGGTGATTGTTTGGCTTACATTACTATATATGGCTTTGAAGAATAGACTTTCGATTATCTTCTATCAAAAACTGATCATTATTAGTAAAAATAAGTTGGTAAAAAAACATGTTGAAAATGGACCACCAAAGAGAGAATTATCGGTATATTTTATTGTTCCACCTCTAAAAGGGCAAGAATGCGGTGTATTATCAGAAGAAATTTTATGAAAGTTCAGTTTCTTGTGTTGTTTAAGTACTTTTTGTAAAATTTAGAAAGAAAAGCAAAAACAAATATGTTCTGTTACTATTTGCAGGACGGGGATCCTCCCTATAGTACTCGTTCTTGCCGTTCCGGCGTACCGTTCAGACAGTTCCCTTGTAAGGTGGGAGCGGGGCAGATACTCATGACAGAAGATTACGCGCTAGACAGAGAGTGCAGAGAAACCCTGGTCGATTGGGGCTTCGAAACCGGGTCATGCGAGCGGTCAAGACGATTTGTCGTCACATGGCATGATGTAAGTCTTTGAGATACAGGTCATCACTGTTACAGGTTCTTATTTTGAAAAACAAAAGTCTCATGTAAAAGCATTGAAACACTTTTGCAAAATTTCGGCAAATTCTAACATAAAGAGGTCTGAAAATGTTCACTGCCACTGCGCAAAGGATATTCGGAAAGTGTATTCTGAGCATTTGCACTCTTTCCAGGAAATTCTTTCCACATTTTAATGGAAATAAGCTTGCTTTCTAAATCATCTGTTAAACACATTGAATTGATTAGATCAATGCTCTTATTATAGGGCTCAATAGATAAAGTGTTAATTAATTGCATATATTGGAATACCTTGGCGTGTTTGATGAGCGTTCTCAAACGATACCCAATACAATATGCATAGCCTACCTGATTGTACACTTGCAGTGGAGCTAACAAAATGCATTCATTGAAATACTGCTCGAAACGACGTCTCTGCTGAAAGTCATCAATCCGAAGATACGACAGCTAATAGATTGGTGAATGTTTTATCATCCAACACGAGTCGCTACCAATTTAATGGTCCAGACGGGAAAGAGTGATTGTTTGGAGAGTGCGCAAAACGAATAGACAGATTCTTGATGGTGTGCGAGACAAACCCATATGACACTCAACTATCTACACAGTTTCGAATTAGACATTGATGACCTATCTAACAAGGGAAGGATACTACGTCGCCGAAGTATAACATAGGCCTTACTCTGGCGCTGTGCTGTACTCGCGTTGCAGTACTCAGTACCGTTTGGAAGAGACGATTCTGTCCATGTACACCGCCTAGGCCCTACCACTAAGGTAGCTTTCGGATAGACAAAATGGGACAAGAGAGCGTAGGAGGTGCCTGTGCACTTCCGAAAAACCGTCGCTTGCCCATCAACGACAATTGTATCCTACGCTTTTTATCCCAGCTAAACACACCTTGTTGTAGGAAGACGTGGCGTCCACGGATTCCGCCATAAGACTCGCAATAAACACACCTAAATACCTTCCGGTGATCGTTGCAGGGCTGATTTCAATGCTTAAAACTACACTTCACCTGAAGGTTCGAGGAGTTTGATGATGTCTCTTATAGATCTCTCGGGTAAAGCTCTTGTGCTGGGACAGGGACGACCCTCCATTGACAATGGGCACATATTGTAAAAAACCACGTTAAATCTTTCGCCTAAACAGATGTCATTTAATAAAATAAGATGCCTATGAATATCGCATGTTGCATCATAATTAGGTCATGCTTATTTGTTCCAAATAGGTGCGATTTTCTGAAACTCACTGATTACTGCTAGCGAACAATGAGCTCTGGTAGGTAGGTCTTGAATGGAGAGTTTCCAGAATCGAGGATGGGACAACGCGTAGCGGAATCAGGTACTCTGTAGCTCACATCTCAAAGCCGGACCATCATAAGATTCCTATATGGCGCACGACCTCGAACGGTTAGGAGTGATAAGCGCAGTCAGAACTATGAGCGGCGGAAATGCTATCTACTATCTGCGGAAATGGCTAGAAAAGTAGGAGCTTCTAACAGATGAATTTCCGAAGATTTTTCTGCCATTCAAGAGACCAGATGACGTCTCAATGTAGACCATTAGGCCCCGTTTATATTTCTGACGCCAAGCGACGCGGCGGCATGTATAGCGGCCAAATTGATCGACCGCCCGATCAATGTGGCCACAATACGTGGCGTCGCGTCGCTCGGCGTCGAAGTACCAGGCTGTCCAATAATTCCTGTCCGAAAATTTTCAAAATTCTATAATTTTCCTTAGAAGTGTTATAATATCAGGCAAGTGTAAAAACCTTCTAGAAGGTTCTCCAGAGTTCCACGCTAGGGGAATATAAGGCGCAGTCGCCGCGTCTAGCCACCAGTACAAGCTAAAATGGACCAAGGTCGAATTCGTACGTTCGTGTACTACGAGTGGCTGCTGGGCAACGACACGGGCACCGCGGTCGCCAACATCTGCAGAGCGTGCAAGGAGGATGCAGTGTCCCAACGCACAGTCAGGCGTGGTTCAATCGTTTCGAGAGCGGCGACACGAGCCTCGAGGACAGGGAGCACAGCGGGTGGTCTTCTACGGTGGATGATGACGAAGTTCGTCGCTGTATCAATGAGAAGCCGGAAGCCACCACCCGTGAACTGGCGACGACGCTCTGCTGCAGCGAGTCCACCATCCACAATCCGAGGAAAGCGTCCCCGACGGGCCTCGGTCCACCTGCTGCACGACAACGCGCGCCCCCACGTGGCGAAGGAAACCCTGCAGAAGTTGGCGACGCTCGGCTGGGAGACGGTTGCCCATCCGCCGTATTCCCCGGACCTCGCCCCCTCCGACTACCACTTGTTCCGCCCGCTGAAGCACCATTTGGCCGGAAGAAAATTCACCAACTACGACAACCTCAAATCCGACATCACGGACTTCTTCGAGTCGTAGCCACCGGAGTTCTGGACGAAGGGCATAGGCGACCTGCCCAATCGATGGGCCACTGTTGTGGATAACTGTGGTGATTATATTGTTGATTAGACTTGTTTTTCAATAGAGTTGAAAAAAATTAAAAATGGTGAAATTTCCGGACAAGAATTATTGGACAGCCTGGTATAAACGAGCCCTTACGTAAAAGGTAGTGACTACATTCCCGAATTAAGGCAGTGTGCTCCACGCAGTCTACTTCTGCGGGACGTCGTGGAGACGATTTGAATGCGCATTTGGCCAATGCAATGACTTGTGGTGGCCAGTCGTTGAACAAGTTAGCGCTGTACTTTCCAAAAAAGCCTGGTACCAGTCACCGTCTCCGGAGGGAAGGAAGGCTTGTTTGGCTTGGCGAAAGATCCGAAGCAAGAACCTCGTGCAGTGTGCACGCGACAGCCGGCACCTTCTCCACTACGCGCGCCCTATTAGGTATGAGGTATCAAAATAACAGAAAGATGATGATGGACTATCCAGAAGATCCAAAGAAACACGTTTGGAAGGAAGGGACAGAGCGATCTTGGTGAGTGAAGAGGTAGAATTCGAAAGACGGAAACATTCCTCCAGGGTAATCACCCCAAGGTCGACAGAAGTGTTCATAGCACGGACGCATCAACTGAAATACCAGCTGAATAACTGAGCCAAGCTTTATCGACGTCGTCGCATTCGGAAAGCAACGTCGAACTGGAGCAGAATGGCGAAAGATCGAAACAACTGAGGGTGAAGACCTATCAGCCAAGAAACTATCCAAAAGTGAGCATAATTGTTGTTATGAAAGACCTTGAAAAAGCGAAAAGGATTACCGTCATGAACAAGTTTTCCAAGGGTTTCAAGCTCGTCGCCCAATAGTATCTGTAGTTCTTGTCTTACGGCGATCTCGAACCAATCCATCAAGAATCTTGCCATCTTCTCGTGCTTCTCTAGTATTTTAATAAAGCTGTGCTGCAAGAAATTATAAACATTCTCTAAAAGCCTCTTTCCTGCTACTCATTACTGCTTTTCACTGCAAACATTGTAGAGTGGTAAATATTCATTTAATTAGAAGTAAATGTAACACTTGGACGGTCCGAAATTCTGTTCCTTATCATATTGAAGTCTTTAACAAAAATTCGTGCAAAAAACAACAAATTTTATTCATCTTATAGAACTATGTGTAACACTTGGACGGTCTGAATCTCTGTTCGTTGTTTATATAGTTATTTCTAAGTGGAAATCCGTGCAAAAAAATAGAGTATGAAAAACTAAGTCAGAACACGAATATGTGGCAGCAACACAGCAAATGGGGTTGTACAATTGTGCGTTTCATTAACTGTTTTAGCGCACAATTTTGGTATAAATAAATAAATAAATGTATAATGGTGCAATAGGACAAACCAAAATCCTAAAGGTCTTACTTAGACGTAACCACTTTCTCCCGATGCATTCCATGCAGTTGCCGGTTGATGTGCAGGTTTGCACATCAACCCGCGACTGAATGGATACTGTAGCGATACTGTAGCGTGTGGCTGCTGCCGTTGTGTCGCGGATCGCGTCGGCGTCCACGTGGGCTTTCGATCGATGTCTTGTATGGCCCGCAATGGCGGCCCGGCAAGCGGATCGTGGGGCAGTGGGTAGTGGTGTTGCTTCCTGCGAGGGAGGTCGTGGGTTCGGTTCTCCTGCGTTGGGGGATTTTTGCAATTGAACTGAGTGGTTGGGATTTGAGGAATTTTGAAATCTACATAATTCGCAGGCGTTTTCTCCGCATTTTTCAAATGTATGCGCCCCATCTGTATGCATTTCTGCGTTCAAAAAGCGCAGAACCCAGCTGCGGACTTTCACTGAGCGACGAAAACGAGCTCCAATGACAACGGCTGAGTAGGTTTGCTGGATACTGTAGCAGGCGCTGGCACATTGCCACGGCAGTGCATGGTTAGGTTTAATGGCTATCAATCCCAAGGAACTTCCTACGACTAAATGTCAATAAGCCGTCTTCTATGTCTTGTTTTATTGAAATTAATAAAGAAATATGTACTACAAAATTTATGGTAACACACATTTCCTTGTCAATTTCAGGAACTGAGCGCCTGATTGCTTTGTGGGAAGACTATATGTCTTATAATACTAATAGCTCTAGGAAATTGGATCTTCTATCAGTTAATCCAGGTATTGAAATAAGGTATTGACAGGATCGTAAGTTCAGTTAAATATACATCCAACACCCTGAATAGACTACAGCTGTGCCAGAAACTGTACTACTATGTGTTTCTATTAAGGTTCGTCCTCCACTGGCTCTAGGTGTCATAATTTCAGACCTTGGTGAAGTCTGCTTAAAGCATCTTGTACACGCATCTTCCAAGTGACGCTAAAAACCCACCATGAAATAGTTGTACTGAATGAAGTTCGCCACGGCTCCACTCCCGATGCCGATAATCAACACAGAAACCGTTCTGCTTGTATTCGTCGAAAGGCCTCCTCCGAGAAGAGCAGCTTCTGAAGATCGGCCGTTTGTCGTGCGCATCCAGGGGTCGGATTCATCTACGACTTACATAACTGTAACAGAGAATTCACAGCGGAAAACTGAGATAACGCGGCTTATCGCTCACCATATCGCTTCATGAGCCGCACTATCAGGTATTTCGGCTGTACTATTTTCTCTGTTAAGTTGCTGTAAGTCGTTGATGAATCCGGTCCCAGATATCCCAGTACTTTTTTTGGATCTTTGAAACAAAACGGACTGCAGCTTTGTAGCCATGCCTACATAGACCCCGAGGGCAAAAGAAGGTTACTGAAATGCATTTCTCACCGATTACAGCTCGCTCAAGTGTTTCTGGCATGAAATACTCCCGGACCGCTCCCCATTTTTTGGTATCCATAAGGCTTGGTATTTTCACTGAAATAAACATTTTTGTGGCTTACCATTAGTGTAAGATTGTCTTTGTTTTTCATTTTAGAATTTAAAATTTAATAAACGAGACGCAGGGACAATAATATAGGGTGGGAACACCTTTTGTGAATGAAATGCGAAGCTTATTTGGAGAATGTTCAATATATTCTGCTTTTATGATTCATTTTAAATGTAATAACAAAGCAAGAATATCGACGAAGGAAAATTTGATGGCATCAACATACTTTAAAAAAGCAACACTTTTCTAGAAACATGTCTAATTTTAGGCTCTGTTCTTCCTCCTCACATAGCACTTGCCGTCTTTAGCAACACAACTATGCTGCTCTCCACGCCTAACAAGGAATGGTTCCGAACTCATGGTGAGCTTTTGCGACGCTATTTTGATAGGATCAGCACTCATCAACCTCTACGACACCTCACGAGGTGTGCCGCAGTCAGTAAGAGTGCCACATAGAGCACACTGGCGGGCTTTTCTGTTCGAGTCCGAGTGCCGCCAATATTTTTGCACATATTAATTTGTCGTTATTACCTTTCTCATCACCGCAGGCGTCAATTTTAGATCACCAATACTTACAATAAACCAAAGCTGTCTATTTGCGCCTTCATATGTGCTAGTTGTTCAACTATTCATCCATGTCATTTCTCTGGAAATAAATTCTTATATATTATTAAATTAAAAGTCTCATATTGATTATTTCTCTTTTATTCAACAGCTATGGTAGAAATCCATGAAAAAAGTAAAACACAAGCGCTTGTCATACCAGCAGCATCTTACAAAAGCCAGTGAGGAACAATCTTCTCCCTAACAAGGAATGACCACTTCTGCTTTGTTGAACGTGTAATCTGTGGGTGTAGAGAAGAGTCCTGGGTGAATATCAACGTAACCAGCTGCCACCTACGCGTATGGCAGACACGGCAGAAACACCGGAGCGCAGAACTGTCTGTAGGTCTGGGTTATAATCTGCAATCAAAAAATCACGGGTGGTTACCTTTTTGTATAATATTTATCCTAGTTACTTACATTCAATGTATTTTGTATTTTATATATTATACCATATATAATATATAAAAGTAAGTAACTGGTTATTTCATACCAGTCACCTACTTTAAATAAAAGCGTATTTGTGCGCAATTACGGTATCATTGGTGATACGGTATGATATGGTGGTGGTATATATATGGATAGTTAAAAAACCAGCACATATGAAGGCGCAAATAGACAGCGTTGGTTTGTTGTAAGTATTGATGGTCTAAAATTGCCTCTTGTGATCACAGAAAGGTCAATAACAACAAACTAATATGCAAACGTATTGGCAGCACTTGGACTCGAACTGAAAAACCCGCCAGTGTGCTCCTACGAAGAGGCACTCCTACCGACTGCGCCGCCAAGGCACATCTCGTGGGGTGTCGTAGAGGTTGATAAGTGCTACGCACACGTCTTCACACCTCTCTTTCAAGTCTTTAAAAAAGCGCTCAGCAAAAACTGACTGTGGTTCTGGACTCCGCTCACAAGGCCCTACATCCTGTCAAAGAAACATCGCAAAGCTCACCATGAGTTGGGAATCTTTCATTGTAAGTACACAAGCATCCTTATAGGCTACCTCTGTTTTCGGCCGGTCAAATTGGACGTTTTTCAAATCAAATTAAACACTCTTCTAGACAAGCTTGACGCTTTTAAAATCGAACGTGAGCATCTTTTCCTTATCAAAACCAGCGTATTTCGAACAAACGAAACTGCATTATATTAGAGACACTCCGAGGTTAGAATATTCTTTAAAAAAAAACTAGGTGCGACTCTCTTTGAACTTTTAAATTTAAAATTTTAATTTTATAAAAATTTTGTTTTTTTATGGAAAAATAACGCTTTGAAGCTTATTCTAGAGTTGAAGGAGTGACACAAATTCTTCAGCATATCTAAACAAGAAGTCGCGCCGATCACTCGTCTAACTCGCCGCAATTTTCATTTGATTGGTAGAGTAAATTCTGCTTAACTGAAAAGGCACAGTCAAAATCTGATTTTTTTCACAACTGATTTATTGTGCCACCTTCAGCTGTGTAACTAACGCGAACGAAATTTTTGGTATAAATCAAAGGGAAACTGCAGCACCCTGAAATGGTGCATGGCGCGACCTATTTTCCAGCATTTTGAAAAATGTCGCCTTCCCGTGCTTTTAAGCAACCTTTTAGCCATTATTTTTTCTCTTGAACGTTAACTTTTTTAAAAGGAATTTCGAATAATGTGCCGGGCACGAGAAATAAAAAAAATTCAAAAAATGACGATTACTGGACAAAAATTACCGTCCTAAGCGCCTTGAAGAGCCTTTAATTTAGTCTGGAAGACGTTCATTATGACGTGGAAGATGTTCAATTCGAGTTTGGTTTTAAACAGCGACAAGTTTGTCTAGAAGAGTGTCCAATTTGGTTTGAAAAGTATCTTTTTAGTTTGACGTGAAAAGTGCTCAATTTGATGTGAAAAGTATTCAATTTGATTTCAAAGTGTCCAGTTTGATTTGAAAATGGTATATATATTACTGCAGCGCTCTCAAGGGAGGCTCTAAGGAAGGTGTTCTGCCCATTCCTCATCAACTCGTATAGGTTGGCAAGGGCTTCAGTGCTTTTCTGGGCTGTTGGAGAAGCTCAGAGAAGAGGTATCAAGTAGAATAAAAGGTTCCCGACTCATTGTGAACTTTTGCGATACTATTTTGGCAGGATGTAGGGCCTTGTGTTTTACTTGTTTCATAGTTTTGTACCATAGCTGTCGACTGGAAGGAAAATAATAAATGTAAGACTTTTAATTTAATAGTATGTAAGACTTTTTATTTCCAGAGAAATGATATGGTACAGATATGCATAGTTGAAAAACTAGCACATATTAAGGCGCAAATAGCCAGCCTTGGTTTGTTTTAAGCACTGATGGTCTAAAACTGCTTCCTGTGATCATAAAAAAGTGTAATAACAATAAACTAATACGTGCAAAAACAATGGCAGCACTCGGACTCGAACTCAAAAGTCCGCCGGTGTGCTTCTATAAAGCAGCAATCCTACCGGCTGCGCCACAGAGGCACATCTCTTTCGGTGTCAAAGGGATTGATAATAGTTACGCACACGCTTTCAGAATTCCTTTTTAGGTCTTTAAAGAAGCGTTCAGCAAAAACTAACTGTGACTGCGCTCACAGGGCCCGACATCCTGCCAAAATAGCATGCAAAAGCCGCCATGAGTTGGGAACCTTTCCTTGTGAGGTCAGAGTAGCGCTCCAGCTACCTACCCCTGCAGAAATAGGTTGTTAGCAGATAGTGTTCACTTACACTTCGGCAGATGCAATGTGACCGACGCCCTCACAGTCTGCGATTCCTTCTCAATTAGCTGCCTCTGTGGTGGTTTCCTGAAGAGCAGCGATTTGCATACTTCAGGGCTCACGGACAGATTTACAAAAACCCATCTTCGCTACTTTTCTACTTGTTTCTGCTAGGAGAACCGCAATTTAAAACCCAAAATTTGATCACGGTGCTCCTGGTGGAATAAATCTCTCATCTTATATTCAGGTACATAATATTATTACATATGCATTAGACGATATCCCTCCTTCGTGTTTATGCTGATTATGCGCTCTTTACCTGTGGTCATAGCAAAGGAAGCTCTCCTTAAGGGAGAGAAGGATTATACCTTGTTCACTAAAACTGCATCAATTCCTTTATGCATTACTTGACAAGGGCGCGTGGAGCGCAGTGGGTAGAGGCTCCGGCTGTCGCGTGCACCCGATACCAGGTTCCTGGTTCGGATTTCCCGCCCAGGCCAACCAAACCTTCCATCCCTCCGGCGTCGGTGAATTGGTACCAGACTTGTCTGGGAAGGATAAAGCGCTGGCATCGCTTGTACATCGGCTGGCCACCGCAAGTTATTGTATGGCCAAATACGCATTCATGTCGCCTCCACGACATCCCGTAGAAGTAGAATGCGTGGCGCATCTCAAGGGGGATTGAATAACGCCGTCCTTTATCCTTTATCCTTTATCCTACTACTTGACAAAGACATAAGCAAATGAAAAAACTGGATCCTACTAGAAAAGCGGAATAAACACAAGCAACATGGCTTGTCCAGAGCAGGAAGTTATAAGGGAAGGTCTGTTCCTAGGTTAGTTTAAAGTGTCGTCATTGTATTAGGTTTTCCGGAAAGTTCTCAGCGTTTTGAGTGTTTCACTTGGAACTATCATAACTTCCTCAAATCTTATTGGATTTAGTCAAAATAAGCATCGTTCGAATCGCTACAATTTTGCCAGCGGGCTACCCACCAGTCGATTTATTCCATCAGCGAAACAATTAGGTGGTCGAGATCCGACAGAATCCACGAACGCTGTTTTGGCTTATTCCTGATGGGCGAAGGTTTTTTTCAGCGATAAAGTTCTAGAAGTGTTTGAAAAAGTGGTGGTCGGTGGGTGAGAGATCGAGAGAATATGGCGGGTGTGGCAGAACTTCAGTCCTTAATTTGTTCAATTTTCGAATAGTGATTTTACCGCCGTTTTGCGACAGAGTGATATTCCACCCTCCTCCCACTAGGATAGATCCTATCCTTATCTGCTTTTTCTGAATGTTCCATTTTTTAAGCTTTTTAAGTGATTAATTCGTTTGTTTCAAATTATAGTATTAGGTTGTCCCATGGCGGAGAGTCGTTGGATACACCGTCCTCAGAAAGGGGCGAGGCGAGGGGCGCACCGAGGACAAGATGTCCAGGTCCCTGACTTCGCATGGAGGCATCGCATTTCTAATCACTTCCCTTGGCCCTGCATCTCTATCCTGAACTGATTTCGTTCTTGAGACAAGAGTCAGAACCTTGTTCACCATATTTGGAGCAAAAGAGTTTTCAAAAGAATTTCTGCAGCGCCAAAGCTTTCTTCAGGTCCCGCCAGTAGAACTGACCGGAATCACCCATAGTCTCTAGTTGAGGCGAAAATTTAAAGAACTGTGGTGAAAATGGAAGGAATCTAGAGAGAGGAGCGACGTCCTCCTTTCCTCAACTACCTCCATAACCAAACCGGCTGGAAAATGACTTCAGAGTTCCCCGAGATGCGCTTCCCAATTGTCTCCTATCAGCTGTTAGGTTTTTGGACGACGTCACGCCAATTAACGACGGTTTCGCGCGCAGCGAACTTATCCAAATAGGGCGGCGCGGGCAGGGCGGGAAGTGGGCGGCGGGCAGCACAGTGTACCGAACGACTGCCCCCCTTGTCCCATAAGTCCCCGCCGTTTTTTTCAACGATTCATTGCGGACTTCGCCGGCGGTCTCTTGCATAACGCTATACAGCTTTCGAAAGAGAAAGATTTGCTCTATCAGAGCATCTATTGCATTTCTTTTTTCATCATGAATTTTGTCTATTTTTAAGTAGTCGATGTGAAAAGTGAAACAGTGAAAAAGTGGCCATCGCTTCTCTCTGCTTAGGTTTGGAATTTTTGCGCAGCTTTCCATAGCATTTGGCAGACAATGTTCTGCACTACAAGAATATGTGTTGGTCCTATTTTCGCACATGCCCTTTTTTGATTTTTAGGCCATCAAATTGGGAATTCCGACTTTCCCGTCCGAATTTTTACCAAAACTCCGGTTCTGTGGTTGGACTTTTTGCTTGGTGTCATATGTCGTTTGGAAGAGAATGTCTTGCTCAGTAAGAAATTGTGTCGCGTTTATTGGCTCACGCTGATTTCTGTCGAATATCAACAACTGAAGAAGGAGAAGGAGTTGTTGGTGAAGACGGTTTTTCTCTTTTTGGCATTTTGCTGATATTCAATAGAAATCAGTTAACGTGACACACGTTCTTATAGAGCAAGACATTCTCTTTCGAATTACATTTAACACCAACCCAAAAAGTTCAACCACAGAGCAGGAGCTGTCGGCAAAAATAACCATCCTCCTTCGGACGTCCCAATTTGATGACCTAAAAATCAATAAAGGACAAACGAGCAAACAGCACTAACACATATTCTTGTAGTACAGAACATTATCTTCCAATTGCTTGAAAAAACTGCGCAAAAAATTCCAAACCTAAGCGGAGAGAACAAGTGCGCAAATGGCTACTTTTTCACTTTTTCACTTTTCACTTCAACGACCTAAAAAATTGACAAAGTTCATGATGAAGAAAGAAATGCAATACATGTTCTGATAGAGCAAATCATTCTCTTTCGAAAGCTATGCAGCGCTATGCAAGAGACCGCCGGCGAAATCTACAGTGAATCGTTGAAAAAAAACGGCGAAGACTTATGGGACAACCTAATATAATGTTGTTTATGATGATTCATTCGGCGCCCCTAATGCTGCAACCTTCAGTGGAAAAAATAAACAAAATATTAAACGGCGCTTCGAGGTGTTGGCAAACATCTACTTACTTTACATGTGCGTCTGAAAGCATGTCCCTGATCACGTAGCAGCCATCTTCGATGCACAATTCGTCCCTTAACAAATCATCTTTAGTTAGTTTTGCTGCGATCAAAACTGTTGCGTCATGCGGAACTCGAACCCGCACCTTTTGCCTTGCTACGCCTTACACCACCGACGCTGTTGGGCTGCTCGACCGAATGTCTTTAATTAATGTTCCATGATCTTTTTTCTGCGTAGAACATCTTCACTATTTCGGTGGTTCCTTCATGAATGCCGGACGAGAATTCATATTTATCAGAATAACTGGGCAGGTACTGGTGGTTCTCATTACAGTACACCAGGCTGGAAAACGGCGTGGGCCTGAATCCAGCCTGCTGAGACCGGATTCATTAAGGTTAAACCTGGGGAATGCACGGTGGAACATAGACATACCCACGATGAGGCATTCGTATACCTTATCCAAGTATTCGCAGATATACTGCTAGGAGAAGGATACTCGACAATTCTCGTGAGTGTCTCATACCCACGAGCCTTTCTTTGCCTTTGTCTAGAGGTTGATGAACCTGGCCCCTGGCCAGCACAGAGTTGTGTAGCATGAGAGCTTGCGGAACGAGTTTGACGTGAAGCACACGACCCTGGCTTACGAGTCAGGCATTTCTTACGGACAAGCGTCGGAAGTATTCCGGATTTTGCAAGAAATCCAGACAAAAAAGCTGAATTGAGTGCCCCGCGATCACTAGTGACTTCTATCTGTTTCTTTCGTGCTGTGAGCTGTAAAATGGCAGATAGGGACGAGATTATTGGAGGATTGGAAATAAAATTGTCACACCAGTGGGGATTACAGGACACCGTATGTCTCACCGGTCGTATAGTTAGGTGTAGTGCGCGTTCACGGTGGATCAGCTGCTTCCTTTTCTTTTATTGGGTTGATCGAAAAGTCCTGCAACACTACACAACAATATTGTTATACAATACAATATAATATAATACAATATACAAAAGCTCAGTCCACGATATATTCCCCATCAGTTGACGTCGATCATCGAACCCTCTACCTAGAAGATGCTGCTTCAGAGCTCTGAACGGTAGTGAGAAGGAGCGAGGTCTGGAGAGCACGATGGATGGGGCAGAACTTCCCATCCTAACTCCTGGATTTTCTCGCGACTCACTTTTGCGACATGAGGACGCGCGTTGTCCTGCAGCAGGTAGACATTTTCCCGTTCTGGACGTTTTTGGCGCATGGAGCTCTCTGGAGCTGGGTAGCGTAGGCAGACTCTGTGACTGTGGTCTCACTATCCAGCAACTCCCAGTAAAGCATGTCTTCTGAGTCCCACCAGCAACACAGACGAACCTTCTTTTCGTGGTGTTCACGTTTCGGTTGTCTTGGAGCCGGGTTTTCGCGTGGGAGCCATTAGCTCTTGCGGGTGTGGTTAACATAAAGAACCCAGCTTTCATCACCAGTTACACTGTCTCTCAGAAAGTCCTTTCTGTGCGGGCGAAGAAGCAGCGACTCAACAACACTGATCCGGCATGCCTTGTCAGAGTCCCGCAGCTCATGTGGTACCGAAGACGACAAAACTTTGCGGTACCCAAGGATCTCCAGCTGCCTCACGACGGTGCTTTGCGTACATCCAAGTGTCGCCGTCAATTCGCGAGTGGTTGAGTTTGGCTTCTCCTTGAAGGCCTCGCGCAAGCTGTCTTCTTCCACAACAGAGGAGCCTACGGAACGAGGTCGATCTTCGAGGGAGATATCTCCTACCTCGAAGCGCTGATACCAACGGGCCACTGTGGAATTGTGAATGTCTTCCTCCTTGAATGCAGCGCAGATGTTGGAGGCTGCAGTCCTTGCGGAATGGCCATGCAGAAGATCGTAGTAGACGATAGGTCGTAGCATGCTGCTGCTGCTTATCGTTGACATTGTTTCTGTATTCATACTCGACGAGGCCTTATATAGTATGCTTGAGGAAGCTTCGAGAATGTACTGTGACATCACCACACAAGATCAATACTTTGAGAGCTTTAACAAATTTATCAAGCAGTAGCGTAAAGTGTTGCAGGACTTTTCGATCAACCTAATGTTATTGAAACGATTGTTGTTAAGGCAGAGTTGGGAAAATATGTGGTCGGATGCAAAGCAGCTATGAGTCCTTGAACCACTTCTAGGCCTCCAATGACGACCAACTGTTCGCATAGCCAAACATTCGCTAAATGAGCAGATTCATCTGAAACTTCGTTCCGCATAACAGCATTTCTGACTTAAGGTGGTTAAGTTTTGCATGTAGCATACTCTTTTTGCAGTATCTCTCTTGTTCTTTCCTCTCTATTTATTTTTCTCAAATATTTATTGTTCTATTTTCCTTTTCTTTCATACGAACAAATGTGCACATATCATTAACATTACTTACAGAACTCTGATCAATCCATATTTTCTCATTGTGGAGTTGTAGAAGACTTCTGCAGACAACGCTTTTTCTGGCGGTTTTGGAAGCAACCTCAGTATAAGTCGAATAAATAACGATATTGAAATAACCTGTAATGCTGCATCTTTGTGCTGAACTGTAGTCCAGAAGAGAAAGGAAAAATGCCCGTTTTTCAACATAGGAAGAAATATTCTAAAAAGTATTCGACGTCATCTGCTACCTCGTACAATTGAATCTGAGGCCTAGTTCCTTTTTCTAAGAGGGTTCCCCTGTTTTTCGCGCATAACCAACGAGGAATTTAGCCGTGATTTAGAATGAAAGGCATGCATTACCTTGCCTCACCTGGCCGCAGAACGACTTCTACAAGCAGATTCGCCGCTGTCGTGAAACGCTGCCAGTTGCAGAATACGGAAAAATACTTTCTTCTCTAGATTTTTATCTAGTCTGTGCTCTACAGGTCTAGAGAGGAAGAGGATATTTCCACAGCTTGTGATAGTTTCTATTAGGTTGGTGCATAAGTTCTCGGACATTTGATCCCTCCTGAATTGAAAGCGCATTCCCGCCAAATTCTTCACATGTATCAACGCGTAAATGATCGATCGATGGAGAAAGGAAAGGGCTACAAAACTGTTCCTAACATTTACTTCTGCGTTGTTAACGTCAGCTACTATGGCTAAGCAATTCATCCCAACTGAGACGCATATTCAGCACGTCATGTTATTCCTGCATCAATCTGGTCTCAATGCCAACGAATCGTATCGTCGCCTGAAGGATGTTTACAACGAGAGTGCTCCTGCTCGAGGTACTGTGTACCAGTGGTTCTCGAAGTTTGCAACTGGTGAATTCTCCGCAGAAGGTAATGAACGAGAAGGCACTGGATTTGGATGGCCTCCGATGTAGAGTGGAAGCGGAGCCATACCAAACCACTCGCGAACTATCAAGCACTCTTGGTGTTAGTCACTCAACAGTCGTTCGAGGATTGAAGTCGATTGGCAAGGTGCAAAAATTGGGTCGCTGGGTACCTCACGACTTGACACAACATGACATGGATCGAAGAGCCGATGTCGCTCTGTCTCTCCTTGCCCTCAGACGTACCCACGAATGACTGGACAACCTTGTCACCGGGGGTGAGAAGTGGATACTCTACTCTAATCATCACCGGCGTGCACAGTGGGTGGCGCAGTGGACGTTCCGAAACCCGACCTTCACGTGAAAAAGGTGATGCTATGCATTGGTGGAGCGTTCTTGGCGTAGAATACTGGGAGCTGCTGGACGAAGGGACAGTGACGGCAGAGGTTTACGTCAACCAACTGAGGAAGTTGAGGGCCCTCCTTCAAACCACACGAGGAGAGCAAGTGAAGGTGTATTTTCAACACGACAACGCTAGACCGCATATTGCTAGAGCGACGGCGGCTGAGTTGGCGGACTACGGATGGACCGTTCTTCCACATCCACCTTACTCACCAGATCTCGCTCCTTCTGATTATCATTTGTCTTCAAGCCTTCAACGCTATTAGGACGTCCAGCGATTTAGGAACCGAGAGGATGTCAAGGAGGCACTGCGCACATTTTTCGAATCACAACCGGCCACGTTTTGGAGAAAAGGCATCCAAGACTTACCAGCACGTTGGCGAAAGACAACTGATGTAAAGGGTGGTTACTTCAAATGATTTGATATTGTTGTTCGTATGTTGTGATAATAAATATTTCATGCCCCAAATGTCCGAGAACTTATGCACCAACCTAATAGTTACTAATCCAGAGGTCATAGCCGCTTAGGCGCACCCCATTCACGGTTGATTTCCTCTATCGCAATTTGCGCCTTCGAACCAATGTAGTAGCATGTGTTCTACGCAACTTCATCTGAGAACACAAATGATGTCAGATAATAACCATTACGAATGGCACGGTTGAGCACCTTCTTACTAGGTTTGCAGTGGATCTATGGCCACTAAAACTAAACCGGAATAGATTTTGGGCGCGATTCTTTGATTGGAGCATGATTGTAGTTGTTTTCTGAGGAATGATAAGTTCAATATATTTCAATGCTGTACACATTCATTTCTTATGAAACGGTCTAATCGTAAGAGCGGCCACCACCAACTAGGACTGCACCGTTTGCATTAACATATACTTTACTAGTCCGAGGTACATGCTGACCGTCTCAACCCGTAATTGTAGCTCCGAGGCAAAGCCTCCGCTCGAGTAACAGCTCACCGATGCTAAAAAGAGGTAGTAAACTCGCGGCCGCTTGATTCGCAGGCGCATGTGAAAATGGCACGCACATATACGATGCGTGCGATTGATAAGGCTGATGTGTACATGAGCGTATGCGCCCCTGCAGCATCCATATATCCTCATATCAAAAAAGCGACCCTTTTTTGGACAGTATCGTGACATGCGACGAAAAATGCTGTCGTCGTCGCTCTGCACCGTGGCTGGACAAGAATGGGAGCCCCAGGGAGATGCCGGAACCAATTCTCCAGCCAAAGGCCTATGTCATACCATCGCTCACCTCGAGTGAAGCCTAATGATGAGCTCCCATATCGATTGCGCGAAGCAATGAGTCGATATGGGAGCCTATCATTAGGTTTCGCTCGGGGTGAGCGATGGTATGACATAGACTAAAGAAGACCATGCTGATCGTATGGCGAACAATCCTATCCTACTATATATAAGCGAGAACGGTCGTTTGTCTGTGGATGAGTGAGTGCGTGTGTGTGTGGGGATAGCCATTAGAACTAACCACTTACTCCGCTGGCAATATGCCAGCTCCTGCTGGAGTAGCACGCAAACTTGCACATCAATCCGTGCCGAGACTGCTTTCGTCGCTGAGGGGGACATTGGAGATGGGTTGTGCGCTCTTCGAGCGCACAACTCGGCTAGGGAAGGGACTCCGGGGTGTGGGCCATCCAGGCGGCTCGTGCCAAGAATGCTTTCGTCGCTGAGGGGGACATCGGAGATGGGTTGTGCGCTCTTCAAGCGCACAACTCGGCTAGGGAAGGGACTCCGGGGTGTGGGCCATCCAGGCGGATCGTGCCAAGAATGCTTTCCTCGCTGAGGGAGACATCGGAGATGGGTTGTGCGCTCTTCGAGCGCACAACTCGGCTAGGGAAGGGACTCCGGGTGTGGACCATCCAGGCGGCTCGTGCCAAGAATGCTTTCCTCGCTTTCCTCTTCGAGCGCACAACTCGGCTAGGGAAGGGACTCCAGGGTGTATTGCGTCTAAGGTGCTCGTGCAAGAACTGCTCCCGTCTCCCAGTGCTCTCCTATAGCGGCGGTGGAAGAGCCGCGATCCGCCACCGACCGCTCAACGACCCTCCTCCATATCGACTGACCATGGTGTCGGTGGATATCGAAAATGGCCACGTCGATATGACGCGACATCAGGAGAATCTGGTTAGATCTAAGTAAGACCGTGTGTGGGTGTGTTTGTTTGCACAGAAGTGCTGAAGAAGTGTGTTGGAAGGGAGTATGGGGAAGGGGGGGGGGTGGTAGTTGTCACCAGTTGTCAACTGTTGTAGTTGTCGACAGGCGTGCATGTTCAGATGACATGTGACCAATGTCGCGCAAAGGACGTTCAGGTTGAGAAGAGGTGTCACCGATGTCGCGCAAGGGTGTTCGGATTCAGACGACGTGTCACCAAAACACGTTCGGGTTGAGTACACATGTCACCGACGTTGTTCAACAGGCCACCGGGTTTGGAAGAGGTGTCACCGATGTCGCGCGAGGATTCTGGATTCAGACGGAGTGTTACCAGTGAAGGTGGGACCAGTAATGGGGGACCGGTGAAAGATGGGGTTTCAGTAAGGGGGACCGGTAAGGGGTTGACCAATAAAGGAGGGACCAGAGAAGGTGGGACCTGCAATGGGGGCCTGTGAGAGGGGATCCAGTGAATGGGGAACCGGTGAAGGAGTGGAGAGGGGTCCACTGAAGGGTGGACCGGTAAAGGGGGGGGGGAGGGGTCCAGTGAAGATGGGTGCGGTAGAATGTCGACCAGTGAAGAGGACGCCGGGTGAAAGGTAAGAAAGAGACCAGTAATGGGGACCAGTGAAGGGGGACCGGTAAGGAAGGAACCAGTAATCGGGACCGGTGAGGGGAGAGTGGTCCAGTGAAGGGTGGACCGGTGAAGGAGGGAGAGGGGTGCAGTGAAGGGGGACCGGTAGAAGGTTGACCAGTGAAGAGGGGACCAGGTGAAGGGAGGACCGGTGAGGAAGGGACCAGTAATGGGGACCGGGGAGTGGGGGGAAGGGGTCCAGTGAAGGGGAGACCGGAAAAGGGTTGATGAATCTGTAGGACCAGTGAGGGTGGGAACAGTAATGGGGATCGATGAAGGAGAGGATGCCCAGCGAAGAGGGGACCAGTAAATGGAGGTCCAGTGAAGGTGGGAGCAGTAGTAGAAACCGACGAAGGGAGAGGGGGACCAGTGAAGGGTGAACCGGGAAAGGGATGACAATAAAGGGTAACCAGTAATAAGGGGCCAGTTAAGCGGGGTCTAGTGAAGGTGATGGACCTGTTTTGCCCTATTCCGTTTTGTCCTATTCTATATGCAAAACCATTTTTTTAATGAATGAGAGAAGGCCTGAAGAGGAGAAGAAGAAGACGTTCGGAGTGTTCTATTCTCCGGGTTTGGGGCGAAGCCCCAACAAGATGTTTGGTGGCCGGCAGGCCGTGGTGACTGGTATACTCCACTACAAGTTCTTGACGACTAGAGAGAGTACTACAGCGAAGAAGTACTGTGTCGAAATTGAAGTGCCGCACCAGAAGTTGATGGGAAAACGGCCGACTTTAGTCAATCGAAGGGCCCAATCCCACTGCGTGACAAAGGGCTTCCGCACGTTTCAAAAATTGTTATCCAGAAACTGCATGAACTGGAATACGAAACTGGTACATCCAGCATATTCAACAGATCCATCCTCTACCGGTTATCACTTTTCGAGCAATTAGATCGCCATGTGAAGGATAAAAAATTCAGCAACCATGATGATGTCAAATATGACTTCCTACGTTTCATCAATTCTCGCAGTTATGATTTTCACAAAGATAGAATGCCTAAGCGATTGCCGCGCTGAGAAAAGTGTCCTAATTTCAATTAATAAAATTGCTTCTGAGCTACAATCTATCACAGTTTTGCTTCTGAGCTTCTGAGCTACGATAAAATTGCTTCTGTACGATCTGTCAAAGTTTTCAGTCAAAATCGGTCATTTCATATGCAACGAACTAACATAATAATTAGGAACTGATAACGGAGAACTGTTTCGTCTGAGGCGAAGCGCGACTCAATAGACAGGCCAACGACACGCTATACATTTATAGAAGTCGAATAGCAATGGCAAGAATGCGATGAGGGTTGGACAGACCTCACATGAGCCGGTTTGAGAACAACCCTGTCCTCTCCTATACTACCCTGACCCATATATGAGGGGGGCCAAAAGTAATGAGACAAAATGAAAAAAATCTTTATCTCCTTATAACTCAATTACAACTCAACGATGCTGAGGAGTGTATTTGCCATTAAGGACAAGGACCTTGCTGCCATCGCTCAGCCCACTTCCTGATCCTATCTTTCCAGAACTGCTTGAGCCCGGTGTTGATCAACTGCTCGACATGGTTGTCAAGGACTGCTTGGGTTCTTGTGTCCCTTCCGACTAGGAAGTCCTGTAGGCTCAAGTAGTAGTGGTAGTTGCATGGAGAGATGTCCAGCGAATACGGTGGGTGAGGCATGTGAACGTAGCCCAGCTGGCCAAGCTTATCCATGCTTACTTGTTCCCGATGGGGTGCGGCGTTGTCGAAGAGGAGGACCTTCTTGAAGCGCTGCGAATGAATAAGATCGAGTCGCCGGCCCATCTTCTCTATTTCGTTCACCATGACCTTGGAGTTCATCGCGGTGCTCTTGGGAAACAGCCTCCGGTAAACCGATCCATGGACGCAGACCCAAAAGCTCCAAACATGCTTCTCGCCGTGAACATCTCGCCGAACGAAGGTCGGTAACAGGTCACCAGGCCAGACTCGGTGCTTGGCAGGGTTAAGGTAGAAGACGTACTTCTCATCTTGCGTGAATATTGAGCCCAGGCTGCTCGGGGTTGGGAATTGGGGGAGATTTGAGCGAAACAGGTCGACTCATCAGACTGTGGTTTCGGCATGAGACAGGCTGGGGTTTTTGGCATGCTTCTGGAAAGGGCGGAAGTGGTAACTTTTCAGATGGGCTTCAGTAAGTAGCATACAAACATACAAATACAACAAGCACGAAACCAGACTCCAGCCACGAGATATATGGACACGGCATGGGGTGTCTCATTACTTTTGGCCCCCTAATACTACTCAAGAACGTAGCGTAGGATGTCGTGAAGCTGTTGAGCCAAGATTGTTATCGAAGCTTTATTCGGCTTACGTTTCGGCGTAACCGCCTTCTTCAAAGCCTGGAAAAGTCAAAAAGAGTTTGAGAAATTACTCGTCCAAGGACCATTTCAAGCTACAGGAGTCTCAAAAGTTAATGAGGGAATGAAACGAATAGGGAGTAAGGCAACCCGACTGACCTTATGGAAACAGCCGAAAGGCTGGATGGTCACCCTCGGATGGAGAACGACTGGGTGAATGAACTCTCCCTTCGGGTCGGCCCCTCAGCGGCCCTCCGGCTGGCGCCCTCCAGGGTCAAGCCCACAGAGGTCGGCAAATGGGGCCAGCTCCTGGGTTACGGCCACGCGTTCCTCTCTCCTATTGATCGCAGGGTTCTTGAACGCAATCCACAACGCCTCCAAGGTTTTGCGCGCTGCGATATCGAACTCACGCGCTAGGATCGTCACCGCTATCCCAACCACTGCGCCACTGTGACTTCGCAGTCTGTGTTCCCCCAAAGGCGTCGAGACTTTGCACTTGTCCAGTCCATCCACGTGCTCCTTCACTCTGACCCAAAGAGGTCTGCCCGTCTCACCGATGTATTCCTCGTTGCATTGACTGCAAGTTATGAGGTACATCGTTCCCGAGACTCTACAGTCGCCTTCCCTACCGTACTCAAGAACGGTTTTTCCACTATAATTAGGGTGTGTAGCGCAGTCTGAGGAGGCGCCGGCTATCGAGTGCACCCGATACCAGGTACCTGGTTCGGATTTCCCGCCCAGGCCAACCAAGCCTTCCATCCCTCCGGAGTCGGTGAATTGGTACCAGACTTGTCTGGAAGGATAGAGCGCTGACTTGTTCATCGGCCGGCCACCGCAAGTTATCGTATGGCCAAATACGCATTCAAATCACCTCCACGATATCCCGTAGAAGTAGAATGCGTGGCGCATCCCAGAAGGGATTGAGTAACGCCGTTCTTTATCCTTTATTTTAATTAAGTTAAAAAGGTTTAATGAGAAAAGGCAGCTAGGAACCCACTTTCGGAGCTCAGAGACAAAGCCCTCAACCTGACATTGCTCAGCCGTGGGGCAGCTGAACGTCTGGCTGTAGCTAGAAGTGGCAAGGTTAGCGGATCTGTCCTAGGTGGCATTAGAGAACGTACAGAAAAAAAGGTGCGGACACCTGCCGAATGCTCCAGAACGCTGTCCCAGCTCCGCGCGCATTCGCCACATTGCTGTGCGCGAAGAAAAAAGAGAAACTACCGGATTCATGCATACTCATCCCCATGTGGGACGCTGAATGCGGCAAGGAGTTGTATCGCCTTGAGTCAATGTCCGCCTCCTGATTCCAATCGTATTACTCTGGTCAAATTTTGCAGGGTGGCCAATAAATATTCCAACAAAATTGGCCTGCTTATTCGGAGAATTTTTCCGTTGCAAAGAACCTACCCTCTAGTCGTGGTTGAACTCTTCCCTTCCCTCTTGCCTCTCCTTCGTTTATATTATGTGAGCATCAAACTCTCTTCCTGGCACGAATTTTATTCTTCTTTTCCATAACTAAGCACTTTTGTCTGTTACATTGCGTTGAATACAGCTGCCATCTAGAAGACAATCTCCACACTAGCTCCTAAAAAATGAAGACTTGTGATCGTTGCTAGCTGCGCTTTTGGAATAGGATTCAACAACAATTAAACCTGCGGATGTGCGGGTTATGAGGAGCAGAGATGAATGCTTCATCATGTGTGTCGGTACATCTAACACCCTATATACCCGAGAATTTAATCACTTATGGATCGCCAATGCTTCCTAATTGAGCAAGACTGATCTGTTCTTCATTCCTCACATGACGGAGACCCTAATGTCTTTTTCTTCTTCTTCTTCTTTAGCGTTTGTCCCGTTTCGTAGCGGGATCCGCTCTTCTGGTGTCGTGACGCCACCTTTCTCGATCCTGTCCTTCATCAGGGTGGACGCCAGTTACTTTCATGTCCATGTGTAACGCATCGGACCAACGCTGCTTCGGGCGTCCTCTAGGCCGCTTTCCAGATACTTCCAACTCAAGGCCTATCTTGCGGACGCTGTCTTCTTTCCCACGCAGAACGTGGCCGTATCATCGCAAGCGAGCTTCGCGCATCTTGTCCGCTATCGGCGCGACACCGACCTTCTGCCGAATTACAGCATTTCGGTATAGAGATAGAGACCCTAATGTAGAACCCAATTTCTCGATCGAACTTCACTTGTTTTCCGAAGGGTAAAGGATAAAGGATAAACGGCGTTAGTCGACCTCATTTAGGATGTACCGCACATTTTACTTTTCCGGATGTCGTGGAGGAGACCTGAATGCGTGTTCCGCCTATACAATCACTCCTGGTGACCAGCCGATGGACAAGCCAGAGTTTCTTCTTCCTCTCCATACGAGTCTGCCACCAGTAGACCAACCGCGGCAGGAACAGGGAATCGACTACGCGCAAAAAACTGAGCCTCACCTATAGTGCTATGCGCCAGTTTTATTAAATTACATAGCCATTTGGTCTCGCGCATGAGGGCCAGCTCTCATGAGCGAGACCAAATGCCTTCGGTGGGTAGACAGGTTACGTCTCCAGGCGATCAGTCGTCTTCTTGTTGGGCTTCTGCGTTTCCACTGCTGTTTGCGGTGTTCGTCCCGTTTCGGTTCTCCATATGATCTGTTGTCGTGTTGCTCCGTCGTGAAGTTATGAATTATGCTTCTGGCTGGCTAATTTGTTCCACACGTTGCGGAGAGTTTCTGTGACGGCTGGTGAGCTGACGTGGTGTCTGAGCACAGGTTATGGAACTCACATCACAAATAACTTCACGGCGACAAAGCTCCTGTTCGCAGTGACTGTAAGCCGACGTGACAAAGACGCTGTGAGCACACAACTATGATTCATCTGTCAACGTACAGATAGATATTTTAATGTAGAGCAGTACAGATGCTTGACGGGTGTCAAGAGCCTTCGGTGGGGCGATTTTGATAAGTATGCATCAAAGAACCTCTGCTCTAGAGGTACGACCTACTGGTGTCGTAGGTTGGTAAACATGGGGCCAGATTCATTCAACAGCTTACCACCCCCTATCGGTGAAAATACCGCCAAACCTAATGCTGATGAATGTCATACAAGGGGGTTTGGCGGTATTCTCCCCGTTAGAGGACGGTAAGCGGTTGACAAATGTGGCCATGATTGTGTTTAAATACTACAATTTGACCGCAGTTATTAGCCCGATAATGTTTTAGGCTCCACCTTTAGGCGCCAGATTCATCAACCTCTTACCGGCCGGTAACGGTATATAGGTTACCGTATCTTTGTCTCTGTATCTCTCTGTATCGCTACTACGTAGGCCGATATGGTGAATCTGGCGTGAGATTATACCGGCGGTATCGTTGATCAGTCTGGCCTAGAAGTTATGTATACATATATAACATTTTCAGGTCGAATTGGACATACTTCAAATCATATTTGGACACTTTCCACGTCAGATCGGACACTTTTCATTTCAAACACTCTTCTAAGGTAGCTTAAGACTTTTGAAATCAAAGCGAACTCCTCCAAATTGCAACGGCCTTCATACAGGTTAAACTACATACAGACTCACTAACGTAGTTAGGAATAATTCTTTGTTCAAGGAAAATTTGATATAACTTTTTTAATTTTTTTTTACAGTTTACCTGCCCAATATGTGTAATAATTTTATAAAAATTTTAATTTTTGAGATCAAATCAGAATTTGAATTTTGTCTTAAAACGCAGTTGTTATTAGCAGTCATATAGTGCATTAAAAAACTGGATCGCCCCATGCACTCCCAAGGGTCGCCGCAACATTTATTTGATTGATAATGTAATCAAAGTGAGGATATGTGTTTTTACAACTGTTTATGTTGCACCGTTTGCAGGCATGAAACTCCATGCAAACAGAAATTTCGCTGCCAATCGAATAAAAATCGCGACGTTTCGGACGTGGGCATGGCCCCATCTTCGTTTTGTCCCTAAAAATGGCCGCCTATCTGTTATTTAAAACAAGCTTTAAATCATTATTTTCCCAAAAAAAGTTTTATTACCTTTCAAACAATGAGTTCACTTCCTGGGTAGATGAATAGAAACTTCAAAGAATACTATGCTTTACTACTTTTTGGGTAAGTCAATTAGAGACTCTCTAAAAAAGTATTTTAACTTTTTTGGAGAGTCATTAGTTTAATGTAGAAAAAGCTCATTTCAATTTGAAAAGTTCGGTTTGATTTCAAAAGTCTTAGGCTAGCACAAAAAGTGTCCAGTTTGATTTGCTATATGTCCAATTCGACGTGAAAATAGTATATATAAAAGAGCTAGCGTCCGTTTGTCTGTCCATCTGTCCGAGACGTCTCCAGTACGTCGTACCACGACAGCCCAGAAAAATGGCCTGATTTAAAGCTTGTTTTGAAAGCGATGAAAGAATAATGATTTAAAGCTTGTTTTGAAAGCCTATCTGCTTTCAAAACAAGCTTTAAATCATTATTTTTTTCAAAAAATAAAAATTTTATTAAAATTCAAACAACGAGTTCACTTCTTAGGTGGATAAATTAAAACTTCAAAGAAAGTTATACTAAAATTTCCCTTGGACAAAAAATTATTCTTACCCTTTTGGTTGGCCTCTAGTTTAATGTAGAAGAAGCTCATTTCAATTTGGAAGAATTCGGTTTGATTTCAGAAGTTTTAGGCAAGCTTAGAAGAGTGTCTAATTTGATTTGAAAAGTGTCCATTCCGAGGTGAAGGTGGTATAAATCAGCGGCGTGAACTATTGTTCGGGTTGTGATCTCCAAGTGAAATAATGAATCATTTGTCTCACGTTGCTACATATGTACGTAGTCGGCCTCTCATAGTCGGCCAAATGGACTTCCACATCGTGTTTGGCACCCCGAATAACCCCTGCACTTAGATGAAGTTTGAGCGAAATCGGTGATCCTGACCCGGGCACCCCCAGATATTTAGATTGCATCCAAAACTTCCCGAAATCAGCGAAATTTTCAAAAACGGACGTCGGGTTCGTAATCAGTGCACCAAATCACCCCATAGATAATTTTGGACGAGGAGATTTGGCCAATTTCGAAAGTATCGATTTTAGATGACGTCATCGTCCGTCTGTCGCGGCCTAGAGCGCCCTTGTCCTCAATGGGAAATTGTCAAAAAATCGATTTTTCTGAAATTGGTCGAGATTGATAGCATTCGATAGAGCTTTCAGAGCTGAACAGCATGGTGCCACTGTGAGGGTTGAAAACTGAAATGCGGGCGAGTAAGGGCGGAAGAAATTTCCTTCCGCAGCTCTAAAATGACAGATGGGGCTAAAGCAGTTTAGGCAGATGCGGAGTTATGAGCACTTCTTCGTAAAGTACCTTTACTGGTCTGCTGACCTACGCACTCGTATGCCCATAGCTCGTCGCGTTTTCCCGTAGTGATCGACAGAAATCGGAAAAAACTGGGTCACACAAGCCTTACCTGCATTTTCGCACCGTTGTAACTAGGTACATCCATGAGCTACGCTGTTTTGCTTTAGTGTGCTTCAAGAACCATGTGCTGCCTACAAAACCCTGCAGCCGGAAAGATTCGCATTTGACAGAGTTTTCGCGCTCCGAACACGCCCGTGCATGTGGTCATGCTCCGAACACTTCCGTGCTAGCGGCCACGCCCACTCAATTGATGGGTTCGATTCTATATGCATTGTTCACGGCGCACTCCAAAGGCAAGCTGGACAGTCTTAGAACAATTCCGGAGTAGGGCGGCTGGGAATTTCTGATAAATCTCCCCAAACGCTCACTATACAAGCTGTCGCTCGCTCTCTCTACAGGTTGTCGCGCCTACTTGACAGATTCTACCGGGCCCATATGCATTGTTCAACTCTACTGAGATTTATTTGTCAAGAGACAGAGCTCGAGCTGGTGAACTCAAATGTATGCTTCCTCCCCGAAGTACTTGATTTTTAAAAAAGTTGTTTAAAAAAGCCGCTTTGGAACGCTCCAAAGCGTCCTTTTCGGCAGATTACCAAAGCGTATGCGTGGTACTGTAGGTATGCACTAGTGACCCGGCAAAATAGTAACAAAAATACTCGCGATGGTGATCTTAATTTATTTGAATCATCAAACTATGTACAAGCACTGAGAATGTTACAATAGTCATGAACTTTCTAGGACTCTTATTACGGTAGTTCATTACTTACTGTGTAGAAAGCTGGTAACAAACACAGAACAAAGCATGACAAGAAGAAGAAGACACTAGTAACATTACACTGTAGTAAATACATGCAACTGCTCTAGCTTGACCAGTTCCTGTCGAAGGCCTTTGAGTAGGAGACAATCCTGAACGCATAGCAACATTTCGAACACGTCGAGAAGCAGTATGAGAGTTTGTGAGGGAGGTGGCTCGTTAGCATCAGAACGATTCTGGAGATTAGAGAGCAACTAACTGTTCTAGCAGACCAACTCTGTAGTTCGGAGAATTATTGCTTCACATGAAGGTAAGGAAGCGCACTGACCACAACTTAGGCAGAAGGTCGTGGTCAACGTGCCTTTTCGTGACAGCTCAATCATTACGGTTTGGTGGAGTTGAAATGCGATTTTCGAACACGCGACTAAACTTCCAAGGATAGGGACGAGTTGTGCGCTAAAATGGACGAGTTTTCTGAGTACAGAGACTCAGCGATCAATGCGGAACTTTTCACTTTCACTTTAGACGGTTCTTATATTTCATCAGCAAAGCGGAACAACATTGCATAAGGCTCGTTTATACTTCCATCGCCGGACGACGCGATTCGAATGGAGCGATGCGTCCCATCGCGTCGCGCTGTTTTGGACGACGACAGCAAGCGACGCGGTCACGCAATTAGGTCCCGTTTATACTTCGACGCCGATCGACGCGACGTCACGCATGTTGGCCATATCGATTGAGCGATCGATCAATTTGGTCACTTCACATGCTGTCGGATCGTTCGGCGTCGGAATATAAACGGGGCCTTACGCAGGATTACGTACTACGGACAAGCACGAGACCACACTGCGAGGATCAGCTGAGCAGCAATACCGCGCCCTAATCCACCGCGATCAGTCGCATCGCGCTCATTTCAAGAGCGACGCGATCCGACGCTGAGCGGCGTGATTGGTCGCGGGTGCACGCAATTTATTCCGGCGCGATCAATCAATTTGGCCTCAATGCATAGCCATCGCGTCGCTTGGCGTCGAAGTATAAACGAGGCCTAAGCTACCAATATCGATCGCCTGCATGCCTAATCGACATTGTTAGATATCACAGCGCCGCGGCGCCTAACAACTGAAGTATGAATCCCACCTAATCAATGGAAATAGCTGTTGACGAGAATTACCGCTGCGAGAAGCTCCACCATTCATATAATAGAAAAATAGTTCCATTTTTGTAAAGTTCTTGCACCTGCCGAGTTGGAGGACCATGGAATTTACTGTACAATCACACACGGTTCCATACCGCAATTGTTTACAAGGAACGGATATAAAAATTGCAAAAATACTACTTCACAGCAAGGATTCAAGTAATCGATGCCTTGCCTTGCAAAAATTTACCATTTTTTCTGCGATTTCGATATTTGAAGGTATTGCTTTATGCGACTATGCGACTCCATAGTAAACGATTGGGACCTGATTCAAACACTTTGTAAAAATGGAACGCACTTTTCTACTGCTTGAAGGGTAGAGATTCTCGTCATGGTATTCATTTCCGTCGTTCAGACATGCGCCTCATACCCTTCCCTGGTAAGAAACACAACGGGGTACGTGAGGACGCTAAAATTCGAAATGTAGCCGATGACGCTGTCATCAGCCGTTTTCAAATGGTCGAAGTGGGCGTGATCTCGCAGCGATTGCAGGAGCTTGTACACGAAACTCGCCCGTTTTCACCGAGAACTCGTCGCTTGGAAGTTTAGTGCTGGTGCCCAGAATGCAAAGAAGTTGCTCGGTAAAATAATACACCTCAGAGGAGGAGGATGAAATCGAAATGATATGACGAAATGATGAATGACAAGGAGGAAGGAGATAGGAAAGAATCGATAGTAGTACGTCGCCAAAGCTACAGATGATAATGTCAGTAGGATCGAGCCGTAAGGAGGTTGCGCGTCGGCGGTTTCAGAAATATGTCGCTGCTATACTCCTCCAAACTGGTACCATCGGCGGATTCCGGTGAACCGGATCGTGGAGAGCCTTGTCGTGAGCCGGCTGAAATAGCGAAATTCAGTTTCTATTGGCATTCCTATATTAATGAACGCTAAATTACACTGGGAGAAGGTCTACATAAAAAGGACGAAGGATAAAGGACGGAGTTAATCAATCCCTTTTCGGATGCGCCGTGCATTCTACTTCTACGGGATGCCTTGGAGGCGAGTTGAATGCGTATTTGGCCATACAATGATTTGCGATGGCCAGCCGATGAACGCGTCAGCGCTTCATCCTTCCCAGACAAGTCTGGTACCAATTCACCGACTCCGGAGTGATGGAAGGCTTAGTTGGCCTGAGCGCGAAATCCGAACCAGGAACATGGTATCGGGTGCACGCGACAGCCGGCACCTCCTCCAACTGCGCTACATGCGCCCGCTACGAGCTCTACACACATTGAATAAAACTGGCGATTTCGATCAAACATAAAAATTCACTCAAAAGTGGAGCGAGACTTCAACACAATAGAACAAAGTCGACTTGTTCGCCGCCGAGCTGAACTCATCGTCGGGTCCAAGATTGTTAGCAACCTTTATCGGACGACGTATCGGGAGTCACAATCTTTCGAGTCTGGGAAGTCTAGGCAAAGCTCAGGACTACTAGACCAATATCACCACGAAGATGCGTAATTTCGAGGCCTCTGAACAGTAAGCCCTCCAACAATAAAAGATCATGATGACATCTCCAACTTCCGGAAGACGTCAGAAGACCACAAAAGGTGCAGAAATTTAAAAAGCAAGGCGGTTGTAAGGAATATATAGGGTTCGGTGCTGAGATTCTGAGAATGCCTCAGTGAAACAGCTCTTCTCTCTTTAAGTTCCAGTTGAGAAAGACCTAGAAGGGAAGGGCACAAACAGCAAAGCGCTCTGGGAACGCGTTCATCGCACCGGAGGAAGTACCGACTGTCGCGTGCACCCGATACCAGGCTCCTGGTTCGGATTTCCCGCCCAGGCCAACCAAGTCTTCCATCACTCCGGGGTCGGTGAATTGGTACCAGATTTGTCTGGGAAGGAGGAAGCGCTGACTTGTTCATCGGCTGGCCACCGCAAGTCATTGTATGGCCAAATACGCATTCAAATCGACTCTACGGCATCCCGTAGAAGCAAAATGCGTGGCGCATCCCAAAAGGGGTTCATTAACACGTCCTTTATCCTGTAACTGTCTTGGGTTGGCGCAGGGCAAATGACAATAACAACGCCAACTTTGATGCCACACTCAAAATCCAAATAGCAAGGGAAATCCATACCAACACGCGCAAAACCCTGAGGGTTCCTAGGTGGAGGCTGAATTTGTAAAGCTGTCATAGGAAGGGGGATGTGCCCATGGAACCTGCCTGCTCCCTTGCCCCCTCCCCCCCCCCCCCCCCGCCATAGCCTAAGCCTTGTATCTTTTGTATCTTAAATTCTATTCTTACACCTTGGGAGGTCGTGACCAATCTCTCATTGCTGGAAGGCTTAGGGTTGCTGCTGAGGGGGTCTCCAAAACGTTGCAAGGCTCGTTGCGACCCAGTAGTCTTCGCCTACGCCTGAACTTTTTAGACACTAAAGAAGGCGAACTCGCTGAAACCTCAGGCAACAACGGTTTTTAAGTGAAGAAATGGCAAATCCGGGGGGGGGGGGGTAGATCGAAAATGGAGGAATATGAAGCAAAAGTCCCTCCACACCCAATTCTTTTGATTTCAAAAGAAACCGTTGCCTCAATCCTTGATCAATCTCCGCCAAGGATGTGGACTGCATGTAGCGAATGTGGGCAGCATTGGGAGATGAGAACACGTCAGCCACTCAGGCCGCATCGAGTGGGCGTGCCATTAAGAGAGAGTACGATCACTACCCTTATTGACTGTGCGTGCTCGGATGGCACTCTGTTTTGCTATGATTGGCCTGGTGCGTCGCCACCTCTCAATGGTGCTCACTTTCGCGACATGAACGGGATCGAAAAACCGTGCTGTACCTCGACTTCTGTTGCCAGCCTCGCTATCGGAAGTCTTCTTTCTTCTCACGCTGCTGTTCGAGCCGACCGAGAAGGAGTTCGAAGCGCGCCGTATCCGCCGCACTTCGGTGTAGAAACCGTCACGAACAGAGGAGAACACCTGCAAATGTCTGATAGGCGGAAAGAAGAACAGGCTGTCGGAGAAACTTCGGAATGGAGACTGACCATGGCGCCGAACTGGGAGAACGCCTGAGTGGTGGTGTGAGCCTTGTGCACGGCCGAGTCGAGATGCGTGCACTCTTTGATGGTGGCGTCGGCCAGTATGGCGAAGTAATCGGCACGGAAGCCTTGGGCTCGAAGCTCGACGAAGCGCTGCCCGAACTCCTCCGACAACCGTGTTACCTGTGGAAAATCATCGTTGGTGAGGCGACGTTGGTTGCTTTTGAAAGGCGCGAAAATAATGACCGTTTCTATCTTAGCTTGGGCGACGAAAGAGCGACGCAGCGTAATTCCGCGTCAATAATAGATTAATTCAGAGATAAAGGTCGGAGGTAATGGGTTACATAGGTGCCATGCCTTCTAGTTCCACGGGAGTGGAGGTGATTAGTTGAAACGGCAGCGCGACAGGAGGTACACCAGCCCCCTGCTGGGGGCGTGGCGTCAGGAGGTACACCGCTGTTCTGCGTGTCAAAAGTTTCCTAAGGCAGCCGTTAGACTCTCGGTGAAGCCTAGGGGGTTGGGGGTGGGTGAGCAAGAGGGATGAGAGGAAGCTGGCACGCCCCCAGCAGGGGGCGGGTGTACCTCCTGACCGTCCCCCAGTTGAAACGGAGTCTGACCTTTAGCACGTTTAACAGTAATAAATAAATGGTACATAAATTGATTCAATTCAGTTTCTTTAAGCCTCAATTGGCTGATGCCGAGGATGTAAGCTGTCACAACGATGTTTTGTTGCGATCAAGACTTCTAGCGCCAGGCGCGACTCGAACCCGCACCTCCCTCTGACCGGGCGGGAATGCTCTACGCCATAACACAACCAGAGCTGTTTGATCGAACGTAGCTTTATCAGAAAATGGATCTGAACATGGAATCGAACCAAGGGATCCAAATTCTACGTCACTCACTCCTTAACGGATAAAAGGATAAAGGACGGCGTTACGCAATCCTTTTGGGATGCGCCACGCATTCTACTTCTACGGGATGTCGTAAAGGCGATTTGAATGCGTATTTGGCCATACAATGACTTGCGGTGGCCAGCCGATGAACAAGTCAGTGCTTTATCCTTCCCAGACAAGTCTGGCACCAATTCACCGACCCGGGGGGGGGGGATGGAAGGCTTGGTTGGCCTAGGCGGGAAATCCGAACCAGGAACCAGGTATCGGGTGCACGCGACAGTCGGCGCCTCCTCAGACTGCGCTACACGCACCACACTCACCCCTTACTGGGCTTAAAATTTAATTTAACAGTTTAGGATGTGGTGTTTGTGCGGGGCAATACCACCATGTCCTAGTGAGGATAAAAGCTGTTATCACCCAGGTTATAACAGCTAGTGACTGCCCTTCGTCCGGGAGTACAAGGGGTTCTCAGTCGAGACGGTGTTCAATGTTACCGTACAATATTTACGCACTCTTTGCGGGATCCCTACACCCATCCCGATCAATTTGCAAGCTGGGTTCCTAGGTCCTGCCTACTTCGTTCCGTCATCCTAGGTAAACAGAATGAACAACATTTTCAACGTTCGCATCAGCAGATTTAAGACTACTCTGGGGACTTCTCCAACAAACAGATCAACTAAGAATTCTACTGTTTGTAATTCAATACCTTCAATTGACCGAAATTTACTGAACCACTGGCACACAGTGCTTTCTCCAACATTATTAGGTCCCCACATTTGATTGATTTGTCGAGCTGTCTCGGATGCGGATTCTCCCAATGTGAAGTTGAAATAAAATATCGTTCGAAATTGCTCCCTCGACGTACTTCAATAATCCCTTAAAAAACAAAAATATAAAACAACTTTGAAACGTGAATTGATCACTCAGGTAGAGCGCGAAATTCTGTACAGAAAGTAGCATTGATGTGCAATGCAAGTTGAATTTTTGCTTGATATTAAACAAATGAAAAATAGAAACACAAAACGCTGAGAACTTTCAACTACTAATATGTGACCAAGCGAAAAACGGTCATTAATTTCGCAGTGCCACTGCTTATGCCCTACTCACCTCGTCAACGTAATCGATGTTGGTGACGACTTTTTTCAGGAAGAGCTTTGTGCACTCTTCCAATTCGTCACGATGTTCCAACTCGAGCGATGTGTAAAAGGCGGCAAACTCGTCTTTGAGATCGCATGCCCGCTTCATGATTCGCTTTCCAAGCATCTCGTGCGGATTCGTGAAGCAGCTCTAGAAGCATGTAGGTTACAGTTCTGCAGGCTGGGAAATAGGAGATGAAAATACGCAAACGAGAACAGTACGGAAGAATAGTAGTTATGGATTTCAAATGTATACTACAAATCCAGAAGCGTTTGCATTGTTACGAACGATTCGGCCTGATAAAGTGGAGGTTCAGTGTTCACCTCACCTAGTCGTGTGGCCAAGGAGGTCAACTGCTGGAGGCTTGCGCCTTCAAGATGGCGCTAGTCGTTTCATGCTTCCTACACTCAGAACTTTGCCCTCGTAAAGCGCCTAGGGACAGGATGCTCAGCACAAGCCAGCTGCTCAGCCTCTTGCTTGAGCCAGATTTCGGCTAAATCAACGGCACATCGAGCTTCGGGGGCATGCATTGTTCCTCTCGTCCACCTGGCACCCCCATCCTAACCCCTGAGGGTATGGTTGCTTTTACACGAAATCTGGGAGTTGAATACATTTTTGCCCACGCCACCACAGCGCCGCTACATCCTGAATTTCTAAGAGGTTCACATAGATAAAAATGTCAAAGTAAATAAATTTTATTGTTTAAATATTTATTAATTGTACATATATTAAGTATACCATTTTCACGTCGAATTGGACACTTTTCAAACCAAATTGGACACTTTTCACGTCAAATTGGACACTCTTCTATGCTAACCTAGAACTTCTCAAATCAAAGTGAGCTCTTCCAAATCGAAATGAGCTTCTTCTTCATCAAACTAGAGACTCTCCAAAAATGCTAGAATATTTTTTGTGCAAGGAAAATCTGAGCATGACTTTTTTTGGAGTTTTAATTCATTTACCCACTAAGTGAATACATAGTTTGAATTTTTATAAAAATTTCATTTTTCGATAAAAAACAATGATTTAGAGCTTGTTTTATAGAGCAGGAAGGCGGCCATTTCATATTGGAAAAACAGAGGTTGCGCCGTGCTTCAGTCCGAAACTTTACGACTTTTACTCGATTGATGGCAAAATTTCCGTCTGCATGCAGCTTCACACATGCAAGCGATGCAACGTAAACAAATGTAAAACATATCCTAACTTTCTTGCTGCATGTAAGCAGTATTTACACTATCAATCAAATATCAAATAAACGCTGAGTTGAACTTTTCGAGGGCACGGCGCGATCCAGTCTTTCAATGCACGACATCGTTGCTGCTTTACTGCTCCTTAACACATTAATTTTTTCTCAAAAAAATAAAAATTTTGTAAAATAATTTCACTCATTCGGGCAGCTGAAGCTTAAAAAAATCAAAAAAGTTATTCTATGTTTTCATTGAACAAAAAATTATTCTAACCATCTTGGGGAGTCTTTAGTTTAACCTGTAAGAAGCTTGTTTCAGTTTGGAAGACGTTCAATTTGATGTCAAAGTTCATAGACCAGCTTGAAGAAGAGTGTCCAGTTTGACGTGAAAAGTGTCCAACTCGACGAAAAAATGGTATACTTCAGGCGCGTGTAGCGAAGTCGGAGGAGATGCCGGCTGTCGCGTGCACCCGATACCAGGTACCTGGTTCGGATTTCCCGACCAGGCCAACCAAGCCTTTCATCCCTCCGGGGTCGGTGAATTGGTACCAGACTTGTCTGGGAAGGATAAAGCGCTGAATTGTTCATCGGTTGGCCACCACAAGTCATTGTATGGCCAAATACGCATTCAAATCGACTCTACGGCATCCCGTAGAAATAGAATGCGTGGCGCATCCCAAAAAGGGATGGAGTAACGCCGTCCTTTATCCTTTCCTGCTTTATTAAATATTTGCTTAAATACAAAAATAGTAATAAATAATAAGAGAGTGCGCTCACCGAAATTAACCGCCGCATCTTCAACGACAGTGGATGCTTCTGACCGCTACGACTGCTTGTGCTGCCGTTTCGTGATCGCGGTATTGGTTCGCAACTGCCTGAAACAAGGGAGCTAACTGGTACAGTAGGACTTCGGCAAAGTATTCCAGGTTCCAGGCCTTGTCACGGAGGAGCTTAGGAAGATCGGGTCGTACTTTAATAGATAAAGCTCCAGAAGACGCGCGAAGAATCGCTTCTAACTTTGATGAGACTATAAATGGCGCATTCGCACCCTGTGCTGTTAGCACATCTTGAGGAATCAAGGGCATTTTGTATCAGTCTGATTCTAGACTAACGACAGACGTGTGGTAACGTTGAGAAGCCGTTGAGTCGTCCCAGTAATTGTCTCTATATGCACACCTCCAATTTGTAGCTTTTCAGACGAGCAAAAACGCGCTCTAGTGCTAATCGGATGCCGTTTCCAAGAACTCATTATGGAACCCACCTAATGTATTCACAGAACGCTGAATAAACTTCGAACTGATGGCCGTTGTGAGATGTAATTGAATTCAATCACTGCGGCGGGAGGGAGGGATGTTGACGAGGAGAAGTGCGTGCTCTGCTCTCGTCATAAAGATCTGCATCAGCCCCACGTAGGGCCTGTTCATATTTCGCGACAGCTGCGACAAGAGCGACGAGAGCGCAGCGCACGGAAGTATGAACAGACGATAACAGCGACTGGAGCGACTAGAGCGACAAGAGCGACTGGAGCGACAGCGCCGCGCCCAGGTATGAACACACTTTCGGCGGCGCGCGCTCGGTTCTAATCGATACGCATGTTTTGCGCGGGCGACGAGCTGTTTCTTGTCGCGAAGTATGAACAGGCCCGTAGATACGCTAGCGCATGATGCACAACCCAAATAGGGAACTTCATGCAACGTCATTTGGCACTATTGTACTTTCACAACTCCACGGGACGAGGAGAGGTCGAAAAAATTTTTTTCGCCCAAACTTCGGCTATGGGGGTTATTTGGGGTGCTGATCACGAATCTGAGATCCGTTTTCAAAATTACGGCCGATTACGGTAGGTTACGGTAGGTACGGGTGACTAAGGCTGCCAAAGTCATGATCACCGATTTCGACCAAACTTCGGCTAGGAGGGTTATTCGGGGTGCTGATCACGAATCTGACATCCGTTTTTCGTTTTACGCTGGAGTTTGGGCGCAATCGGTGACCATTACCTTACTCACCGGTACCCACAGTAACCTACCGTAATCGACCACAATTTTGAAAACGAATGTCAGATTCGTGATCAGCACCCCAAATAACCCCCCTAGCCGAAGTTTGGGCGAAATTTTTTTTTCGACCTCTCCTCGACCCGTGGAGTTGTGAAAGTACAATAGTGCCCGTCATTTTATTGCATAGATGCCCTAAAGCCGAAGCCGCCACGTCCGATACGCGGAACCATGAAATGTAGGCGGGGAGAGACAAACGAAACTTAAGCCTCCCCCTTCGACAGATGCAGTTGTGGCAAAGCCGGTTAGAATTCAGCTGAGAAATGATACTCTCACTATCAGTCGTGACTATGACCGACCTTTTCGTGAGCATATGAGCCCCTTTTTTTGGAATTTCATGCCTTGCTTGAAGAACACATAGGTTGCATCAACCGGTGTGCACCAATATTTGCGGACTTCTTAATGGGCGTGGCTGCAACAAAGTGCAAGCATTCCTAACACCTAAGCGATTACGCTTTTCAGCATTTCGACTTACAAGGAGAGTCTCCAAAGTGGGGGTGAGCTTTTGCGATGCAACTTTTACAGGAGGTAGGGCCCATGTGGGGAGTCGAAAACTAGTTTTTTAGTTAATTTTTTTTTCGGAATACTGTTCTGTGGTCGAAAAAAGGCATGTGGAAGCGTGACTGCGAAATTCATCACGCTCTGCTGAGACCCAACCCAGTGTGGTCAGTTGGCGCAGTGGACAGTGATGTCGCCTCTCAGCCTCACCCAGTGGGTTGTACGGTTCGACCCACGGTGTCGTCATAGTTTTTGCACACATAGGGTCGTTATTACTATCTGCTTGCGTGATCAGAGGAGTCAATTTGTACACGATTATTGCTTTTGGTAAGTGTTTAAGTAAGCATTTACCGGTATCAAACAAAATTCATGACCTATCCCATGAAGGGTATGTGTCTGTGTGCATTTACGATATCGTTGCTGATATGATACAGTGCAAATACGATCCACTGAGAGGTAACTCAAATGAAAGCAGAGAATGGCTATGTTGTAGACAAATTAACTCCTGTGATCACGCAAACACATAGTAATAACGACCCAGTATGTGCAAAAGCTTTGGCGACGCCGAGGATCGAACCATAAAACCCACTCGGTGCGCCAGAAAGGCAACATCGCTATCCACTGCGCCAGCCGAGCACATTCGATTAGGTGGCAGTAGGTCGTGACGAACTTCGCGCTCACGTTTCCACACGGCTTTTTTGACCACAGAAGATCATTCCGAAAAAAATAACTACGGTATCGGACTCCCCACACGGGACCGTACATCCTGTAAAAATTGCATCGCAAAAGCTCACCGCCACTTTGGAGCTCGCCTTGTTAGAAGCGAATTCGCGAATGAAATCATGAAAATTCCTGCTCATGACAACTTTTTCATCAATGGCCTTCATAGGCTGCCGGTCCGAAATGGGCGGGAGTATGGCAGTTCTCCAGACGTTAGTGCTTCAGGTAAAAGTACTTTCCGGTTAAGCAGTTTCTCGGGTAAAGTCGCAACATGCATATCGAGGCACTAGATTTCTTCATCGTTTGCCTTCATTAGGTCCCTCTCAGCTTAAAAAAAAGTTGCGTTAGTTTTGCGAAGAAATTGGGTGGCGCTTTATCGTCTAAAAACGACGGCCCTTTAAGTACACTAGTACCGAGAAAACTCATATGACATCCGTTGACTACGGCATCTATTAGATCTTCAGGTCTTCTTCTTCGCAGGACCCGCTGTTCTTGTGATCCGTCGCCACCTCATCCTATCAAGGGCGTCGTCCGGCGGGTGCCGATTTCGGCGAGATCTCTCTTGATGACGTCCTTTCACCTTTTCCTTGGGGCTCCTCTCGGACGCTTTCCGGGTGCCTCGAAATCTAGGGCCAATCTAGGGCCAGGGCTTATGGGGTGATTCTCTGGTCTTCTGAGGATATGCTCGTACCACCTTGGCGCTGTTCACTCATCTTTAGCTGTATCGGGCTGTCTTCATCACTGCCCTAACATCCTCATTTCGCACTTTGTCCCGACGAATCCATTCCATGCATCTATTAGAATCTAGGATTAGGAATTAGAAGGATCTATTAGATCTTCAAATGCTAGGCGTTAATGCAGCATGGGAGACGGAAGCGCTCCAGCCATTCAGAACCAATCAGAGCATCGACCGAACACGTGCCAGATAATCAGAGCGGCGATCGTACACGCTCTGTGTGACACACCCATTCGATCTTTAAAAGATAGTGGAGGAGTATTAGTTGTACAGGATATTTCGGGTAAAGGAACGGCTTTGGCGCAGGCGGGTGGAACAACACTACGCGAAACTCTGGAGCGATTCGGAAGAAGCTAAGCAACTCACGGTACATTCCCTCGTAGTAGCTGGCCGAGCCGGGCAGCTTGATTGACGGCAGCTTTTCGTGTGCACTTGTGGATGAGCGTATTTTCGAACTATCGCTACCCATTATCTGAAATCGATATCGATCAATAATGGGAAATGTCGCGAGAGGTACGACAGACGCGACACGGACCGGTACGGGACGAGGGTAGACAGCGGCGGACACAGCGAAACTCAACGTGTGGCGAAATGACACGACTAATAAGGGTAACGCCGTTAGGCACAATAACGAACGCTCGTAAAAGTAATGGGCTGCGGAGAATGGGAGGCGAAATGCCACGAGGAATGGAAAAACTGGTCAGTTAAACGCTGAACTCGTGCACGTCTGATGTAGACAAAACGAGAGGACATTTAAGGAGGCAATTTAGCGAGAAGGTTACGGTAAAGCACAGACATAGAGACGCGTGTGCTATCTTGTTACATAGCACTTTTCTAACTGCAGCCCGTGACGCGCTGCAGTTCGACTTTGAACCCATTAGGGCCTGTTCATATTTGGCGACAAGAGCGACAAGACATAGTGTGGTGTACGACATTGCGTGGTGTACGTAAATAATTACGCATTTCACACTACATTCGTCGCGGACGGAGTTTGGAGTACGCAATTATTTACGTACACCACACTATGTCCGTCGCCCCAGTCGCTCTTGTCGCTGCAGTCGCTCCAGTCGCTCTTGTCGCGAAGTATGAACAGGCCCTAACGGTGAAAATACCGCTAAGCTTGATGCTAATGAATGTCATGTCAAGGTGTTTGGCTTTGTTTTCACCGTAAGGAGGTGGTAAGCGGTCGAAGGGGGCGAGATTCATAAACGTTACAGCGGTAACATTTAACAGCGGATTCACAATACAACGAACTTACAGAGCTAATGAGCTTCGTACTTCGTATCTTTTGCAGGATATTTTACAGAGATTTCACCATAACTATTGCTGTTAAGTCACGTTGTCTGCGTTTTCGGCTGTAATTTCTCTGCTGCTGAAGGCTGAAAGTCGTTTATGGCTTCGCCCCGGGAGTCAGAGACTTCCCTCACGGCCCCCTTTCAACATTTTCAACTTCGGTGAATTTTTTCTTCACTAGGAATGCCTTGAGTGAAAGAAATAAGTGATGGTCAGAGTGGGCAACATCAGAGGAATAGGGTGGGGGCAAGAGTGGCTTTCAACCAAACACAGGTGTGATAGTTCTTTGCGCGAGCAAATCTGATTACTGGCGTACAGTGCGCGCAGTCAGCGGACGGAATCAGACGTCTGAGCTTGAGTGCGTTCTGGTGACGGCAAGAAGACGTGATCTAACACCATTTACGAACGTTGAATCAATTCGTCTGTATAAACCAGAGAAGAAATGTCTCCGTCCATCGGTCGTAATACAGGGTGCCTCAAAAAAATTAGGCGCTGTTTGAACGGACATAAGAGTTAGGATAAGGATAAAGGACGGCGTTACTCAATCCCTTTTGGGATGCGCCAGCGCATTCTACTTCTACGGAATGTTGTGGAGGCGAGTTGAATGCGTATTTGGCCATACAATGACTTGCGGTGGCCAGCTGATGAACAAGTTAGCGCTTTATCCTTCCCAGATAAGTCTGGTACCAATTCACCGACCCCGGAGGGATGGAAGACTTGGTTGGCCTGGGCGGGAAATCCGCACCAGGAACCTGGTATCGGGTGCAGGCGACAGCCGGCGCCTTCTCCGACTGCGCTCCACGCGCCCAACATAGGAGTTACCGAAGAAAATTACAGCGCTCACACAGGTAAATTGAAATTTTATTGCATGTAGGTCAGCACTGCGCCATGCTATCGTCCAATGCCTTGAATTTCAGACTCGATTGATTACAAAGGATGAAGGACGACGTTATTTAATCCCTTTGGGATGCGCCACGCATTCTACCTCTACGGAATGTTGTGGAGGCGAGTTGAATGCGTATTTGGCCATACAATGACTTGCGGTGGCCAGCTGATGAACAAGTCAGCGCTCTATCCTTCCAAAATAAGTCTGATACCAATTCACCGACCCCGGAGGGATGGAAGACTTGGTCGGCCTGGGCGGGTAATTTGAACCAGGAACCTGGTATCGGGTGCAGATGGCAGCCGGCGACTCCTCCGACTGCGCTCCACCCGCCCCGATTGATTATGTATGGATTAAATACCTGTCATAATCTGGCAGTAAACTGACCACGCCGCTGCCCTGTGCTTCTTTTAAAGTGTGGAATGAATCAGCAGCAAAGCATAGAGGATGCCTCTGATGTTGCGGGCGAATCAAATCAAGGGTCTTCGTCCGAATCAAGCCCAGTCCAACCAAGTAGTGCATTACTCCGGGACTAGTGAATTGGTAGTGGGCTTGTCTGGGAAGGGTAAAGCACTGCCTGCCATTTATACTTCATTGTATAGGCGAAATGCGCATTCAAAATGATTCCACGATGTATAGTAGGAGTAGAATGCATGGCGCATTTCAGACCGGGACTTATACTTATCACTTAACTTTAACTTTTTTGCCGTCTTCTGTCACCAATGACTCGAGTAAGATGTTCAGATGAATAGTAGTAGGCGTAGTAGGCGCATGGGTGGCTCGGTCTTCAATCGCTGAGCGGTAAGGGCATCGGAGAAAGAAAGTGCACCTGGGGCAGTGAATAGGCAATATGCAGACGTGTTCGTCAGGCAATTAATAGAGTAGGGGGCGCGGCTTGAATTGCTCCATTTACTCCTTGATGGCGTGCAAGTGTCCCACGCATGTTCTATTCCAGTAGCTCCCTGATTACAGAGCCATTAAGAGCAAATGCGTATTAACCGCTAAGTCATAAACGCCCCAACGTCACCTCGTCAGAAGTGCGACTTTGTGTCTGGAGCACTACGTCGTCAAATGAAGCGTGACGTCGAACAGAACTACGACGACTACAAAACGTCTGAGCAGCTTGAAGCGCGAAGGTTGAAGTGGTGGTGATAGTGAGCCGCAGCGTCCGTCTCCAGCAGCTCTTCACTTACCCGGGTAACCAGCGAGCGCCCGTAACCCTGGTTACGTGCGAATCCCCCAAACACACGCCGAAAAACGACGACGGCGACGACGTCAGAAGCAATCTGAAGGATGACGGGGGGAGGATGGCGCGGCGAAGCAGCAGTTGACGAGTAGCAAATTATGCGACTCAGCGGAAATATCCGGTAAAGCGTTTAGCTATGAATAGAAGCGCGACGAGATCAGTGTCACAACACAGCCGTCTCTTCCTTGCTTAATGATGACAACATTGTCGAAGTTCTGCGTATTCATTAGTCACGAAGTAGATCCTCCTCTCATCGTCGGGGCAACACCGCCAGACTCGTCTGCCAGGCTGCTTCCGTGGTCGTCGGACAGACCACCAGAGTAGCGTGCGTGGCGCACTCCAGAAAATCTCGAGCCAGAAAAGCTTGCCTCCCGACTGTTGTTCTCCTACTCTTACTTTATCTAATGGTCTCATTACTATTCAGCGCGGTAAGGTGGTAGGTCTCGCATCCTTTGTGACGTGTCCATTACTGGGATTAGGTAAGGGAGCGATTTTGCACGAGTTTTCGACCAAAAGTCACCGCGTATGAACCCTAGAAATTCAGAACGAGCACTGACAGCTGCCCTTTGGCAAAAAAGGAACACATTTTTACACTAACTGAGGGGCGGAGATTCTTTCTATATGATCCTTTCCTTGTGCGAGTACTGGTACTTTCTTCTTGTGAGCTTATTGGATACTTTCGCACGTGCTGGCAGTGACCCAACTTAAAGGACGACGTTACGCGATCCCCTGAGGACGCGCCACGCATTCCACTTCTACGGGATGTCGTGGGGTGATTGGAATGCGTGTTTGGCCTATGCAATAACTTGCTATGGACAGCCGATAAACAAGAAAGTGTTTGATACTTCCCGTACAAGTCTGGTACCAATTCAATGACAAAGTTGTGAGGCTGCTCAACGGCGAATTCGGCGTCTTTGTCTAAGGAGTACATAAGGATAAAGGATAAGGGACGGCGTTACTCAATCCCTTTTGGGATGCACCGGCGCATTCTACTTCTACGGGATGTCGTGGAGGCGATTTGAGTGCGTATTTGGCCATGCAATGACTTGTGGTGGCCAGCCGATGATCAAGTCAGCACTTTATCCTTCCCAGATAAGTCTGGTACCAATTCATCGACCTCGGAGGGATGGAAGGCTCGGTTGATCTAGACTGGAAACTCAGAACTTTGAACTTGAGAACCTGCGAACCAAGAGCCCAGCATCAGAGTGCACACGACAACCGGCGCCACTTCTCACTGCGCCACCATGCACCCACGGTGCTGGTATAAGAATAGCAACCAGGAGATGAAACAAATGAAGGAAAGGATACGACAGCGCCGAGAGAGAAATGAGGTCGAAATTTGTCAGTTTCTTCTGGGAGTCACCTGGTACAGTATACTCTCCTCATACGACATCGAATTGCAGGAGTGGGACCCCACAACGACTTCATCCGGTCAGCACTTGAACAACTGGCGGTGCTAGCCTAGTGGTGGTTAGCTCACGCCTTGCCTCTCTTCAGCAGGTAGTATGCGTAGTTTAGGTGTGTACTATCCGAACCTATGCGCGTGTAGCGCAGTCGGAGGAGGCGCCGGCTGTCGCGTGCACCCTATACCAGGTTCCTGGTTCGGATTTCCCGCCCAGGCCAACCAAGCCTTCCATCCCTCCAGAGTCGGTGAATTGGTACCAGACTTGTCTGGGAAAGATGAAGCGCTGACTTGTTCATCGGCTGGCCACCGCAAGTCATTGTGTGGCCAAATACTTATTCAGATTGCCTCCACGTCATCTCGTAGAAGTAGAATGCGTGGCGCATCCCAAAAGGGATTGAGTAACGCCGTCTTTTATCCTTTTATCCTCTATTCTTCAAAATAATCAACAACATGTAGATGGAATTTCACAAGAATGCTTCGAAGTGACCTCACTTGGCTTTTAGCAGGCTTCAAGTATTGGTTTCATTGATTCCACGGGGCGCCAATGGCAGCTGGCATCGATTTCTGCCCAGGAACTGAAGGGCTTGGTTAAGATCGTGGAGAAGCTGGTCCAAATTGATGATGTTCCTCTTCCTTAGCTTCTGCTCTAGGCATCCACATGTGGTAGGTCCAGGAGATTTAAATTCGGGCTGCTAGATGGCCATTGATATCCAGGGAAAGTTGCGTCCAGATACGCAATTGTGGTCCTCGCTCCATGGGCAGGAATCCAGTCCTGCCGAAGAATCATGTCGGAAATGTTTTCATAGAAAGGAAGGACCACTTTCTTGAGAACATCCTCTTGGTAGGTTTCAGCGTCAATTTACAGGTTTCTTTCCACGAAAACCAGCGGCGTCTTCTGGTTTGTTGTGATACCAGCCCACACTATCAGTCCTTTGGGAAACGACGATTTTGTGACGATCTTCCTCTTCCGAGTATGTCTCTGACCAGGTCTGAGGAGCTGGTGATCATTCTGAGCATTGTGCGCGACTTCGATCGTGAAAAATTTCTCATCTGTCCACAGCACATCCTCCACACGGTGCACTGTGGAATCAGTGAAGCCTAGACTTGAAGACTGAGTAGAAGCCAAGGGAGCTCACTTCGAAACATTCGGGTGAAATCCAACCTACATGTTGTTGTTTATATTAAAAATAACAAGTTTTAAAAAATCTCACGTATTATTGAAAATATGACGTTTTTTTTGCGACGGCAATACTTGTCGGTCACCCTGTAGATGTCTGTAGATGAGACTCGGATGACTCCAAGTCTTTAGTTCTGAAACACGGAATGGCATCCGAAGCCCTGTGGGATTAAGGAATATCCAGACTAGCACATCCTTCAAGGCGGCTACGGCCTCAGAAGAAGCGATGTTTGGCCGCCGCACTTGCTAATACTCCGAAGAACGAAAACATCCCATCCACAGGGCCCCACGGCTTCGGCGGTCAAGATGAGGCTTAGTGGACGTCGTCAAAACACTGCCAGGAGCCCACAGGATAAACAAGCGGTTTATGGGTTACAGTGGGGCTCCATCGTCAAATAAGACAGGATATCCTCTCCTACGGGGGTGTCGATGTCGAAGCGTGGTCGGAGGAGGTGTAGGCTTTCGTGTGCACCGTAATTCAAGGGTTCGAATCCCTCCCCCAGAACAATAGAGTCATATTGTTCGAGGTCGAGGACCAGAACGCAGACTGCTCATCGACTGGCTACCACAGGCCAAATATGCTTTTAACTTGCCTCCACGACATTCTGAAAAAGTAAAATGCGAGGCGTATACTGAACAGAGATTGACTAACGTCGACGTTTATTCTTTTATCCTCTGCCTTATCCTACTATATAATCAAGAACTAATACGTCCATTCGTCCCCCTGTCTGTTTGTCTGTCTGTCCATCCAACCTTCACAGTGACTCATTACCGTGGGAAAGGGTTTACATTTCTATCGGCGTTGTGGATCACTGGTCAATGTTTACAATTCAAGGCGGGAATCAGGCGAATATAGTGGCCGATGAACAGACAAACTATATCGATTGATTTTATTGATTTTTCTAAGTGGACCGTCGTGAATATGTCTAACAGTGGGCATGGTTCATTACAAATAAATAATATCGGTTATTATCAATTAATGGGCGCGTGTAGCGCAGTCGGAGGAGGCGCCGGCTATCGCGTGCACCCGATTCCAGGTCCCTCGTTTTCCCGCCCAGGCCAACCAAGCCTTCAATCCCTCCGGATCGGTGAATCGGTAACAGACTTGTCTAGGAAGGATAAAGCGATGGTTTGTTTATCGGCTGGCCACCACAAGTCATTGTGTGGCGAAAAACGCATTCAAAACGCTTTCACGACATCCCGTAGAAGGTGAATGCGTGGCGCATCCTATAAACGGCTGAGTAGCACCTACTTTTATCCTTGATTATCAACTAAGAGGAGAAAAAGTCCAGCCGGCTACACTGATCATACGGCATGTTGACTGTTGCAATAAGAGATAAAAACGTCCAAAAAAAGAAAAAAGATCAATTTAAGGAAAAGGTGCGAGGGAAGCATCTACAACTGCTTTATGGAATAGGGCTTTCTGACTAACCTCTGCAGCATGTTTGGCCGCGTGAAAATGATGGCCGTTTCTACCACCGTTTTTGAAGAAGTCTTTATTCTACATGTGTATTGTACAATGAAACAAGCTAATTGCTCCTCTAATTGTAGGACTTACATAGAGAAAAATGAGTCGAAAGACAAAAGCCAGCGTTAATGAATTCTATGGGGTGCGTCATCGCCTATAATTACTGTGTGAAGGCTCGTTTGCATGTCATTGGTCTGAGCATCATAATTTACCCGAAGTTGGATTACTACCTTTGGAGAAGTTGGATAACATACTGGTTAGTGATTCTAGACGCCTAGAGGGAGTGGATTCGAACTTTACAAGGGAAGGGTCTGAAGCTTATGTTTGTGGGGAGCGGGTCATATAGGGAGAATCCCCACACCTCAATTATTGCCAACTCGTTAAACCAAAAGAGTGGGGGGTCCTTAAAGGCACAATGGAAAACGCGTCACGACATCACGAGATTGGGGGTCCTGAACGCCCGCGATGCCTCTGCCCGTAAGCGGCTCGGAGCGCAGTGGAGGTAGGGTTGCTTCATGCAAGGAAAGTCGGCGGTTTGGTTCCCCTGCGCTGCCACATTTTTGCATTTCAACTGGCTCTTTGAGATTTGGGGATTCTGATGTCTATACCATTTTCAGACGCTTTCTGACGTCTTTCCCTCATTTGTGCTTGTCATCTGGAAACCAGAGGTCCTCTGGAGGATTTCTAAAGCCTAACACCAACAATGTCTGCCGATGCTCGAGTGGTGATCCACCTGCTTACGTTGAAGTGTGGCCAACCTTCAGACAAGGAACCTTCCAAGGAAGAAATCAAGTTGACCGAACGGATGGCCAGCATACCAAAGAACTTCGAAGCAGGTCAACTTAAAGTTGGTGAAGACGTTGAGGTTAAAAAATCAATCAGTAATAAACAAGTCGCAAGCAAGGTACTCTCCACAGCGTACAGCTGGAAAAAGCGCTCCGAAAATGGTTTAGACGTCAGAATCCCCCAACCAGACAGTTGAAATGCAAAAACGCAGCAGCGCAGAAGAACCGAACCCCCTACCTTCCTCGCATGAAGCAACGTCGCTTCCACTGCGCTCCGAGCCGCTTGCAAGCAGAGGCATAGCGGGCGTACAACACCCCCAAACTCGTGATGCGCCATATTCCATTGTGACTGACTTCAAGGACCCCCTACTGCTTGGGTTTAACGACTTGGCAAAAAATAAACACATTTTTATATTAATTGAGGGTGGGGATTCTCCCTATATGACTCGCTCCCCCCGTCCAAACATACGCTTCATACCCTTCCCTTGTTAGTGGGAGACAATGACTGTTGTTGTTGTTCGTTTTGTCGTTATCTATCAAAACCACAACAAAACGAGCCTCTACAACAGAAGGACTACGTATGGGAAGCCTCCATCACCTCATAACAACGACCCTATTACGCTCGATCGGCTACTCTCTCACTTGTCAGTCTTTTAATTGTTTATCGGAGACGGAATTCCCTATGAGCACACCTAGTCACGTGGAACATCGAGAAATAAGCAGTGAAGCAGTGTATGGGTTCTGCTCTGTGCACTCACCTTGTTTTTATGCTGCTGAATAATGGACACAGACTGTGTGATGCACTTCTACGCCTGAGCGAGCTGCTATCGACAGAGAGGGGGTAAGGAGGTGAATGGGTTAAATTTTCGCCAGTCGAGAATGCGGTGTTCAATATCTTTAGAGACATAAAGGATAAAGGACGGCGTTATTCAGTCTCCTTTAGGATGCGCCACGCATTCTACTTCTACGGGATGGAGGCGATTAGAATGCGCATTTGGCCATACAATGACTTGCGGTGCCCAGCCGATGAACAAGTCAGCGCTCTATCCTTCCTAAACAAGTCTGGTACCAATTCACTGACCCCGGAGGGATGGAAGGCTTGGTTGGCCTAGGCGGGAAATCCGAACCAGGAACCTGGTATCGGGTGCACGCGATAGCCGATTCATAAAGACATACATCGATGAAACGGCGTCAATGGTGTAAAGGCGTAGAGCATTCCCGCCCGGTCAGAGGGAGGTGCGGGTTCGAGTCCCGCCTGGCGTTAGAGGTTTTCGGGTTCGAGTCCCGCCTGGCGCTAGAGGTTTTGATCGCAACAAAACATCATTATGACCGCTTACAACCTCGATACCAGCCACTTGAGGCTTAGAGAAACTGATTTGAATCGGATAAGGTATCGTTAGGGAATCAGTTAAAAGGGTAAAGGATAAAGGACGGCTTACTCAATCCCTTTTGGGATGCGCCACGCATTCTACTTCTACGGGATGGAGGCGATTAGAATGCGCATTTGGCCATACAATGACTTGCGGTGCCCAGCCGATGAACAAGTCAGCGCTTTGTCCTTCCCGGACGAGTCTGGTACCAGTTCACCGACCCCGGAGGGATGGAAGGCTTGGTTGGTCTGGGCGGTAAATCCGAACCAGGAACCTGGTATCGGGTGCACGCGACCGTCGGCGCCTCCTCCGACTGCGCTACCCGCGCCCAATCAATTAGGAGCTCAAAAATAAATGAAGTCAGAGAATAAGAACAGCAGTTCAGCGCTCCTTTTGTTGTTGGTTGCCCCAAAAACAGTTTAAGAAGATCAATTTAATTAAAAGGCACGTTGCAAGAATCATTGAAGACATTAGGGACGTATGTTCAAGCAAGTCGATCACAAGGGTGGCAAATTTTACTGTCAAAGTCGGGGCGCAGAAAAGTAAAAATGGGTAAGCGATGGCTTGGTGGGATGCGCCACGCATTTCTCTTTTACGGTTTGTGTGGTTGGCGTATACAATGACTTGCGCTGGCCAGCGGATAGACAAGTGAGTGTTCAATCCTTCCCAGACAATTGTGGTACATATCATTTCAGAGGCCCGCAGGGATAGGATTTGGTACGGCTTAAGAGGGACTCGAACCAATATCCCCCAAGTGCTGGCGCCTCCTCTTGTCCCTGCTTTGCCGTATTTTCGAGTAAAATATTGTTAGAAAGACAAAAAATGTGGGCGCTCAGAGAAATTCAAAGAACAAATAGCAGTGCACAAAGGATAGCAAGTCAACAGATGGCCAGACTGGGTCCGAAAAAGTCGGCAACGTTGAATCAGGCGGTGATTGCCTCGCGGCCCATACATGCACCTGAAAAAGACCAATGTCCGGCGCAGCGGGAGAGGGAGAGAGATTGCTTCCGTCAACGCCACGCCTTCGAGCTCCGAACGCGCATGCACTTAGGGAAAAGTGGCTCCGCCTCCTGGATTCGCCGATTAAGTCAGAAGTGGGTGAACGGCGGAGAGTGTAGATCATTACGGGTAATCGAGTTAGTCGGGGTTTCGTCACGGCACGCAAAAACAGCTCAGAAACAGCTGACTCGCAGTCGCTAACGAGCTGCCGCTTCCCAGAAGGCCGCGCCATGTTCCATTGAGCACTGTGACGAATGTCGACGAAAGCCTCACCTCGGTCTGCATCACTTCGAAGAGCCCACGCATCCCAGGGAAGTTGTGAGGCTGCTCAACTGGCGAATTCGGCGCCTTTGTCTAAGGAGTACATACGGATAAATGATAAAGGTCGCGGCGTAACTCAATCCCTTTTGGGATGCGCCACGCATTCTACTTCTACGGGATGTAGTGGAGGCGATTTGAATGCGTATTTGGCCATACAATGACTTGCAGTGACCAGCCGATGAGCAAGCTAGCGCTTTATCGTTCCCAGACAAGTCTCTGGTACCAATTCACCGACCTCGGAGGGATGGAAGGCAGTGCCGACTGGTCATTGGATTTCTTGTCGGTGAGGTGGCGCACGAAGCACTACGAGTCACGAAGAACGTGGTAGTCAAAGGAAGTCAGGTCGGGAGATTAAGGAACAAGGGCAGGACTTCACTTTCGAGCCATCTTCTGAAGCGTAGCGACATTAGATAGACTTTGTCGCGTTTCGGACGTCTCACGATCAGTTCAGTATCGTCGATAGACCTTTGAAGTTGAGCAGCACACACTCAGGCAGTTCCAGTCAGAAAGGATCCCAACGCAGAGCATTTCTTGGTCGTCTTGAGCAGCTTTAGACTCCCCTGGAGGTATGATAGACATAAAGCACAAATTCTCGTCCCAATCAGATTATCTTTGCGAATGTTCCTCCTGTATGGGAGGGGGGGAAGCAACGACCGACTCATAGGCACTTGGCCTGGGCGGGAAATCCGAACCAGCAACCTGGTATCGGACGCAGGCGACACTCGCCGCCTCCTCCGACTGCGCTACACGCGCCCACATAAGGAAAATGGATAAATAATAAATGGAAGGGACAACGTTAGCCAGTCCATGCGCGGGGATGCGCCATGCATTCTGATTCTACGGGATGTTTCAGGGGCAATTTGAATGTGTATATGACCTATATAATGACCTGCAGTGGTCAACTGACGGAGAAGTCAGTGTTTTATCCCTCCTAAACAACCCTGGTGCTAATGCACAGACTTAGAGGGATGGATATCTGGTTGGCCTGAGAGGTGACAGAATCAATTCAATTCCAGATGCGACGCCCATGTCAGTTTAGAAAAATTAAAATAACTCGGCTCAGAGAAGACGTACATACTCCATTCTGGCTTGCCCATGGTGCATATTCTCCAGGCTTCCAGACCGACTACCATCTCTTCAAACACTTTCAGAACTTTCTTCACCAATCAAGACCAAGCCAAAACAGCTTTAGTGGATTTTGTCGAATCTCGACCACCTAATTTTTTTGCTGATGGAATAAGTTGACCGGTGACCCGTTGGTAACGGTGTGCTGACTCGAACGGTGCTTATTTCGACTAAATCCGATAAGGCTTCAGAAGGCTATGGTAGTTCAAAGTGAAGCACTCAAAACGCTGAGAGCTTTCCGGACAACCTAATAGCGTGTCACGCGGCTGAAGTCCTCGTCAACGTCCAGAACGACGATTGCACTACCATCTACGTCACGGGTAGTCTGCCGATTATATTCGCGGCCACTTCGAGCCATAATGAGATCCCTGAAATAGCCGCCGCCACAAAATTTTACGGCTTTGACGCAGCTCGCATTACACGTGCCCTTTAGAGCTTCAATTGTACTGCTTTGTGTAGGTAGAGGACAAAGGATTAGGTTAGCCTTGCATTAGTGAATTCCTACAGGGTTCACTCACACTATGAACACTCAATCTCACTATTTGCCCTTGGGGTTGGGGGTGATTCAGGAAACGGAAGAAAAACACGAATCAAGAACGTTGAGGAAGTCACCTATACAACGCGGGCGTACGTTCTAACCCACCAGAGCAGACGTCGTTCCCCCATCTAGACGAGGTGTATTGCCCTATGAATTGTCGGAAGTCATGAATGAATCTTTCCCTTTCACATGAGAAACATTGCGATTGAAGACGTAATTCGAATGCGAACAGCTCAAGAAAAGTCATGAGAAATCTCACGTATGTAATCATTTGAGGCGTGAGATGTGACGTGCCTGTGAGCTATTTTCGCTCCGACACCTTCACTGAATAATTCTTTGAGTACACGATCGATCCTGGCCGCAAGTCCGCAGACGAATCGTGGCCTTTCCCGTGAACGTTCTCTAATCCATCAAACCAAAAAACAATCGACAAATGCATGAGAGCACAGGACATTTGATTGTCGTTTACCCCGCTGTTGACATAGAAACAGTCAGGCGTCGGTCGGACAGCAATGACGAACCAGTCGTCAGTCGTCATAGCTTTATTTATTTCTGAGTGGTTTGGGGAAATGGTACCTCTCCGCCAACGCCTTCCTTCAAGTCAATGATGACGTCGTATAGTTATAGAATTGCAGGATCTTGGTCGTGAATCCACTGTGCAGCTCTCGAAGGACTCTGATGTACTGAGTAGGAAGGCCGTGAGTGAGCAGGGCGTCGATCACCGCTTCGGTTTCGACGGAGTCGAATGCCTTCTTCAGGTCGATGAACGTAAGGCACAGCGGCAGCTTGTACTCTCGCGACACTTCGATGAGCTTCGTAATGGTGTGTATGTGGTCGATCGCGCTGAATCCTCTCCGAAATTCTGCTTGTTCGCGTGGCTGTCCTTCGTCCAGCGTTCTGCTGATCCTATTCAGGATGACTCAAGTGAACAGCTTGTAGTCTACGGACAGCAGGCAGATCGGGCGATAGTTGCCAATGTCGTGCACGTCTCCCTTCTTGTACAACAAGACGGTCCTGCTGGTCTTCCACTGAGATGGAACCTTGCACTCCGACAGGTGGCGTGTGAAGAGCCGCGCCAAGGTGTTGATGAGCGTTGACGGGAGATTCTTCAGGTGTTCGGGTCTGATCGATCCGAGACGGGGTGGTGTACATTTCTTCGTCACCGAAATGACGTGTCCGATCTCGGAAGAGAAGGCAGAGGGAACGGCGATTCACTCTAAGGAAAACTGTATACGAGCAAGTGGTCGTGGCTATCGAAGAGGTCGGAGTAGAAGTCGTGGATGATCTTCTCCATGGTCTTTCTGGAAGAGGTGACGGTTCCGTCAGGACGTGGGAGAGCGGTCATCTTGGTCTTCAAGATGAAGAAGTTCCGGCGGGCATTGCGCATGCTCAAACCTGCATCTGCAGCTTCATCCAACACTTCTGCCCTTCTCTCCTCAAGATCCTCTATTATCGCCACTCTGCATATCCTCGAAGTCGTGGATGACCTTCTCCATTGTCATTCTGGAAGAGGTGACGGCTTCGTTACGACGTCTCCAAGCCGCCACTTCGCCCTTGTAGTTGGCCGAGGATACGGTGGACCGACTGGGTCGACCTGTTGACTCCAAAGTCATAGACGTCACCGTAGCATTTATATGATTAACTCGTTTTAATTCGAAAACAAGTGGAAAAGCACAATTTGGATCTCTATGACTTAAGTCAGACCTGAATGGCGTAGCTCACATGTAATGTAGCCAGACAAATCTGCGAACAAAACTGAATGGCGTGGCTCACACGCAATGCGACGATACAAATCTTTGGAGGATACAAACCTGCATGCGTTTAACATGCCTATGACATACATAAGCAGGTGTTTTTTTAGAGCTGCTGTACAGCGGCCATTCTGTTACTAAGGACAACGTACTTTCTCATCTAAAAAGTCGTTTCTGAAAGTTAGCACTGATTATGGTGCAAGACGTATCCAGGAGGACACGAATTAAAAGGTGAGAGAACGAGATGGAACCCAAACTAGAAAAATTCACGAAAAAAAAGAAAAAACATTTGTTTTTGCCGCGGTTGCAAGCAGGCAAGGTTATGTGCCCTCCTCACCATGTTAGATCCTAGTTATGACATGTCAGGCGGCGGTCAGCACGTGGCATGCCTCCATTCCGTCGCTCCTTGTCCGCCGAGAAGGTTGTAAAACCGCGACGCTTAGTTTTTTGTTTTTTCGTTCGTTTTTTTGCTTCTTTTAGGTTCCATCGCGTTCTCTAGGAGTCGCTCAGTAAGTCTCAATTCATTTTGTTACCTAATTTTTAGTTATGTGGCTCACCCCCCCCCCCCCCGACTAGGACAGATCCGGATCATTCTTTAAAGGCCGCCATGAAAAGACGTTAATGCCGATGCATGCAGGAATCAGCTAGAAAACAAACACCTGGGATATGAATAAGCGATGGAACGACAGGCCACGATGGTCGTCGTATCCTCAGGCACCAAACATCGACCAAATCTCGTATGCATTGACCACAAACCTCGTTACCATTGCCCAGCGCCGTACGTGTCATCGCTGGAAGCACCAATGATCCTGAATTGTCTATGTGGACACCCGGACAAAGGACAGAGATCAGCGCCGGCTCAACACGAAGCGATGGGCGCTCTTCCACTTCTAGCGGATATCGTGGCTGTAGTTTGAGTGGTTTGACGGAGGGTAGCGCAGTTGGAGAAGGCAACACGGTTGTCGCATGAACTCCAAATCAAGGTTCTTTGCTCGGGTCCTGCCAAGCGGCCAGATTCATCAACAACTTACAGCAATTTGACAGAGGAAATGCAGCCGATATCCCTAACAGAGCGCGTGTAGCGCAGTCGGAGGAGGCGCCGGCTGTCGCGTGCACCCGATACCAGGTTTCTGGTTCGGATTTCCCGCCCAGGCCAACCAAGCCTTCCATCCCTCCGGGATCGGTGAATTAGTACCAGACTTCTCTGGGAAGGATAGAGTGCTGACTTGTTCATCGGCTGGCCACCGCGCAAGTCATTGTATGGCCAAATACGCCTTCAAGTCGCCTCTACGACTTCCCGTAGAAGTAGAATGCGTGGCGCATCCCAAAAGGGATTGAGTAACGCCGTCCTTTATTCTTTCTTATCCCTGACAGAGAGCCGATATGGCAAAACATTTCACCGCGCTATCAGGGACTTGGGCTGTATTTTCTCTGTTAAATTGCTATAAGTCCTTGATGAATCCGGCCCCAGATCGACCCGGTCTTCCACCCCTTAAGGCTCGACGAATTGGTATCAGACTTGCCTGCGAAAGTTTCTCAAAAAGGCGGTTTATTTCAAACAGTGATCGACTAATGCCGTATTTTATCCTTATTCCTACATTGAACGGCAAGAAATAAAAAGTGAGCAAAATCTTTAATAATAAGATAATTTGTACAATGTCAAGAGCATCCACGGTCTGATAGGAAGGATATGCTACTTTAGAAAGTTAGAATTACAAAAAATCTTATTGGTATAAACGATAAATCGACGTTAATCAATTCCTCTCAGGCATGCGCCACGTATTCCAATTGTTTAGGGAACCATGGAGGCAATTTGAGTGCGTATCTGGCTAAATTTACCACATCCTATTAAAGATAAAGAATAAAGGACGACGTTACTAGATCCCTTTTGGGATGCGCCAAGCATTCTACTTCTACGGGATGTCATAGAGGCGATTTAAACGCGTACATATTTCGCCATACAATGACTTGCGGCGGCCAGCCGATGAACAAGTCAGCGCTTTGTTCTTACTAGACAAATCTGGTACCAATTCACGGACCCCGGAGGGAAGGAAGGTTTAGTTGTACTGGGCGGGAACGGGAATCCGAAACAGGAACCTAGTAGGCAACAGTCGGCGCCTCCTCCGACTGCGCTACATGCGCCCACCACATCCGATTATTTCGACAAAATATGGTGTGGAGCTTCTAAGAGCCAGATCTAACTCTTTTTTATAGCTAATTTAAGCCGCTGTTTTAATTTATACCGTACAAAGGGAGAAAATCGTACTAATGGGTAAACAATAACAAGAAAATTGCAGAGCTGACAAATTTTTGTTTTCGCTCAAGCCGCTTTACTAACTGTCAGATGATGAAAGGGGATAGATGATACCAACAACTGGTGCCTTAACCCCTTGTCTTATACAACCATGAGAGAAAGTGAAAAAATTGAATGCGTATTTGGCTTATTTATTTATTCATTTAAAAATAAATTTATATACGTCCCGTCACAGGACAAGGTCAAAATACGGTAGCAGGAATGAGAACGGAGATACACGTTATCACTAGCAGAATGTCAAAAGGAGGAATTCCACGGAACATTTGTCCAAAAATGACCGATAGAAATCGGTTGATGCAGATTAAAAAATAGTAAAAGCCGAAAACATAAAATTACAAACTTTTTTATCCAACGTGGCTCGTTTCACCACCTACCTACCTCACAGAACACACAGAACCATGAGGAATTTGCATCAGAAGGAAAAGTAAAGCAGACGCAGCTTTGAGGTGAATGGGAGGTCCAGTAATCCAGAATGGTCTCACTCTGCTTTTCAGAACTATTTATTTATTTGTTTACTTTTTGCTGTACCTGAAGGGCGCCATAAAAACCAAACAAACAAAGGTAACCCTAGTGACGATCAAATAAGAGTGCTTAGCTTGAAAGAAAGAACACCAACAAAATCGTGTGAGCCACCTTGGATAACACTAAGGACAAAAGGATAAGGGACGGCGTTATTCAATCCCTTTTGGGATGCGCCGTGCATTCTACTTCTACGGGATATAGTGGAGGCGATTTGAATGCGCATTTGGCCATACAATGAGTTGTGGTGGCCAGCCGATGAACACGCCAGCGCTCCATCCTTCTCAGACAAGTGTGGTACCAATTCACCGACCCCGGAGGGATGGAAGGCTTGGTTGGCCTGAGCGGGAAATCCGAACCAGGAACCTGGTATCGGATGCACGCGACAGTCGGTCGGCGCCTCCTCCGACTGCGCTACACGCGCCCACTAACACTATGAACTGCAAAAGAATGGGAGAAATGTCTTTGCATATTATTCAGAGCACTCGGTGCAAAGGACTATGAAATATTAATATATTAAATATGAGCCCACTTACGGCTTTCGAGTAAAGAGCACGGCCAATGCTTTATCCTTCCTGGTCATGTTCCAAATCACCGATGTGCAGGAGTCAGAAAAGGTTGGGCTGGTCTGAGCGGGACCCGAGCCAAGAACATGGATAAGGAGGGCACGCGACAGCCGGTTCATTCTCCGACTGCACTACCACGCGCCCAACGAGAGAACATGAAAGTTGTCGGGCCACTCAGAGGCGATCGAATCGAGAAATGAAGTCAGGAGCTCAGGTTGTTACGCCCTTCCACCTTCCCATACAATCCAATTGTCGTTGTCACGCGACTCGCGGTTGACGTAGATGGGATACAACTCCCAACGCTGTTGTGTTAGTACGCGGTTAATGAACGCCGATAAGATGGAGCTCAGCAATCAGTTGTCTAGACAACTCCAATAGCGACCGTAATTTAATCCTGCACAGAATGTGTTAGGTGTTCGAGTTCGGTGCAGTGCAGTTAGGTGCGATCGAGCCCCCTACTGCCCAGTATACATAGGTAGTCATATAAGCTCTATCCGATTCCGATAGGCGTTGCTTTGTGATTGTTTTTCTTTCATGGATAGAGAAAGTAATTGTATATAAGTTGTGTACCGTTTTGTAGCGCTTGTTTCGCTTCTTTCGCTCTATAAAACCCGTCAGACAGTTTTTAAAAAGTCGTGAACATTGCATCGTTTTAGGCGCTTGACGAAACCATGGAAAAAGTCACTTCCGGGTAATAATGCTCTATAAGTCGCGTGTAGCGCAGCCGGAGGAGGTGCCGGCTGTCGCTTGCACCTGATGCCAGCTTCTTGGTTCGAATTTCCCGTCCAGGCCAACCAAGCCTTCCATCCCTCCGGGGTCGGTGAATTGGTACCAGAGTTGTCTGGGAAGGATAGAGCGCTGACTTGTTCATCGGCTGGCCACCGCAAGTCATTGTATGACCAAATACGCATTCAAATCGCCTCCACGATCCCGTAGAAGTAGAATGCGTGGCGCATACCAAAAGGAATGCCTTCGAAAATCGGACAGAACTTATGCAACAACCTAATACAAGGTAAATAATGCAGCAAAAACTCAGCTATAGAACAATAGCCAGAATGGACCAAACATGATACAATTTAAAGCACTTTTTGTTCACGTATAGTATAGTAAATTATAGTAAATTATGGTAGGGCATTATTAATCATGGGGCAATACAACTAGGTTCACCCCCTTTGTGCAGTAGCCGGAAATAGCGGACCTATTTAAAATATTATCTGAATCTTTCAACAGCATCTAAAGAGTTTTTTGGTGTGCCACTGAGCAGAAATCGAATAGGAAGACTTAGGTTGTATCCCAGAGTTGTTACATCTCATGCTAGGTCAAGCTTCCTCACGTATCGAAATCTTAAGGAGCTCAACCTACTTGTCGTGCCCCGTGTGAGTCCGCTGCACCAGTAGGAAAACTCGTGCGGCACTCAACCCGAGGCCACGTGTTGGACACAACCGGAGTCGAGGACTTACCTAGCTGTCACCTGCCACGTTAGGGGTGAGGCCCTTGTTGCCCCGACTCAGCACACCTCATACCAATGCGGATGTTGTTTAGGATCTCCTGCGCGACTGCACCTGCGCTTGCCCCCGGCGATTCTCGCCCATCATCACATCACTCGCGTGATACAATTGAACCAACCGACCTTCTGCAGTATTCACCACTGTGGTCGGAATAAACCTTCTCCCACTCTCGAGGCACATGACAGTGCGCAATAGACAACATACTTCATAGCGACCCATACACACAAAGCATATCAGTATAGGAACACAATTGCCTACGAGTTAAGGCTGAGCCCCGCCACTTTACCTACGGGTCAGCCCCAAGCGCAAGCCGCAGATCCTCCCTTGCTCCTACCCTGGAGCCTGCGCTCACGAAGGCGTTGGCTCGATCGGTCTCTGCGGTTACCTCTGGTTGTCGTCTCTGTGCGTCCTGTCCTGCGCGGCTTGTCGAGTCGATGTCCTGATGGAGTGGACACTGCGCTGACGATGGAGTACCGGAGCGGAGAGCGGACCGACCGCTCGGTGCGACGACGAAGCCGAAGACGGCCGGGTGCGCGCGGGAAGGCGTTTATAGTGTGTCGCGGCGCGTGCGCGCGACCGTATGCCCTCCGCGTTGGGACCAGTGCGCCTTCCAGCGTGTGTGCCCTTGAAGAATCGTGATGGAGCGTGGCGAACGTCACGACACTACTTATACATAAGTAATGATGAAAATGTCAATAACATGTCCACGTCTCATTTTGGACACCTTGTTGCTCGTAAAACTGATTGTAGATGGTGTGTCTTTGTAATTCTCTAGAAGTTCTCATGACATTTTCCATCGATTTCCTACGCGTGTGATGATTTTGTAACCCGCGCTTGAATAAGTAAATAAATAGACAAATAACAAATGTTTTAGTGAGGGTGATGAAGAAGCCAGTCGATGGCTTAGTCGAGATGACGCATGGAAAGGTGTGAGAAGACTCACATCCTAGAGATTTACGTCGTCGAACGTCGAAGACATGCCGCCAATTAAATCATCATGCTCGAACGCCTCAGCGCGTCGTTGGCGACGGCGATTTACTCGCCCGTCATGGGAAGAAAAACATTTGCACAAGAAGTAATCGGACGTCAAACACCATCCACCAACAACCACCACCGCCGAGGTAGTTTCCGCAGCGGCTCATTTACCGCATCGCGGAAGGGATGATGATGGTGGTGGTCAGGCTCGAAGCCGCATGTACGTCATCGTGCGTACTAATGACTGAATAGCTAATGAGAGCACTTCGCGGACATCCATTCCACACCCCCGAGGAGTTCCGCGTATTTGGTCAGATCTGCTTACGCAATTAGAGTGCTATTTATATTTAGCAGTCGGAGGAAGTGCAGGCTGTCGAGTGCATTCAATTCCAGGTTCCTGGTTCGGATTTTCCGCCTAAGCCAAACAATCTCCCATCCCTTATGGGTCGGTGAATTGGTACCATTCCCTTCTAAGACACTGACTTGTCTATCGACTGCCCGACGAGACTCACTGTACAGACAAAGCACGCATTCAAGTTTGCTCCACGACACCCCGTAGAAGTAGAATGCGTGGCGCATCCCAAAAGGTATTCACTAGCGCCGTCCTTCATCCTTTATATTTTTCCGTGGCATAAAGTAGGATATTACGAACTATTACGGAACAGATCGATCTTGGTGTCGTGACTATGAGTCACGATCACGCAGGTGAGTCTCGATCCTGAGACTCGAATGGACCACGAAATTAGAAGGCAGAACTAGCAGGGCAGTCTGGTGACAGTTCGCCCTGGTGAGCGGTCTGGCCAACTTGCTCCACTCCTCTTCCCTGTCCAGCTAGACCAAGTACGACCGGAACCGGTGTGGTGTCAAGAGAACTGCGACTCTCCCTCGACAGGCTCCGTGGGTGATTAGGATTACGTTAGACGAAGTAAAATGGTTAAAATAGAAGGTGTTCCGTAGTGTAGCGAAATCCTTACAGACAATAGCTCTGATACTCTACAAAATCCTGAAGAGATTTTGTGCATGGTGCATCGGCCGGGAATCGAACCCGAGCCACCCGTGTGGCAGGCGAGCATTCTACCGCTGAACCACCGATCTAGGTACTACGTACATTTTGCTAGCCACTCTTTCTAGATGATGAAAGGATAGAGGTCGATTTTATTGCCCGCTTTATGGGATACACCGCGCATTCTACCTCTACGGTATCGTGAGACTTGCGCTGACCAATAGATGAGTAAGTCAGTGTCCTAGTAGTCAGTAAATCAGTGTTCCTATAAAAGTCTGGTACTACTTCACCCAGTTCGAAGGCATAGCGGGTTGGGTGGTCAATGCGGAGTTGGAATGACGCACCAGGCATCTGAATGCACGCGACAGCTCGCATTTTGGTTGCACTACTACTACTACGCAAATTGATCAGCGGTAAAGTCAGGCGCTTATAGAGGGTGGCTCCTAATTATTTGCGTGAAATTCAAACCGCTACTGTATTTTTGAAAATGGCGGGAGATCAATTATTAGGATTTTTCTAGAATGGGGGAAGTACGTACAAAAACCAAGCAAGGTGATACACTCAATACCCTCGACAATGAAAGCTTCACCACCTCGTTCCACCATCGCTCATCTCGCCGATAAAGGACCTTCCGCGGCAGAGATCGCTCGACGACTTCAAATTTCTGCCAGAACAGTCCAACACATTGTGAAACAGTACAGAGAGAGTAAGGAACGGTCGAACCGAGGAAGAGAGGGCAGACCACGACCACGACCGCGAAAGGTTATCAAAAAGAGAATTGACCGGAACAATAGAGTTAGCAAGAATCGGATGGCCGTAGACCCTGGGGTTTTCCGCAGAACAATACAGAAGATCGTCAAACAGGACCTTGGGCTTCGCAGTTATCGTCTTTATCGCGGGCAAGCCCTTACGGAAGCTGCCATGCAGATTAGATTGGAGAAATCCAAGGAGATCCAGCAGGGCCGCTTGTCAAACGTCATCTGGACAGACGAGAAGATTCTTACCAGTGAAGTGGCACACAACTCACAGAATCAGCGTCAGTTGCTGCCTCCATCCAGAAACAGGTCTTCTCAACGTCGTGTTCTCAACAGGACTTCTTCCGAAATCTGTAATGGTATGGGCTGACATTACCCTGGACAAGAAGACACCTCTGGTTTTCGTCGACCGTTCAGTGAAAATCAACGCCGAATGAACAAGAAAAGATCCCGTGCGATGTTCGTGTCCCCTGGGTTGCTGAAAATTTTGTCAGTGGTCAATGCGTGCTCCAACAGGACTGGGCACCTGCTCATTCTGCGAGATTCACACTGGGATTCTGCGAGAGTCACTTCCCTGGCTACTGGACAAAGGACTTCTGGCCACCTAACTCGCAAGATCTGGATTTCCGATGGATTTCGCTGTGTGGGGCTACTTGCAGCAGGTCTCCTCGAAGAGTCACCAAAGTTTGAACGCTCTCAAAGCTTCACTTCAGAAGGAGTGGGACGATATCAACGTCACCTTTCTGCGGCCTAGAGCGATGTCGGTGGAGAAGAGACTGAAGGCCTGTATTGCTGCAAAAGGAGCTCATTTCGAGCGGTTTCTCGAGTGAATGATTGTTAGGCATTGCTCTATAAAGAATTTGTATCAGGTTGTATAAGTGCTGTTTTTTGTTGAAGTTATTAGTAATAAACTACGCGCAAATAATTAGGAGTCGCCACCCTGTATAGGATGACGGAGCATAGATATGGCCCGGATAAATCTAAAATCCATAGCGATCATCTGCAGGTAAATTTCCGGTAATATGGAAAGGCAACTACCCTTTCCACATTACCGGAAAGTTCGCTGCCAGGTGATAGAATTTTCGCTCACTGGTGGCTGACTTTCCTCCTGTAATTCAACAGGATTTTATACAGGAGAGATCTCAGTTTGCTTCGCTGAATGGAGGCAGTGCGGCGCTTCTATACTGTTGCACAAATTACGCACCACCAACCGGAACCATCATCGGCATCCACCGAGAAGAGACTGGTAGAACTCATCCTCATAGCGGAGCTCCACCGACCTATAGAGTGCTTAGAATCAGTGGATTCCTTTCAATGTGTCGTGCGTCTTACGCTTATAAGAATAAAGGACAAAGGACGGCGTCACTCAATCCCTTTTGGGATGCGCCACGCATTCTACTTCGACGGGTGTCGTGGAGGCGATTCTGAATGCGTATTTGGCCATATAACGACTTGCGATGGCTAGCCGATGAACAAGTCGGTGCTCTATCCTTCCCAGACAACTCTGCTACCAGTTCTCCGACCCAGGAGTGATGGAAGGCTTGGTTAGCCTGGGCGAGAAATCCGAACCAAGAACTTGGTATCGGGTGCTCGCGACAGCAGGAACCGCCTCCGACTGTGCTACACGCGCCGTAGAAGGAGAAGTTCAGAAGAGACCATACTGTAAGGCATTTTGGGTTACCTTCGCAGCAACAACTCCTTGTCGCAGTGTCAATAAACGCGCATCTTGGCTTGGGTCCGGATTTGAACCCTAAATCAAATCGCAAAAGCAGCGCTTGCCCGAACTGCTGTGAAACTACTCTATCACTCAGCCATTCATACCGACAATTATTGATACTACTTGTTGGTGCACTGCTCAAGCGGGCGTCAGCAACGTTTTCATCCGACCCTCGTGCGTGCCAGAGTTGCTCAGTAGGTACTCCTCGCTGGAAGACGCGAACTAAACACTTCATTTGGTTCGTTCGTGGATTTCAAGAAGGAGTCTAACCAAGGTGTTGCTAAGTGCTATGGTGATCTTTTTGCCACTCCACAGGGTTCCATCGCTCACGACTCTCATCCAACAACCGTCAGCACAATGTATTATGCGATTGGTCCTACTAATATGGTTGGTCGACTTGGTTCAAGAAGCACCCTATCCGATGGCCAAACATGGCCAAAGTTCAGAACTGCAGAGTCCTTCCTTCACTTGAGTGACTCAGACACTCCAAACATGTTCGAGGCAGCAAAACAACAAAACTCTTAGGCCTCCAGATGATATATGTACCCCTGCTCAGCCCCATAGCTTATTCCAGTTCTGGCGTGTGTTTGGAGTAAGGCTCTGAAGAGACAGCACATAAAAACCAACTGAGTCAACACAGATCACGTCAGAATTACATCAACCCATGGGAAAACAAACTATGCCGCCAGAGAACCGCGAGTTGGTGGGCAGCATTGCATGCAACCATGATTGAGTGAAGTCCGCCAGAAACTTGGTGACTGCATCTAAAACGGGACAAAACCGATACAGGCGAATAGCTCGAGCATTTCAAAGGCAACTCATCGAGTGCAGAGCTACTAGGCGCGAATTCAGGCCGCTAAAAGGCCACTCAAACGCGTACGCCTAACTAGGGAGGGGTTCCGACCTCCCACGGGACTTCAAGTGGGGACCAGCGTCATTAGAAAGAGCTCGGAATGCTGATTACGAGTATGTGTGTCAAAATCGCAAAATGAAATTCCTGAGTGAGTTGTGAGCTGTCGAAGTTGGGTGGGCTAACTGCAGGCTTGCCCTACGAAAGAGCTGGCGCGATGGGGGGGGGGGAGGGGGCTCCTTAAGATTGCTCTGGCAGCAGTGACGGTGGCGTAGGGTAGTGGTCCGGGTCATCAGGTGAGAGATCATTGGTTCGGTTCCATGATCACTGTCTCTTTTGCAAATCATCTTCGAAATGACCTTTTATTCTGAATTATGCCTGTTTTTTTTAAATTCTGATTAAATAGCCCGCAAAGCTATCACACACGTTCGTAAAAATGCATGAAGGCAAAAAACTGCTAGGATGACGTTTTTACTTACTATTTTGCGCAAATAGAATGAAAATCGTACATTAGACAATTGGAGGTTTTTGGAAAGCTACATATAGTGTCGTAATTCAGAATAATATGTCATTTTGAAGATAACTTACGATGTGCAAAATATACAGCAGCTCGTGGAGTCGAACCCATGACCTCATATCTGCCAGATCGGAGCACTACCTCAGCGCCACCGCCACCACTGGTGGATGGTACTTACGGAGCCCCATCCCTCACCGCTCCTGCGCCAGCTCCAGCCTTAAGACCGGCCCGCCAAACTTCAACAAGTCACAACTCGCTCAGGAGTTTCACTTCGCAATTTCGACGCCTATGCTCGTAATCAGCATTCCGAGCCCTTTCTAATGATTCTCGTCTTCACTTGAAGTTCCATGGGGGCTCGAAACCCTTCCCTAGTGAAGTTTACTATGTAGAACGATGGAAGACAGCTGTATCGAGGAAATTTTTTAGCGGTCAACGGTGGGTGAACTTTAGCTGAAGTAGAAGTACATCAGGAAGTGTGCTGCTCCTAGACAAGTACATACACGAATCACTCGGCACATTATCTTGGCCATTTTAATTCGCAATCCATATTCGCCTATAGTAAACCGCTGTGAGTTCCGGGGCCATCCTCTCCAAATCGCTATGTTATACAGCTTCCGATATGACAGAAAGGCTTTTTGACAAAACAGAATGGCGTTCGAAGTGACTTAGCTATAAGGCTAACCATAACGGACATTCCTCCTTGGATTGCGCCACGCATTCTACTTTTACCGGATATCGTGGAGGCAGTTTGAATGCGTGCTTCGCCTATACGGTTAACGGTAGTGATCTCATGGCGATTCCGCGTGGTAGCGCAGTCGAAGGATCCACGGGCTGTCGCTCGAGCTTCTATAGAACTTACTAGGGTCAGGTTTCGACCTCCCATGGGACTTCAAGTTGAGACTAGGATTAGGAAGAAGGGTGGTGTCAAATTTGCAAAATGAAACACCTGTGCGAGTTATGACCCGCCGAAGTTGGAAGATCTGACCAGTTTGTTAGAATTCCAGAGCTTCGCCGTTTCACCTACTTATGATTGACCACTTCAGACCCTAGAAGATGAAACCTCTATCGACCTGGAAGAAGAATCCAACTCGCTCCGAAACTCTAGGAGCAGCCCCACGGAATAGTTATGGACTCAAGGTGGAATTTTTGTTTTTGCAATGCAGAAACCATCGCAATCTAGGGGTCAACTTTAGGTTTGAGTCCAGCGGTTTCGAGTCCGCTGAAGAAGTTCTGCAAAGGTTCCATTTCCAACAACCTATGCAGATGAGCTAGAAACTGGCAATCTTGGATGCCCCGTTGGTGATGGTTGGCAAATGTTCGTCAAAGAGCACTTTCCAACTACTATGCATAATCTAATACCCTTCAAGAGGTGGAATCGCCATAAAACACACGTCATCCTGAATTCGACAGAAGGACTCGGCCAGCTTTGCCGCGCGGGGAGCTACTTAAGCACAAGTCGACAAGGACGCCTAAGATGAGATGCAAATTTGCACCAGCCAATTTGTATAGTAGCAACGGTGCTGAATGCAAAACAGAAGGCGTTGAAGGCAAAGTGTTATAGTTCCTTGTTTAGATGCACGGCGAATTTCCGCCAGGAAACTTTAGTCGCGATTAGCCGTTATAGCGACTGCGGGGATTAAAGAATACACAGGTTAATCAGAGTCACCGACTTATGCCTCTAGATTGGCAGGCCGTTTCGATGCGACTTTATTTAGACCATACTAACGACTAAAGCCTTCAGAATGAAATGAAAGCGCTTTTGGGGGTTGATTAACATCGACCTCGGTCGTCTTTATGGCCGTCAATATGGGTGAGGCAAGCAGCCAGGAGAGGTTATGTCCCTCCATCTGAAGGCTTTTTCTAGCACCACCGCAGCCGGCTGTCGGAAATTTCCCGTGTATTTCTTGAGGGGCACATTTCATTCAAGTGTTGCGACACCGACTCATGAGACACACATCGCTCTGGCAACGTAGGGAACGTGCATCGTATCAAGGCTGGTCCGCAAGGCTACAAAAGCTTCTTTCTCACCAGCGATAGCTCAGATGTAGAGAGCACCACAGAAACAAACGGATAGTGGCTTATTTCCACCTAAAAAGAAGACAATCGAAAACGACTGCGGAATTGCTGGGGTCTACTAGGTCTAGGATGTGAATGATATACCAGTTTCTCGTCGAATTGGACACTTTTCAAATCAAACTGGACACTCTTCTTCTAAGCTGGCCTATGAACTTTGAAGTCGAATTGAACGTCTTTCAAATTGAAACGAGCTTCTTATAGATTGAACTGAAGACTTTCCAAGATCGTTAGAATAATTTTTTGCTGAAGAAGAACTTAGAATAGCTTTTTTTTTGATTTTTTATAAATACTTGCCCGAATGAGTGAAATAATTTAATAGAATTTTTACTTTTCGGGAAAAACAATTTAGATTTCATGTTTAAGCTCAGCAAGACATCATTCATGTCGTGTGCTAAAAAACTGGATCGCGCCATGCACTCAAAAAGTTGAATGCAACGTTTATGTGATTGATAGTGTAATTAGTTTTTACATGCAACAAGAAGGTTAGGACATGTTTGTCTTTCTACAATTGTTTATGTTGCACCGCTGGCAGGTGTGAAACTGCATTCAAACAGAAATGTTGCTGTCAATCGAATGAAAACCGTAAAGTTTCAGACTGGAGCATGGCGCAATCTCTGTTTTGACAAAACAACGGCCTCATGCCTCTTCTTCAGAACAGGCTTTAAATCGTTGTTCTCCCTCAAAAATGTTTAAAATAAATTTCAAATTATGTGATCTCTTATTGGGAAGTGAATTAAAAATTAAAAGAAAGTTGTACTAAAGTTTCCTTTGAACAAAAAAATATTCGAACAATGCTTGAACACATTTGCTTAAGCCTGGAGCGACTGGTAGAGAGGCTATATGCTGTTACAGGATGTTTCGTTGCGATCAAAACTCTTGCGCCAGGCGGGACTAAACCCGCATCTTCTGCTTTCCGGGCAGCGATGTTCGCCTTACACCACCGGCGCCTTACACCACATATAGCCTCTCTGCCAGCCGCTTCAGGCTTAAGCAAATGTGTTCAAGCATTGTTACTTGTAAGGTCTTCAGCTTAAGCGGTTCCATGATGATATCAGCGGCCGGCCCATCCCGTATCACGGATGGGTGCTGACAGACCTCGAGGATATCGCGGATGTTACGTGCGGTCAAACAGCGCCGGTGGTGTAAGGCGAACATCGCTGCCCGGAAAGCAGAAGATGCGGGTTCGAGTCTCGCCTGGCGCAAGAGTTTTGATCGCAACGAAACATCCTGTAACAAAATATTCGAACAATTTTGGAGAGCCTCTAGTTTAATGCAGAAAAAAAACTCATTTCGATTTGTAAGAGTTCGTTTTGATTTCAAAGGTCTTAGGCTAGCTTAGACGAGTGTCCAATGTGACGTGGAAATGTTATAAATTACGATGACGTCTAAATTGACGCCAAAATTGCATACTTGCATAGAGGTGTCACAAGTTGAGAAGAGTCTTGCTTGAAATCCTGTTCTCCTGACGAAGAAAAGACGGTTCCCAGTGTGCGAAAGGCTTGCTATCTATCATCATCTATCTGAATTTCGAAATACAAATGAGTTGCGAAAGGTTGCCCTTCCACGTTACTGGAATTTAGAATTTGATCCGGGCTTGGTTGCTAGGAGCTCAAGAGTCATCCTCGCCACGCCTGTACTCCATTGTCCTACAAGCAGATGACAGAGTCCTACTGTAAGGAAATCGACGAATTCAGCCAGCATTGGTCAACAGAAGAGGCCCGAGAAGAGGATGACAACGCCCGCCCACCGTTTCACAAATCACTATTTGAAAATTGAACGAATTAAGGCTTGAAGTTCTGCCTCACCCGCCATATTCTCCAGACCTCTCGCCAACCGACTTCCACCTTTGCAAACACTTTCAGAACATTCTCGCTGGTAAAACCTTCACCAATCAGGACCAAGCCAAAACAGCTTTCGTGGATTTTGTCGAATCTCGACCACCTAATTTTTTCGCTGATGCAATAAGTCGACTGGTGGCCCGTTGGCAAAAGGGTGCTGATTCTAACGGTGCTTATTTCGACTAAATCCGATCAGATTTGAGAAAGTGTAGCTCAAAATGAAGCACTTAAAATGCTGAGAACTTTCCGGACAACCTAATACGTAAAAGCATTCTGAATGCGTATTTGGTCTATGTAATGATTCACGGTATCCGGCCAGCATACATTTCATAGTTGCATCCTTTCCAGACAAGTCTGGTGCGAATTCACCAATCCTGGAGGGCGAGAACGATGGAAGGCTTCGCTTTCGCGGAAGGGACTAATATCATAGATTCGGGCACACGGCACAGTCTGACCTCCTCCGATTGCGGTCAAGAAAATCTACCTTCTTCTTCTTTTCCTGAGCGTTTAGTCCCGCGCAGTCGCAGGGTCCGCTGTTCTTGTGATCTGTCGCCACCTCATCCTATCAAGGGCTTCATCTGCCGTGGTACCGACTTCGGCGAGATCTTTCTTGATGACGTCCTTCCACCTTTTCCTTGGGGCTCCACTTGGACGACTTCCGGGTGCCTCGAATTCTAGGACCAACCTTATGAAGTGATCCTCTGGTCTTCTGAGGACGTGCGCATACCACCTCAGGCGCTGCTCCCTCATCTTCAGCTGGATCGGGGCTGGTCAGGAGAAATTTGATAAGCAAGAGCATAGCCTGACACCAACTTCAGAAGAGTGCATGTTCGCTATCATTCTGGAGCATGTGGTGTATAAGCAAATTAGCGGAAGAAAACGCAATGTCAGTCCTTCCCACATTCATCAAGAATGTCTGCAGACGCTGCAGCAAAAACGATAGGCTTCTAATAAGCTCAACACACGCAATCTGCGTCACACATATGACCGATGGTATGAGCAGTATTCAAGTGATTCTGTGAAATGGATGCACCAGCAGACAACCAGAGGTCGGATTCATCACCGGCTTACAGCAATTTAACGGAGAAGATACAGCCGAAATCCCTGTTAGCGCTGCTAGGCAAGCGATATGGTGAAGCATTTCGTCGTGCTATCAGGGATTTCGGTTGTATTTTCTCTGCTAAATTGCTGTAAGTCGTTGATGAATCCGGCCCCACCTGTGATATTCTGTCACACGACAGCTACGCATGGGGATCTTATAGCCCCCCCCCCCTTCCTCCATTCAGCAGCTCAATGCTGCAGGAAATGACAGGTAATACAGGCGAGGCCTTGCCATGTGGTGTTCTATTTGAGAACATGTTGGGATGATTTTAAAGGGACTCATATGCCACGTACTGTTGTTCTCATTCCATTGGCACGTAGTAGCGCAGTCGGAAGAGGCGCCGGTTGTCGCCTGTACCCGATACCAGGTTCCTGGTTCTAATTTCACGCCCAGGCCAACCAAGCCTTCCATCCCTCCGGGGTCGGTGAATTGGTAGCAGACCTGCGTGAGAAGGATAAAGCGCTGACTTGTTCATCGGCTGGCCACCGCAATTCATTGTGCGGCCAAATACGCATTACAACTCGCCTCCACAACATCCCGCGGAAGTAGAATGCGTGGCGCATCCCAAAAGAGATTAAGTAGCGCCGTCCCTTATCGTTTTTAATTGAAAAAATTATTGGTAATTTTTTTATATCTAACTAGATAAAAATCTTTGTTAAAAAATGTTTATGACGAAATATAAAAAATTAAAAAATAATAAATAATAAAATTCTTAAAAAATAAATAATTTAAAAACTAAAATAAATAATGTTATGTTATAAATGAATTTCTAAAAATTGAAAAATAAAAACGTCATGTAAACAATAAATAACTAATAATAAAATTATAACACCCACTTTCTTCACTGATGAGCCAGCCTAGTGCCTAATTACCTGCCTCCTCATAATACTAAGAATATATTTGAATAAAAAGAAGTAAAGGGATGAAGAAAGGGCAGCAGGAAAGTGGAACGGGCATAACACTCGAGGAAGTGAGAGACCGCACCGTGGCCCAACGAGGAGACCTGCCATCTGAAATAGCCCAAATTCGCATTCAAATTATCTCCATGACGTCCCGCAGGTGTAGAATGCGTTGCGCAACCCATAATGAAGAGATTAATGCCGTCCTTTTCCTTTCTCTTTATTCAGTCCAAATGGCAGCCTGGGATGACGGGTCTTCGGAATAGAGCTCGCGAAGTTGACCACAAGGACCTGTCTTCTAGCAAGGCTAGTTCAAAGCTGTCCCTCCGCGCTATAGTATCACTTGCATCACCTGTCGTCCCATTAATCATCGACTTGTTCGAGCGGGCGCCAGCAGCGTCTCCATTCGTCCCTGTCGCGTGCCAGAGTGCTTCAATGGATCCTCGCGCTATAGTATTCATTTAAAACCTTTTCGTGGTGCCGAAGACGTGGCACTGGGCGAGGTAGTGCGCCGTAGATGAAAAGTGAAGGGGGGGGATAACAATAGGACAAAAGGGACATAAACAGCGAACGAGCCGTGAGACTGAGACGAGGGAGCGGCTCCGGCTGAGAGGCAGAGACGCCGTAAACAGAACCCGTCGTGCATTGAAATGAGCTGCTGAAATGCGTCGCTTCCGGCGTCGACGCGAATGAACCGCCGTCAACCAGAAGAAATCCGCGTCGGCAGGCTGGCCGAAGAACCTAAATGAACGCCCCAAGATGTGAGGCGGATCGAATCGCCGCCGACAGCGCGATGGTGCCGTGCACTTTTGGTGAACGTGAAAAATTGGCGCTGAAATTGCTGGACGCGATTAATTAAGCCGCAGTTCAGAACAGCCATATCTGGGGCCTCACAAGGAAAGGTTCCCAACCCATAGTGAGCTTTTGCAATGCTCTTTTGACAGAATGTAGGGCCGTATGAGCGGAGTCCAGAATTACAGTTAGTTTTTGCTGAACGTCTTTTTAAAGATCTGAAAAAGAGGTGTACAAACGTTTGCGCAACAGTCACCAACCCGTATGGCACCCCACGAGATGTGCTTTGATGGGGCAGTTGGTAGGAGTGGTGCCTCATAGGAGCCCACCGGCTGGCTTTTGAGTTCGAGTCCGCGCACTGCCAATATTTTTGCACATATTGGTTTGTTGTTATTACGCTTTCTCATAGTAACAATGGTCAATTTTAGACAATCAATGCTTAAAACAAATCAAGCCTGTTAAGCGCTCGTGTTTTACTTGTTTCATAGTTTTGTACCATAGCTGTCAAATAAAAGTGATGAGCAATAAGACTTTTTAGTTCCAGAAAAATGATATGGTGCAGAAACGCATCGTTAAAATACTAGCATATGTGAAGGCGCAAATAGACAGCCTAATTTGTTGTAGGCATTGATGGCCTAAAACTGACTCCTGTGATCATGAGAAAGCGCAACAACAACAAAATAACATGTGCAAAACCGTTGACAGTACACGGACTCGAACTCAGAAGCCTGCCGGTGCGCTCCTATGGGGCGGCACTCCCACCGACTGCGCCACCGACACATCTCGTGAGGTGCGATAGGGGTTGATCATCGTTGCGCACACGTTTTAGACTTCTTTTTCAAATCTTTAAAAAGGCATTTGGCAAAAACTAACTGTAATTGTGGGCTCCGAACACACGGGCGTACATCCTGTAAGAATATCATTGCAAAAGCTCACCGTGAGTTGGCAACCCTTTCTTGTTATCCAAATCTTCCCCTGGGCCCATAGGATATTCCGGATCCCGCATAAATAAGTATAAAGGACGGCGTTATTCAATCCTGTTTGGGATGCGCCACGCATTCTACTTCTACGGGATGTCGTGGAGACGTGTTGAATGTGTCTTTGGCTATAGAAAATGGCTTGCGGTGGCCAGCCGACGCATAAGTCAGTGCTTTATCCTTCCCAGACAAGTCTGGTACCAATTCACCGACCTCGGAGGGATGGAAGGCTTGGTTGGCCTGGGCGGGAAATCCGAACCAGGAATCTGGTATCGGGTGCAGGCGATAGCCGGCGCCTCCTCCGATTGCGCTCCACGCACCCCCGCGTAAATAATGACCGTTTTATGGCCTGATAGACCTGCAACAATACAGACGTAAGAACTAATGGTAAGTTTATTAGGTGTTGGTAGTGTGAAAAACGAGATGTTTGCGGTGAAATCTCTTTGCCAGTGGCTTATCGTTTAGATTTGATCGCCCTTAATATTGGGCGAAGCTGAAATTTGCACCCTACCCTACCTAAGCGGGCGCGTGTAGCCGCGCATGGACTGACTAACGTTGTCCCTTCCATTTATTATTTATCCATTTTCCTTATGTTGGCACGTGTAGCGCAGACGGAGGAGGCGCGACTGTCGCATGCACCCGATACCAGGTTCCTGGTTCGGATTTCCCGCCCAGGCCAACCAAGCCTTCCATCCCTCTGGGGTCGGTGAATTGGTACCAGACTTGTCTGGGAAGGATAAAGCGCTGACTTGTTCATCGGCTGGCCACCGCAAGTCATTATATGGCCAAATACGCATTCATGTCGCCTCCACGACATCCCGTAGAAGTAGAATGCGCTGGCGCATCCCAGAAGGGATTGAGTAACGCCGTCCTTTATCCTTTTATCCTTTTACCCTACCTAACGCCTCAGCTACTCCAGCAATTCCGAAACCATAGAGAGCTTCATTAAAGTTCCTCGAACTGAAAGTCAAACCCACGACTCCATTCACCAAGAGTGCCAATGTTACTCTGCGCTAAGGTTGGAGAACGCGAATGAGACTTACTGTGGAGGTCATATAGCACATATACCGTATCCCGTATGTCCTTTGGTCAATTGCCGAAGAGACCATATGGAGCGTTCCAAAGCCCTTTTTAAATAACTTTTTAAAGATCAAGTACTTGTAAAAATAAACATATGTTTAAGCTCAGCAGATCGAGCTCTATCCTTTGAAATAAAGAGCTCAGTAGAGTTGAACACTGAGATTTAGGTGTCAAAATGCATATAGGCCGGACATAAGCAATCGAGTGGGCGCGACAACCTGTAGAGCAAGCGTTTGCGGAGTTTTATCAGAAATTCCCAGAGAGTATTCTCAAGAATTATTCTAGGACTGTCCAGCTCGCCTTTAGAGTAGGTCGTGAACAATGCATACAGAATCGAGCCTATCAATCGAGTGGGCGCGATAGCTTGCAAATTACACGCGCGGCCGTGTTCGGAGCGCAGTAACTCTGTCGAGATCGAATCGTTCTTGCCGCGGCTCTTGGATTTTGTAGGCAGTAGACAGCTTTAGTAATCCGTAAAGAGTAGAAAAAATGCGAGCCTCTCCGTCGTTCTCTATTCTATGGCTCACTTCTGGGCACATTAAAGAAAAAGCTATGCGAACCAGTTGCCAGGGGTTCTTTAACGATGACGAGCGTCGCGAAATTGCTACCGCTGTCACCAGGACGAAAACAGTCGCACGGACATAGCTTCGTCCGTCGTTTCGTCGCAAGTGCTGATGTGTGAAGTGACGGAGTCGGGTCTGGCAACACACGCCTACCTCATGCATAGGAGAACAGACCTACTGCAATACGAGCAACGCCGGAGACGAAGTACATAGGCAGGCTGATTGACGTGGCTTGTGGACATGTGTCCGCACTCAATAAAAAATTCGAGGAAACGCTAAATATTTAATTTTGCTTCGCTCCTTTCCCTTAGCCCTAGTTTACACTTGCGCCGCCACGCGGCCAGGCACCACGGCTGCCGTAGGTATCGATTTTCGCGCCGCCCGGTCGATATCTATCCCGACTATCGTGCCGCGCCACGCAGCGGCGCAAGTGTAAACTAGGGCTTATCGTTAGTCCTCCCGAGCAGAAATAATGGCCGTTCGCTCGATCGGCTCTACTCCTCGATTGAGTTCTGCTTAATATTAACAGTTCGTGGCCGAGTCACATGAGAATGACGGTACATGTTGCGAAGATGAGCAGCATTGGTAGGTGGAAGCGCGCTAGCCAATAATAACAAAACAGAGCGTGTACCGAACATATGCCAGCCGATCAGGGTATCGACTGTGCACACTTCTCTTCTTCGCCTGGCACGCTCATTTAATGAGGTCTGATTGGATGTCGCACTCTCATCCCCCAATGCAGCCCGTCTTCGCGACATATACCAAAATGACTGCCCGCGCTTCACAACAGGTGAATAATATCGATCAGGGAGCAACTGCCGATTGATTTTATAGATTTTTTCACAGCTGACCGTTTGATATGGGAGCAATGCGCTTCTTACATACAGCCGATGGACAACCTTCATGACGAGTAAACGATATCGATTAGACTGCTATTATCGATCGATTTTTATACATTTTTGGTGCCGGTTGCTCGGTGTGGATCATATAAACATGAGTACCGGTGGGTGGACTACAGCTCCAGTGAACGTGGTTAACGACCGAAAACTTCGTTCGATTTTATCGATTTTGTCCACCATTCAAGGTAGAAACCAAACGAAGCTTGTGGTTACTGAACAAACTTTCCTGCAAGTAAATAGCATTGGTCGGCCACTATGGATTTCAGGAGAGTACCACAGTAGACTGCTGGTAATAATAATAGAAATGAAACAGTGAACGAATAACACCAATTAGACATTTGGTTTGCGCCATGCACCCAACTTCCGCAAGATGTCGAGCAATGTTTGGATGCTACCATGGAATACACAACCGTGAAGCGTTCCTTTAGTTTGTG
>OX377203.1:99775187-99997847 GCA_947396885.1 Heligmosomoides polygyrus polygyrus
CTTCGGTAAGTAGCATACAAACATACAAGTACGACAAGTACGAATTCACACTCCAGCCACGAGATATATGGACACGGCATGGGATGTCTCATTACTTTTGCCCCCCCCCCCTAATACAGGGTGGCCCATAAGTCCTGCAACAAAAACATAGGCGTGTGAAAAGGCTAAGAGTACACCAAATTTGGTGCATTTTTAAACAATGTTTGCCCATGGTTCGCAGATTATGGTGGAGCGGCATTATTCATATGGCACCACTCCTGGATTGATAAGAGCCTTCAGATCCAGTGGGTTGCTTTGCAGCTCGCGTCGCAGCATCTCGTACGGAATTTTACTTCTTATTCGTTTCGAAGAAGATATTGAACAATAGTTGTTCTAGGCTTTATAGAGCAGGACATTTTCTTTAAGACGGGTAATAAACAAAGATCGAAAATCTAAAGAATCAGAAATTTCACAGCTAGTCCTTCGCAGGTGCAATATTTTGCGGATGGACTGAGAACCGCATTGAGAAGTGCATTTTGCCTTTAAACATCCCGATTGAGTTTCCAATACATGGTGTTCTGTTTTTGTTCCCATCAAACGAATATTTTTTTTTGATTTTCACTCTTTTTACACAAAAACCTGGGGTGTGAGAGGAGACATCTTGGAAGATCGTGTATGACAAAAACCTGCCATGCATGGCCATTGTGTTCATATCATCCGGTTCCCGCAAAGGTAGCATTAAACGCACTATTATTTTGCCCTTTCTGGATCGCTCAACTTTGAGAAATTTTTCATCAAATGAGGCAGAGGCTGAATACCCATTTCGAACGACGCCCTCCAACTGCGCTTACAAATTTTTCCTTCTACTCTCCTCTCCTCATAGCTGAGTCTTCGTCTCACTTGTGGGCTTGTAGAACTTTCCTTGTAGTTTCCTAGAAACTGCATACTGCTTAGTAATAGATTACGCACACGGCTGAATATTGAATTTGTTCCAGCTGGTTGCTGCATCCTGTATGATCAGAAAATTAATAACGTTCTTCTATTGCAGTTCAGATCCGTTCATCTAATGTTCACTCTTGAGAAGCCTCTGAACTGTCCTACACAACACTATCATACCTTATGTTCAACAACCAATCTTCCGAAATTTAGTCACATCGAAACGGAAGCGCCCCACTACGGGCCAGAGAAGAATTTTCGGTAGTTTTACGTGGGAGCGCATTACTTTGTAATAAGAGCAGCTACAACCATGAGAAAGCCGAGTTGTATGTACCAAGAACAAACAGGGGTACTTACACTTCCTTTCGAATAGGGTTGCAACCAAACCTTGTGACAGTTCCTTCCGACTTGGCTAGCGCAGGTCCAGGTGCAATCCTAGCTGGTGGTGGCCACTCTTAAGCGATTTCATAAGAACTGAATGTTTTCAGTATTGAAGCATATTAAACCTATCACTCCTTAGAAAAGAACTGCACTAAGGAAGGATAAAGGATAAGGATAACGGACGGCGTCACTCAATCCCTTCTGGGATTTGCCACGCATTCTACTTCTACGGGATGTCGTGGAGACGACTTGAATGCGTATTTGGCCATACAATGACTTGCGGTGGCCAGCCGATGAACAAGTCAGCGCTCTATGCTTCCCAGACAAGTCTGGTACCAATTCACCGACTCCGGAGGGATGGAAGGCTCGGTTGGCCTGGGCGGGAAATCCGAGCCAGGAACCTGGTATCGGGTGCACGCGACAGCCGGCGCCTCCTCCGACTGCGCTACACGCGCCCGCACTAAGGAAATCAAGATAAATAACACTAAAAACATGAGAATATATAACATTTATAAGCTTTGTCGGGACGTTTGCAATTGATGAGGACGAGAAGTACGCTGTCTTCCCAGTGTCCAAAACGTCGGTTGATGATGTATTGGCCCAATTTTATTTTATTTTACTGATGTTATCTGTTTTAGCTCCTTGAAATTGATCCTCAATAAGGAGGGTCCTCCCATACTGGATTGCCATAGAGAATGACCCTTTTAGGTTCTCTTCTCCCGACTTGCAACTGTGTCTAACCAGGCCTAATTGCTATGTTTCGTTATATCGGAAAATCGTTTAAGAGTGGTCACCACCAACTAGGTTGCACCCAGGTCCATTCAGAATGAGTGCTCCATAGCTCTGCCCATTGCCACGGGATGCATGGATCGCCTGAAAAATGTATACTATAGCAAACAAGGCAGAGATTCATTCCGAACGTCAAAACAACGATGAAGAAGGGCTAGATTGATAATTTGGAGCGGAGGAAATGGATAGGTGTATAGTGGCATTGCATAGTGTATCGGCTAGTCAGAGAAGGGTGCTCAAGTAGTACGACAAAGCAGAGCTGTGACAATTCTGGAACTCCAAGAATCTCCTGCAACTGCGGGCGAACTTCCGGTGAAGTGGAAGAGCAACTACCCGTCGCATTAAATTGACCGATAAGTGGTGAAGGAATTTCCTGAACCATACGCGCCGAAGGCAAAGCCCAACGGCGCTACGCGTTCAAAATTTCACCACTCTAAGCGTCTGCAATTCGTAGCAAATAACATAGCTAGCTGCGTTTTTCATCGATACGCGAATCAACCGATCCACTGCTGCCCACCAGAAATCGACTTCTCTCCGCTATGCCTGGTTTACACTTGCGCCGCCACGCGGCGCGGCGTGATGGTTGCCATGGATATCGATTTTCGCGCCGCCCGGTCGATATCTATGTCGGCTATGGTGCCGAGCCGCGCAGCGGCGCAACTATAAACCAGAGTTTACCTCAACAGGATACTAAACAAAAGCGTTCTCAATTTGCATCGGCCATAACGTTTGCAGTGTGACGCTTCCATAGAATTAGGTATACTAGCTATGCGTCATCTTACTAGTTTTCATCGTTCAGAGAAAACCATGATCAGGCAGGGCACGTATACGAACACTCCTCACAACACCGCAAGTATAAAGCGTAGTGCATGAATGCGTGGCGCAGTCTTGTTACCCTACATTCGTTATAAACAAGGTGATAATGCTCACGATTACGAAATAACAAAAATATTTAATTAAAAAATTAAAGCAAGTCCAAACACTGTGCTGGAGACTCTAACACCAGCTGGAGTCGAACTCGTACCCCCCCCCCCCAGCTCTCCTCTTTCCGGGCAGGACCCTACACCATTAGAACGGCCACGGATGGCAAGCTACTGAAGCCGACAAGAGAAGATGTCAGGCGATGTCAGCATTATGAACTAACAACGAACAGGCAGAGTTAATTTGCACAGGTGCGACCGAACAAGATGAGTCACTGTTGACAGCAGTCAGGTGACGGTTGTAACATCACGTCGCCTGAGGTCTACAGGATGGTCCACAATCACTGCAAGAAAATCTGGCGACTTTATCTTTATCTTTATCTTTATCTTTGGAGGCGCAGGTCATGCCCACGCGAGTAATAGCAACATCTAGACGCGAAACACAACATTAGAACAACCTCAGGAACATAGTGCAACAAACACTAGTAAATTTCAAAGGAAGGAAACATAGTTAGAGAGACACTAGAAAAACTCCAACAAAATCCAACATAGTAGTGCAGGAAAGATGTAAAATTAAATTGCAATAATGAATGATTTCATCAGGAAACCCCTAAGTGTCTACGCGACAAAATCAGTTTCTTAAAGGCAGAGAGCGGTAGAGAAAGAATGTTCTCATTAAGCAACTTATTGAATAACGGAATCACTCTTATGGGAAAGCTTTTATGACGAACCTGTGACCTAGTAGCTGGAACCCTCAGCTTAGCATTTGCTCCTCTAGTTCTAGAGGGCGATAGGTTAAAAATATCTCTAGAATTTAGTTCAGTTCTACCTGTAATCACTTTAAAAACCATCAGGAGATCATTTCTAGCTCTCCTACTCTGCAGACTAGGTAGCCCAAGTTGTTTCCGTCTTTCGTCTCCATTGGGAATGTATTGATAACCTAGACCTGTACAGCGCATAAGAGCCTTGCGAGTGAAGTTATTCTGAGCACTTTCAATAAGGTCTATGAATTTCTTTTTATAAGGCGAGAAAACAGTGGTACCTCCCTCCAAAATTGGACGTACATAGATTTTGTAGGCTTTGACCAAAGTCTGAGGATTTTTTGTTCGGAGCGCTTTGAATAGGTTATACACCCTATGATTTGCCTTTGAAACCAGAGTTTTGCAATGGTTATCAAAGCAAAGCTTGTCATTAATCAAGAATCCTAGATCCTTCACTTCCGAGGTCCAATTGAGAGAAAAATCATTTACCTTATAAACCATATGCGCATCGGTACCCTGACAATTATCTATGCGTAACGCCACTGTCTTCTCGGCTGAAAGCGGCATTTCCATTTTATTGGACCATTCCACAACAGAATCTATGGCATTTTGAAGCGCTTCACTATCATCTGATGTTGAAATAGCCTTGTATATCCTAATGTCGTCAGCGTACATTTGACATTGAACGTCAAATTCTAGTATTTTGCCTGGAAGATCCAACGTGTATAATAGAAACAATAGAGGGGAAAGCACACCACCTTGTGGCACACCACTGGTTACTTGATAGACCGACGAAAAGGTATTGCCTAGTCTGACTTGATAAGTGCGGCCCTCTAAAAAGTTACGAATCCAGCGAATTAACCTAGGATGAATGCCAACTATTTCCAGTTTCTCAATCAGCTTGCAAAAAGGAACTTTGTCAAAGGCCTTAGAGAAGTCAAAGTAAATTACATGTACTTCTTTGCGCTCGTCGATGGCTTTAGTCCAGTCATTGATTGACGACAGAAGAGCTGTCTCAGTCGAACGTCTTCTCCAGAAACCATGCTGGTTCTTTGGAATAATGTTATGCTTTTCGAGATGATCAATGATACATTTTTTAACAATCTTTTCAAAAGATCTAGAAAAAATGGAAGTAATGCTAACCGGCCTATAGTTTTCAGGCTTATGATAAGGCGGCTTTTTAGGAATGGGAGTAACAAACGAGGATTTCCATCTACAGGGGACTTCGGCCCTCATGTATGATAAATTAAAGAGATATTCCAAAGGAAAAGAGATCTGAACAAGGATTTTCTTAATGAACTTGAGTGGAAGAAAATCAGGTGTCGACGACATAGAACTTGGCCACTTAGAAAGAAGCTCAATGATATCCTCTCTATTAAACCAAGTAACAGGCTCCATTGGAGGAAAGTTAATTTCTTTGTGAGCTGCCGAATAACTGGTAGGTTTGCTAAAAGATTTCTGAAACTGAGAGGCTAAGAGCTCAACTTTATCACGGTCAGTAAAATGTGTTTCTCCACAGCTGTCGACGAGTGCAGGAATAGCAATTTTATCTTTTAAGCGGTTTCCGATGAAAGCGTATAACCTAGATTGGTGTTTGACGTTTGTAACTTTATCCTCTAAGTATTCATTATACTTAGCGATTTTTTTCTCAACTTTAGCATTAAACCTTTGGAAAGTTTGTCGACTAGAAGCGTCTCTCAACGAATTAACTTTGTGCCACAATCGATTCCGGTGATCAATCATCCTTCGGATATACAGGGGGACGTCTTTGTTTTCATCACCAACATTTCTCAAAGGCACAAATTGCTCAACGACATGATGAAGTACAGCAATAAATATTTCGTACATCTCGTCAACAGTATTAGCTGTACCAAAAGATCCTAGCCAATCAATACTGCTGAGATAGTGTTGAATTCCTAAATAATCGGCAGCAGAGAAGTCTCGTCTTTTACGAACAGGTGATTCCAGTCCCTTGATATCCAAATGGAATTTAACAGCAGCGTGATCACTCCCACCGATAGGTGGTATTACTTTTACATTTTTCACCAGTCCCGGTGAATTACAAAAAAAGCAGGTCTAGATAGGCGGTGCCTCTGGTAGGGGCGAGTACAAGTTGCTGGAATTCGTGTGAGGAGAACATATCTATAAATTCTTGCGCATAAGAAGAGGAAGAAGCGGTAGTACTGTTTAATCGACAAATATCGGGGAGGTTGAAGTCTCCAAGGACTATGCAAGGCACTCCAATAGATGAAAAGTCACTAATCGCTTTAACGAGTTGATGAGAACTGGATGCACTACAGTTTGGTGTTCGATAGACCAATATTACTCTTAACTTTTTAGAATATAAGAACAAGTCAGAGACCAAAATTTCATAAGAATTTTTGACTGATTCTTTGAAAATCACATTGTAACCGAACCGATTTCTTAGAAACATAATGACACCTCCACCTGGTTTGTGGAGTCTGTCACTTCTAACTGCCACATAGTGGCCGGAGATAGGACCAAGTATGGGTGCAACTTCATGTTTGGAGCTAAGCCAGGATTCAGTTACTAGGGCAAGGTCACAGTCCTTAAGAGAGAGAAATAAAGAAAAAGCATCTCCGTTTTTTACTATAGATCTGATGTTGGCAAGGGCGCAGCGAATCGTCCGTGGAGCACCTATTGGTTTCCCGATGAACCATTTACAACACCAGAAGGAGAATTGCATGTCTGGTCGATAGATCGAGGACTGTTTGTGATTTGTATGGGCCGCTCGGGCAATCGACCGGTCATGCGTAAATGTTCTTCACGTCTAAGTTTCCGCTCCTCAAATGTGAGGGAAGGGCGTATATAAATGCCTTTTTGCGAGAAGAATCTTAGACGTGGTGCTAGCTTGAGGACTGTCTTTTGAAAACGAGAACATGGTAGAATCACTTTGAGCAGTCTTGGCCTAGAGGGGTTTGGTTTCCCCATGCGGTAAACTGTAGTAGGAAGACAGTCAACATTGAGATAATCGAGAATATGTTGCGTACTTGAAAAATCATGAACGATCCTGTTGAAAGCCGTATGGGACTGAGATTCAGGAAGACCAGAAATTACAATGGATCGAGTCCGCTCACGTTCTTCATAGGAAGCTGCGAGTTGAAAGCTGTCTGTGTTACAAGAAAAATCAACACGGGAAGCCTGAGTCGAAGACAAGGTAGGAGGCGATTGAAAAGCACTCAATTGATGTTTGAGCCTAGAGTTTTCTTCCCGTAACTTTAGCAATTCGTCCATAAGTTCGCCATTCTTTTGATTCACTTGCTTGATCTCCTCTTTCGTCTCCAATAGCAAGTCCACCATCAGTTTCACGTAGGCCGGTATGCTTGGATCATTGACGATGTCCCGAAGAGAACTCAGAGAGTCCTTTTGCGACATGGTAACGGCATCATCAATCCTCGAGCGCTTGCGTCTGGACACTGGAACGGAACACGACCGAGACGGAGTCATGATCACAAATGAAGTACGACAATCAATACAGACGGCCGCCGAAGGATATCGATTTTCACCTGTATTGGTGGCAAATGAATAAAGACTCTCGTCAGAGAGTTACCCTCTTGCCACTGAAGGTACAGCAGATATATCGTCCAAGAATACTAAGTAGAACAGTAAGTACTTTTTAAAGAGATGGTTGCCAGTTATACTCCACTGTATAACAATAGGTTGTCCGGAAAGCTCCCAGCATTTTGAGTGCATAACTTTGAACTGCCATAACTTTCTCAAATCTTACTGGATTTAGCCGAAATAAGCACCGTTCGAATCAGCACACTTTTGCCAACGGGTCACCTGTCGAATTATTGCATCAGCGAAAAAAATAGGTGGTCGGGATTCGACAAAACACACGAAAGCTGTTTCGGCTTGGTCCTGATTGGTGAAGGTTTCACCAATTTGAAGTTAAAATAAAATATCGTTCGGAATCGCTCCTCCGACATACTTCGATAAGCCCTTCAAGATCAGAAATATAAAATAACGTTGAAAAATAAATTATTCAGTCAGATAGAGCAAAAATTCTGTACAGAAAGTAGGATTAATACGCAATGCAAGTTGAATTTTTACTTAATAATAGACGAATGAAGAAACAAAAAATGTTGAAAACTTTCCGGACAACCTAGTAACTTACAGCACATCCAGAACACTATACTCAACACGGTTATATTGGCTGCAGCTTCTCTTGTTAGATTGTTAAACTCCGATACGACAGACTATCTTCTCTTTTTCCGCGTTGGAGTTCTCCCATTCCAAAGCCACTAAATTTCAGAAGATTGATAGCTGAACCATCCGTATCATTGCATCGTGTCTCAGTACTGTCCTAGGAGGCTGATTTCGGAGGGTTTTTATCGAAGTGAACAGATGATCAGTTCAAGACTGCTGTCAGATTGCTGATTGCCTGCAAAGCACCAACGAGCTCAACAGGTGTCCTATTCAGCCGTGCGCGTAATGTTCCCATATGCGTACAAGTAATTTAGGATCTGTCTTAGTCCGGGGGGGGGGGGAACATAACTAAAGAGTATGTAAAAAATCGACTTGGTGATTACCGAGCGACTCCTACAGAGCACGATAGAACCTAAACCAGAAAAATTCACGAGCAAAAAAAAAACGAAAAGAATAAATGTTTTCGCCGCGGTTGTAAGCAGGTGAAGTTGTGTGCCCTCCTCACCATGTTAGATCCTGGTTATAACATGTCAGGCGGCGGTCAGCACGCGCTAGGTGGCTTTATGTGCCCTCCTCACCATGTTAGATCCTGGTTCTAACATGTCAAGCGGTGGTCAGCACGCGGCACCACTCCATTGCGTCGCTCTTTGCCCGCCGATACGGTTGTCAAACCGCGGCGATTTTATTTTTTTATTTATCCGTTCGTTTTTTCTTTGTTTCAGGTTCTATCGTGCTCTGTAGGAGTCGCTCGGTAAGTCCCAAGTCGATTTTTTACATACTCTTTAGTTATGTGCCCCCCCCCCCCCGGACTAGGATAGATCCGTAATTTAAACTAAAACTACAGAGACAGTTCCGCAGGATTCGAATGAGGCGAGGACTCAGAAGGAAGAGAGTAGAGAGGAGAAGTATATGTATTGGCGAAGTTGGCCGACACCGCTCGAGCTGGAAATGCAGCCTCCCTTCCTTTGATTAAAAATTTCTCATAAGATTGGTTGCGCAGCGAGCTCGTCTTCCAAACACGCCTCCCGATACACTTCAGTAAAGTAAAAGCTAAAACGGATAAATTCCGATGGAGGAATCGGTTCGTTTCGCCACCTTTCTTCAGACGAACCACAATGTTAGATTGTTTCACCGGAGACTCATCAGCGAAGAGGGAGACGTTATAACTTTTTAGGAAATTTAAGATCGTTACTGCCGTTAATGAAAGACTAACATTTGAATAATGTAATTTGTTTTATTGTTTTATTTAGGAATTAATATTTGTTTTCTTTATGCTGCTCATCTGTATGCATCTACTAACATGTATTTCAGTTTGTCCATAACTAACGATCAGGTAATATATACACATTTGGCAGCAATTGCATACGCAAGCCAGATGCTCCCTTGTTTGACATTGAAGCTCATAATAGGTGAAAATTTGTAAAAATATTCGTCTGATAGGAACAACAGTATAGCACCATCTTTTCTAAATATAGCCTCGTTATTCAGACGCAAAAATGCACATTCCTTCGACGATTCTAGCCGCAAGAAGAAAGGAGCGAGTTCCCGCTCGTTCACTCAACATTCATTATTAGGGTGGGCGAAAAGAAATGAGACGAATTCCACAAATTTCTTTATCTCTCTATTACTCAATTACAACTCAACGATGCTGAGGAATGTATTTGCCATTAAGAGGAATGACCTTGCTGCCATCGCTCAGCCAACTTCCTGATCCCATCCTTCCAGAACTGCTTGGGCCTGGTGTTGATCCACTGCTCGTAATGGTTGTCGAGATCTGCCTGGGTCCTTGTGTCCCTTCCGACCATGAAGCCCTATAGGTTCAAAAAGTAGTGGTAGTCGCATGGAGAGATGTCTGGCGAATACGGTGGGTGAGGCATGTGAACGTAGGCCAGCTGAGCAAGCTCATCCGTGGTCACTTCTGCTCGATGAGGTGCGGCAATGTCGAAGAGGAGGGCCTTCTTGAAGAGCTGAGACCAAATAAGTGCGAGTCGCCGGTCCATCTCTTCTACTTCGTTCACCATGGCCTTGGAGTTCATCGTCGTGCTTTTGAAAAACAGCTGCCAGTACTCCTGTCAAGGGCGCAGACTCAAAAGCTCAGAAGGTGCTTCTAGCCGTGTACGTCCGAACGAAGATCGGTAGCAGGTCATCAGGTCTCTCACCGACTCGCTGCTTGGCAGGGTTAAGGTAGAAGACGTACTTCTCATCTTGCGCGACAATTAAGTCCAGGCTGCTCGGGGTTGGGAATTCGGCGACATTAGCGCGACACATGTCGACTCTTCAGACTGGGGTAACGGCATGAGACAGGCTGGGGTTTTGGCATGCTTCTGGAAAGGGCGAATGTGGTCACTTCTCAAATGGCCTTCAGTAAACAAACAACAAACATACAACTAGGAGAAGCACGAAACCGGACTCCAATCACGACATATGTGGGCACGGCAAGGAGAGTCTCATTACTTTTGCACCCCCCCCCCTAATACATTTATATTTGTTTAGGTAACTTCGCTTTAACATTAGCCGATTTCACAAATTCGATTTCAAACAGTATTGGGATAAAAATAGTTTTATAAAAAAAACTCATAAAACCTTCATCATATGACTGTTTAGTAATTAAATAATGATAAAATTATAGCATCTCCTTATTTCGCTGGAGAGATACCGTGGAGACGTTATAATGACGTTCGTCTGAAAGAAGATGGCGAAACGAACCAAGACAGTTTATTTCCATTTTTTCATGTTATTCAAGTTTATTTTTGCCAGTAGGGTAGAAAGGGTAAAAAGGATAGAGGTCGGCGTGAACCAATCCTTTTTTGAGATGTGCCGCCCATTGTGTTTCAACGGGATATGGAGGCAACTTGAGTGTGTATTTGAGCCATACCCACTTGCATTGACCAGGTTGAGTGAGTGCTTTATCCGTTCCAGACAAGTCTGGTGGCAATTCACCGACCCGTAGGGATAGAAGGTCTAGTTTGCTCTAGCGGGGATGCGAACCAGGAACAGGTATCGAGTGCACACGACAGCCGGCGCCTCCTCTGGCTACGCTACCATGCGCCTATGCAAAAGAATGGGAGGTACAACGTCCCTCCAACTTCAACTCTTTGATGACCACTTATCCAAATTCTCGGTTAGCACGCTGTTCTAAATAGCATAGAAAAAGGAAAGTCTGGTCGTTTCTGAAGCAAATGAGCAATAGAATTCCGTGAGAGGTGCTGAGCCATGGCCTCTGAAGCTAATCACACGTAGGTTTGGAGGTCCTTGTTAAGGAAGAAGTGGGGTTTTATGAACAATACCGCTGCTTCCTGGTGTATTATGGGTAAATAGAATTTTATATTGTATCATTCTCTACGTTTTTATACAACCTAATCTTTGTTGTTTAAAGTACAACATTAGTTGGGCGCGTAGAGCGCAGTCGGAGGATGCGCCGGATGTCGTTTGCACCCGATACCAGGTTCCTGGTTCGGATTTCTCGCCCAGGCCAACCAAGCCTTCCATCCTTCCGGGGTCGGTGGATTGGTGCCAGACTTGTCTGGGAAGGATAAAGCGCTGACTTGTTCATCGGCTGGTCACCGCAAGTCATTGTATGGCCAAAATACGCATTCAAATCCTCCATGACCTCCATGACATTCCGTAGAAGCAGAAGGTGTGGCGCATCTCGAAGGGGATTGAATATCGCCGTCCTTTGTCCTATCCTTTAAAGTACAATACCGGCACCTTTTAGTCTTTAGGCAGAAAGAGCGTAAACAGCCACTCCACACTCCAAATTCTGCACTTCGAAAAATAAACCCGACAATCGATATGGAATGAAAATACGGCAGAAAAAGCGATTTTTCGGCGCTTTTCCCTCCAAAGACCAAAAGATATGGCCGCCGATATTGTATGGGTCTGTAACGGCCTTCATCCCTTAAGTGTTGCCTACAGTGAAATGACATCTATGCGTTCCGAGTCGTCGTTATGCACGCTGCCAGCGACACCTCCTCGTCATACTCGTTGGCTGGCATGCAACGTGCAATGCATCATCTTTTCCTTCAGCTCAGCTCTGATCCGACACCCCACAAAGCCCGTTCTCAACGTCAGGTCCGATTAAAGTAGTCACCCGCCCTAATCCAGCTCTGCGAGCAAAGTTTTCATGAGCTATGCAGTGTCACAGAAGGGCGAAGGTTGACGTAACCGATGTGTTTTAGAGAAGAGGTCTGCCCCTTTATGCCCAGTATCCTCTTAGAATCCTTTGAGCATCAGGCGCTTTTATATTGTGAAGTCCTAAGGCTAAAACGCTTTACTGCTGTCAAATCTTAAAGGACAGTTTACGACCCCTTCGCCCGTAAATAGGATGTCTGCAAGACGTGCACCGTTAAAATGAGGTTTGATCCAAGGAGTGGGTCAGAAGTATATAATTTTCTGTCCTCAATAAAGCTAAGGCCTCGTCGACTGAATCGAGGGTAAGGATAAAGAAGGAAGTTAGCTAATTCCTTGCTCTGCTTTGACGGGTTATGGCGGAGGCGTACTTGGCATATGATGTGACTTGCGGTGGCCACATGATAAATAAGTTAGGGTTTCGTCCTACCTAAACAAGCCTGGTACCCTAAAGAAGTGGGCGGCTTAGTTGACTTGGACGGGATCCGAACCATGAACTCATATTCAGGGTGTTTAAGACAGCCAGATTTCTTCGACTGAGCTACCACGCGCCCATTGCCAGAAATACTGTTTAGAAGCAATACCAGTAGAAGAAATCATCACCGAGAAAAAAATTACAAAAAAGAAGTGATTCATAGTGTCTGAAAGCAAAAATAATAGTCGACGTGAACTACCATATCCCTGGACGAACGATATGACACTCTTCGTGTCCCCCGAGTGAGGAGGATCCATTGGAGCACTCTGGCACTAGACAAGGATGAATGGAGACGCTGTTAGTGCACGCTCTAGCAACTCAATGATCAACGGAACGACAGGTGATAGAGGTGGATAGCATTGCTAAGGATGCGCCGCGCATTCTATTTCCCCACGATCTCGTGAATGCATTTTATGTATGCATGCCTACACAGGCCGTGCATCCTGCGCTATAAAATGGCTTTTGATGTTCATTCAATGTGGACGGTTAACGCTTCGTTTATGGCATGCAAGTCTGCTATCTGGTGCGAACGGATTAGCGCTCGGTTGGCATGTACGAGAATCGAACCGATTTTCGAGTACAGGTGAGACCCGGCATCTCTTATCGACTCTGCCATAGTAATAAATCGCCCTTACTATTTAGCAGTCTTGGAATATGTCACGAAGGCGCATCGCGGTGTGCGGGAACGCGCCGCTGCTCTTACCGTAACCGCGGAGGGGCATCCAATCAGGCACCGGCTCAGCAGCTTAGGCAGAGCAGGTGATTGGCCGCCGCGATTACGGTAGGAACAACCGCACATTCAGATGCATTTTCCCGCAGCACTTCGGTGTGTCTTCGCTACATGTACCACAATTTGCTTTGAATTTAGCAGTTCTCTATTAGGATAGGGACAATGGATGATCTCACAGAATCCTATATGGGATGCGCCACACACTCTACTTCTATGGGATCCTGCGGAGGCAGAATAAGTGTGTATTTGATCTGTGCAATAAGCTGCAGTAGCCAGCCGATGGGCATCCATGGATCGACCCCAGAGGGATCGATGCCTTAATTGACTTTGGCGGGGCTCGAACCTTGACCCACATACACATTACAGCCAGGGCTTCTTCTGAATGTCGGCTACCGCTACCTATCCCAAGGTATGTAACCTCCCTAGGCTGCTCCAGAATCTGATGTGTCTCCTAATTCTTTCTTCCAACTGGTTAAAGAGGCGAGAAGGAAACTGTTCCCTTTCCCAACCATACTGTATGCACTAAAAGAGTGAAAGACGTGCGGCTACAAATAGCAGCAGATCTGCATAGAGTGCAGGGACCCGAAGCAAATGCCAGCAGATGTACAAGGCCTGGGAAACATATTTAGTTTCCGTCTTTTTCTCACTGACTCCATTCTTTTTGTGCAGATGCAGATGTGCGCGCTCACTCAATGTGGCGGCCTGGAAAAGATGTCGGCATTTTCCCATCGAAGAAGGCGGCCGGCTGATGGTGACGAACTGCTCTTGTGTCAAGAAGATTTTCTCAGCTCCGCTTGAGAGCTACACGGCTTAGGACTGTGTTATGGTCGGAGATCTGAGCAAGACAACCCAGGAGGGGGAGGGGGTGGGCACTGTCGCGCAAGCCCTAAATGGAGATTCATGGCTCGGGTTCCGCCCAAGAAAGCTTCATCCATCAGAGATCGGTCCCGTAGAGGTTGAGTGCATGGCGCACCCAGCCAAGGATTTGAATAACGCCTTCCAACTCGGGTAATTAAACCATTTTTATTAAATTATTTTGCGAATAAATCATTCGACAAAGACATCTCACTACAGTCAAGGCGTGTTTTGCGTGTTATCCTTAAAGAATGTGATGAGGAGTACTCGAACTCAAACAATTGGAGAAGATGTGGAATTAGAGAAGAATAAACTGGATTTAGCAGAGAAGCAAAAAATAGAGGAATAACGAAACTTTTTAAGAAAAGTTCAGATTCTTCCGTATCGCAGCAGGCAGACGGATCTAACTCCCCTCACGGGCTTCTGCGAGCAGACGCTTCTGAGAAGGATTAAGAATAAAGAATAAAGGACGGCGTTACTCAATCCCTTTTTAGGATGCGCCACGCGTTCTACTTATACGGGATGTCGTGAAGGCGACCTGAATCGTATTTGGCCATACAATGACTTGCGGCGGCCAGCCTATGAACAGCCGCATTATCCTTCCCAGACAAGTCTGGTACCAATTCATGGACCCCGGACGTATGGAAGGCTTGGTTGGCCTGCGCGGGAAATCCGAACCAGGAACCTGGTATCGGGTGAAGGCTACAGTTGGCGCCTCCTCCGACTGTGCTACCGGAGCACGATGGAATTTTAAATAAAGCTTAATATCTGCTCATAGAACCCCAAGAAAAATCGTATTTCGTCACGGACATTTACCCAGAAGACGGCAACCGATAATGGTGGAATGCGCGGCGAATTCCACAAAGGGGTTTCTTTTACCCTTGGCGCTGTAGGTTTCACGATAGCACTCTCAAAGAACGTATTTATACTGTTAGCTGCGGCAAGGTCTCACGGAGCACGTCAACCTTCGCCCTATTGTTCTGGCGCCATCTAAAATGGCGTCCAAGAAGTAATCCATCTGGCTGGGTGGGCATCTCCATCCATCCATCTTTCTTCTAGTCACAACCATTCTCTGTTCTTGCGCCGAAGCTGCCAAATCCCAAACGGAAAGAACTTCGGAGAGGTTCATGACATTGTGGACCACCCACGAAGGGGCTTTCCCTACGAAATGGGGCTGCAGCGAAGTCTACCGTAATCATCAACAGTCTTGGGGAGATTTGTACACAACCAGGGGCCGGACTCATTAAACCCGTGGGTATGCAGGCTATAAAGGGTAGAGATAAGGTAAGAGTCAGAAACGCAGGCTTCATCGTGAGTATCCCTACCCCTTTAGCCGTGGGTTAGTCGTTGATGAGTCCTGCTTCAGAGGAGGTTTATTCAGCTATGGATTCGGAATCGCATGTACCACCCCTGTAAGGAAAAGTTATATACCGCAGTCGGGAGAGGAAGCAGCTCTCGGGTGCATACCGTATCGATTCTAGCTTCAATTCCTCCTCCAGGCCAATCAAACTTTATACGTATTTCCCCCGGGATCTGCATATTGGCACCGGACGCAACTTTTAAAGATGAATCTATGACCATCGGTTCACCAGAAATATATTGTATAGGCCAGTTACGCAATCAGATAGCGTTTACCGGATCCCAATATCTTGCAAAAATAGAATTCGTGGCGCACTCCAAGCAGGAGAATGATTAACGCCGTCCTTCGTTTTTTTATATCGTATAGAGTGAGTAAGATTGCAATCCATCTTATTATTAGTTGGGGAACCGCGTTTGCACTCACGTTAGAAAAAATGGAAAAATAACGTTAGAACGAAGTTTCGTTGCAATCAAAACTCTAGCATGAGGCGGGACTCGAACCGCGTCTCCTTTCGACCGGGCGGGAATGCTCAAGTTTTGTTCGCAACAAAACATCGTTGCAACAGCTTACAACTTCAAGATCAGCCACTTGAAGCTTAGCGACCGAAATTGGCTGACCTTTTCTTGAGCAAGATTGTCATCAACTGACTTGAAAAATAACGGCCGTGAAAATACGGTCGTAATCTCCAACTTATGTAGACCTCTATTATCTTCTCAATAAATCTTCGCGGTCATGTAGGACGATAGGACATAGCTGTGGCAAGTATATGTAATTCTGAAACCCCTAGCGGCCAACTGCAGGCGAAGTTCCGGCGATGTGGGAAGGTAACCACCCGCTGTGCGAAGTTCGCTGATAGGTGCCACGATTTTCGTTCAGTGGTGGCCGGCTTTCGTCCGGTAGTTGAACAGGATCTTAAACAAGGACATCTCCGCTTGTTCGTGTAACGTTTGCACCATTCACACAAATTACGCTCCACCTTACGCCACCACCATCTCAGACAATTAGAACGGTGAAATGGTAGGACATCTACAGTTCACCAGCGGAATGTCAGCGCGAAATAAGCGAGCAGCAGTGAAGCTAGAAGCTGTGGGGAGCGATTTGTAGTGAATTAAATTTTATTCGAAAAATATGCCTCGAATTCCCGTCGTAGACGTTTGAATTTTGCTGGAAAAATGCTGTCCATCTGTCAGTCAGTTTCTTCGATGGGCTATAGTTGCCCTCCACGCTGACAACTGTGAACACATGAGATCATCCGCGCTCACCCGTAGTATTGACCGTTTCAGACGTTTCAGACGCCATGAATTAAATAAACATAAAAGATAAAGGATAAAGGACGGCGTTATTTAATCTCCTTTGGGATGCGCCACGCATTCTACTTCTACGGGATGTCGTTTAGGCAGTTGAATGCGGGCCATACAATGACTTGCGGTGACCAACCGATGAACAAGTCAGCGCTCAACCCTTCCCAGACAGGTCTGGTACCAATTCGCTGACCCCGGTGGAATGAAAGCCTTGGTCGGCCTGGGCGGGAACTCCGAACCAGGAACCTGGTATCGGATGCAGACGACAGCCGGCGCCTCCTCCAACTGCGCTCCATGCGCCCAAAAAATAAACGTAAAATAGAAAATTGTTTTTGCTGGAGTGAAGACCAGAGTCAGCTGATCGTCAGCTGATCGACCTACTGTAAGTATCAAAACCTTCATCATTTTAACGTAATTTTAAACATGAATTAAACAAATTATGTACAAATGTATGTTAACTAATAAAAATGAACATAAAACAGAAAATTAAAGCTTTTTAAACACTTTACGGTTAAAAACAATATAATTGATAACATCTAAATCACTAAGTTAGTAGTTCTACACGTTCAAAAAAAAGGTATAGCACCTCCCTCTTCACTGATGAGCCACCGAGAAGGTGCTATAACAAAAAAGGTTTGTCTTGAGATAGGTGGCGAAATCAACCACTTTAGAGAAAGTATTAAAATTTTATGTTTTTCGCTTTCACTTTTCCTTTCTTTATTGCGATTAGAAAGGTTGACGTTACTCAATCCCTGTTGGGATGCGCCATTCATTGTACTTTTACGGGGGTCGTGGAGGCGATTTGAATGCGTGTTTGGCCATACAATGACTTGCGGTGGCCAGCCGATGAAAAAGTCAGCGCCTTATCCTTCCCAGGTAAGTCTGGTAACATTTCAGCAACCCCGGACAGTTGGAAGGCTTGGTTGGCCTGGGCGGGAAATCCGAACCAGGAACCTGGTGTCGGGTGCACGCGACAGCCATCACCTCCTCCGACTGCGCTGCACGCGTCCATCGTCCTACATAAGAGCCGAAAATTTTAAGGTCTAGGATATAATAGTTCCTCGAATCAAACACCAATTCTTCTAGAAACGAACGTCGGCTAAGTTCTCCTGTGAACGTTCTTTCAATTTCAGGCCATTTTCCTTGTAGCCCCCCCCCCCTCCTTACGCGCCACCGAAACATCTCCAGTGCTGGGGAGTGAGCCTGAGCTGCCAGAACTCACACTGAGTAATTCCATCTTCCAGACTTGACAAACACATCTGACAGTGGTGGGCAGTGAGGCAGAAAGTGCAGAGGGCTGATTTGGTTTCAGGGCAGAACCAGCCGCCGGCTGATTGTGTCCTTCACTTCCCGCCCTGACTGCAGCAGAATTCTCGCGGTTCTCGTAATATCAAGAGTCGCAACATAAGTCCACAATAGGGAAGGGAACTATGATGATGGCTGATGAGGTACCACTGGTGGAATAACACGTATCGCACTGCCACACGTCAACAAATTAATCATGCAAAGGGGATAGTGAGAGCCTTACAGCCCTAAGAAAAAGCTGGCGGAGGTGGGGTTGAGAAGACGAAGGAGTCACATAACGAGAATTCCTTTAGTCCGAGGAGTCAAAGTCTACGAGCAGTTAGGGACTCAATATCGGAAGCAGAATACCACATGCATCTTCAGGTACTGTTCGCTCAAACTGTTGCAACATCGAAAGATGAGAAGCTTCTCTTTGAATTATGTTATCGATCACTTCTTTTCAAAGCATTTTATAGAACTGCATGGTAGCTGTAGGCATGCTATTATTAGTGGACGCTTAAGTGGTACGATGGAATGCAGCGAGTCGAAGCTAGTTGATCCTGAAACACCTAACGATCAACGCTGGTGGACCTACTGTGAGATGTTTATGTTTATGTTGTTTGTGTTTACGATAGCCAATTATCAAAAGTCAACGGTGTAAACAAGGAAGTATCTGCGATCGGGAATGAAATGACCTTAAAAATGCCAGCTGCAAGGATTGGTATTTGCTTCGCTAAAATGTCGCTCAGCATTTGTTTCTCATAGTAAAAGATATTTATTTATTTATTTACTTAACAATTTATTTATTTATTTATTTATTTATTTATTTATTTATCTAGGTCAACTATGAAAATCTTCAATAGGTGACCGGATTTTCGCCCGGTTCTGACCGATTTTCGTCCGGTAGTTCCATAGGATTTTAAGCAAAGGTGGGTACATGTCGCGTAGGTGAGCAGCATTGGTAGGTAGGAGCGCGCCAGCCAATTGTATCCAAACAGAGTGCATGCCGAACACATGCTAGCCGATCAGGGTACCAACTGTACATGCTCTCTGAATGGCATGCCCATTCCATGCGGTCTGATTGGTTTAAGCGTTTCCACCTACCAATGCTGCTCACCTACGCGACATATACCCAAAAGTGTTCTCAATTAGAAAACTGTTAATGTCAAGCAACGATGATTTTTTCAAACAGCTGCTTTCAGTCATCAGAAGAAGTGGCAGCATGCTCTTATATGAAAAAACACGCTACTCCATAGAGCGGTCATTCCTTTATAAACGGATCGGGCTCTGAATAGGCGCGCCTGAGCAAGCACAATACGCTTCCTTTATCTGCGCTGACTTGTATTAATCTTGTTGGAATATTTCCCGAATCAAACCTATGCATTTTCGCAGTGTATGCCTTCCTTGGCGCATTAGCGCAGTCGGAGGAGGTGTCGACTGTCGTGTGCAGCCGATAGCAGGTTCTTGGTTCGGATTTCCCGCTCAGGCCAACCAAGTCTTCCATCCCTCCCTATCGGTGAATTGGTACTAGACTTGTCTGGGATGGATAAAGCGCTGACTTGTCCATCGGCTAGCCACCGCAAGTCATTGCATGGCCAAATACGCATTCAAATCGCCTCCACGACTTCTCCTAGAAGTAGACTGCGTGGCGCATCCCAAAGGGATTGAGTAACGCGTCCTTTATCCTTTTATTCCTTATAAAACGGTTCAAAAAGTTCGTCGATACGAGTCGTTAATGTGGACTACATGGGTAGACGGGGACGCACCAGCCAATCACAGAGCTCCGACCGAGCACACGTCAGCCAATCAGCAAACCGATAGTACGCGATTTCTCGACGTACTCTCGGTTTGCTGATTGGCTGACGTAGCACCCCTATTCGATGCGGTCTGGCTGTTGTTGTGTGACTTCTTCCCTCCCCATAATGGCCACATTAACCAGGCTCTTCAAGAGCTCCTCCATCACCGGGGAGTTCACCCACTCACAGGAATGCAAGCCCTCTGGGGAGTCGAAAAAGGACATCACGCTATTCCGAAGCCCATAACGTGCTTCAGCTGAGATGTGTTTCACGGCCCACTAGCTCCGGCGTACGACGTCGACTGACGTCGTTCTTCCGCTCTACGTCTATAAGTACATGGAGCTACCTAAATATTACGCACGCGACTGGGTTCGGCCGGCATTTTGCCAACTCGAGGGGGGGGCACCCTTCAGAAGGATGTCGCCCAGAATCATAACAAGCGTAGGGCACACCCATGTAGGGCAACACTGGAAATATTTGGGCATCCCAATGGCGAGCCAACCCACCCTAAATAAAGGGTGGCGTCTCTTGCTGCTGAACCACCTTTGCCCTTGTTAATCAGCTTTTGAAGCCGTAACAGCGAAGTTCTAGAAGCAATACGCCTTCGGATCAACATTCCATCAAATATCGACACTAAGAGATGTATATGCAAGATTGTCCTTGATCACTGGCTTCTTGATGGAACATGCATCTCCTTACGACACCCTAAGCTCATCGAGGTAACGCGAGAGTACAAGCTGCCGCGATGTCTTTCGCTAATCGACCTGAACAAGGCCTTCGACTCCTTCAAAGCCAAAGCGGTCATCGAACTCCTCAGTGTGTTCCCTACTCAGTACATCAGAGTCCATAAAGAGCTGCGCAGTAGATTCACGACCAAGATTTCACCATTCTACAACGACGGCGTCATCGACGTGAAGGGAGGGGTTCAGCAAGGGGATACCATATCCCCGAAGCTCTTCAGCGCCGCCATCGAAAACGTCATGCACGAACTAGAATGGGAACACATGGGAGTGAAGGTCGACGGCAGGCAGCTGCACCATCTTCGCTTCACGACATGGTGCTCATAATACCGAGCACTAGCCAGGCTGACCGACCTCGATTGTGTATGAAGGAACGCTGGACTGCAGCTGCATCTTACGAAGACGATGTTCATGAGGGACGGACAAGTTTCTGATGCCCCATTCTCGCTCAACGGAACGAAGGTCTCCGAATGCTCCAGCTACGTGTATCTGGGTCGCGAAGTCAACATGGCCAACGACCTAGCGCCAGAGCTGATCAGGAGGAAACGAGCGGCTTAGGGAGCTTTCATGAGCGTCGAAGAAGTCGTAAAGAAGACGATGGACGTCCGGCTCCGTGCCCTCCTATTCGACTCCACTGTTCTTCCTGCCCTGACATACGCCTCAGAGACCTGGGCCATACGGAAGCGGGGTGAACCCGCGATCAGCGTCGCGCAGCGTGAAATCGAGGCGACGATACTCGAAGTGGCACGTCTCACGCAAGTGAAAGAAGGCGTCCGGAGTTCCGAGTTTCGCCGACGTTCGAAGATCACAGGCGCTGTTGCATGGGCTAAATTGTCGAAAATTAGGTGGGCCGGCCACGTAATGCGCTTCGCAGACACCCGCTGAACGAGAGCCATCACCGACTGGATTCCGCGGGATGTCAAAAGAACACCAGGACGCCCACCAACGCTTTGGTCGGACTTCTTCGTTAAAGCCCTGAACGACCGATATGACGCTCTTCGTGTCCCTCCAGCGAAGAGGATCCATTGGAGCACTCTGGCCCGCGACAGGGACGAATGGAGACGATGTTGGCGCCCGCTCAGGCAAGTCGATGATCAACGGGACGACAGGTGATACAAGTGATGCGACACTCTAAGGAGCTTTTGCATTTAATTCAAATTTGGTCTTGTCACCGACTTTAGGTCAATATTTATGGTAAGTACGGCACATCGGGAGCCTCTTTGCTTCAAGAAAAATGCGCCGATCATTTGATGGTGTCAGATGTAGTCTCCCCTAATTTGCACTTCACCTGTGTAGCAATTTTCAAGGAAACTTTGAAAATCTTCGTTATAACAAGAGTCGCGCCCTAACCCGAGCTGGGCTTTTTACGCTTTTTTACGCACAATGGCTAAATTGCAACGGAGTATGTAAGCAAGAAAGCTCGTTGGCATGGAATAAAGATGAAGGACGGCGTTAATCAATCCCTTTAAGGATGTGCCACGCATTCTACTTCTACGAGATAATGTGAAGGCAATTTTTGGGTCCGTATTGGATTTAGCCAATTATTCATTTGCAGTGGTCAGCCGATGGGCGAGCCATACCCTTCCAACACAAGTCTGGTAGCAATTTATCGAGCCCGAAGGGGTGGAAAGCCTGGATGGCCTGGGAGGAATACCGGAACCAAGAACTTCGACCTTATTCCATTTTTTCGTAAATGCGCCATGCACTCCACTTTTACCCAATGTTGTGAAGGCGATTGAACGCATCTGCGGCCCAGATTATGAATAGCATCCATGTGACACGACGAGAAAGTCAGTGTTTCGTCCTTTCCACTCATGTTTGCTACAAACACATCTATCCGGCTTGGCTGAACTGGACGCGAACCGAACCCGGAACCGATTCGCTATACAGCGCCTCCTACCACTTCTGCTACACTCGGTTGTGATCGGCATTAAGAAGGACAAAGGCCTGTTTGGTCAACAGCTCGGAATAAAACCCAATCAACGTGGCGCACCATCGCCCGACTAAGCGACATGCCTTGCCCATGTAAACAGGATCCGCTGGACGGCCATTAATTTCGCGAAATTGAATCAAGGATTCGTATAGTTTGGTTGTCCTAGAGTAAACATTTCATTTAGCAAAGATGCAAGCGAACTTAATCTGAACTATTCAGGAATCTAGCTGGAAACGACGACGGCTGCTGGTGAGTAATGCACTACATTCTGAAGGAAGTCCCAAAAGTGCAGAAGCATTAGTGGGTTTCCCTTATTCGTGACGCAAAAGCACTATTCCAGAGATATCAGAAGAGGAGTAGTGAGTCAGACACTTTGGCGTCAGGACGGTGGTCGCTTTCTGAAGTGGGATGCTAAAAAGAAGTTCCTCAGACGTCATCGTAAGTGTCCTACGGCTACAATTTGGATTAGCAGCTGCCCAGTGTGCTAGTTGTAGGCCAAGAAAGTGCGAGGAGGAGTCTGCCTGGTTGATAGTGAAGCGTCGCCGGCCACTTCTGCGCAACGGTACAGAGGCAATGAAAAAGCAGAGACACTGGGGACCATAGGAGATTCTCCAGCCCCACAGATCGCAACGATGCTGCAGCTGAGGTCTCAAACCGCCTAGATGCTCGGAGGGTTAAAAAGCCTAATGTCTATCCATAATTGAACTCTCCATTGCTACTAAGCTAGAGTGCTAGAATGTCGGTGGTTCAGAATACGCCCTTCGGTACACACATACACCATTTGTTCGACACAGTTTACCTCAAACTTGGGTAATTAAACCAAAACTTTAACGTACAAATACAGTACACATTAGAGCGTCCTAAAAACATCCTACAAAAGAATGAAGAATAGAAAAAATGGAGTATGAGAAGAGCGCCATGTGAATTTCCCACATGACCCTTCTATAAGGAGTTTTTGTTTGTATAGCTCCCAATCTAATAAAGCTCTAAGCGAAATTCCTCACAATATCTCACGAAATCGTCCTATGGTCGCCTATCGATAGCCACAAAGACTTTGCAGTTACCAATCCCTGGTGCCAACTAATGGATCGCAGAGGAGTAGGAGGTAGGATTGGTCGGCGAAGTGGATGAGAGCACGAGAAGGGGGAGTAGAAAAGAAGGAAGAAGAAAAAGAGGAAGACGCGATAAAGAAGGAAAGAAGACGACGGTAGAAGATGAGTAAAAAGAAGACCATGTAGGAGAGTAAGAGAAAGAAGTGAGAGGATTACGATAAAGAAGAGGAGTGAAGAAGAAAGCGATGACGACAACAACGACGAAGTGGAAGACGACGAAGAAAATGAGGAGAAGTAGAAAAGAAGGAAGAGGAAGGCGATAACGATGAAGTATTGAAGAAAAGGGGCACAACAGCGAAAATGTAGTCGAGTAAGAGGAAGACTGAGAAGAGGATAAAATAGGAGGAAAGCAGCAAGAGTATTGTGACGAAGAGGAAGAAGGAGACAGAAAATAAGCTAAAAAAGAAGGGAGATAATTTAGTTACTTAATTAAATTTTATTTATTTGATTTAATTAAAAGAAAGGCTCGCACCATGCACTTGACTACCTCGTCGTGATTTCCTGACGGCTAAAATTCTCTTTGCGTAGAGAAACACAGATATAGCCGGTAAAACAAAAACAGCCACAAAAACTCCCACATCTTCACACCCTTCTTACAAGTAAGCAGCATTCACACTACCAATCAAATAAAAATCTTATCGATCTAGCCGAATGCGCAGCTCGATCTCTTATTTTAATTTATTGAATTAAATTTTACCTTCACGCTCTTCAAAACAAAATTCAACCCATAATTTTCCCTTAGAATAGGATTTCTATGAAATTTCAAACAGATTAGAGTGCTAGATTTTTCTTAAATTAAAGAGTCTCTAGTCTAATCTGATAGACCAGTGTCTTGATTTGATGATCATTTGGATTTAAAATGGGCAGGTGAAATTTAAAAAAGCTTCAAATTTTAAACAATTTTAAATCTTAACAAAAAACCCTCCACTTAGTTTTCCTTCAATCTGGAAATGTGCTCAACAATAAAATTTAAAAAATAAAAAAGCTTTTTTAAATTTCATCTGCCCCAAAAAGTGGGCACCTGTTTGAAACTTCATAGAAATCTTACTCTGAGAAAAAAATTAAAAGTTGAATTTTGTTTTAAAGAGCATAAATGCGAACTTTCATTCAATAAATTGAAATTAGAGATTGAGCTATGCATTCGGCTAGATCGACAAGATTTTTGTTCGATTGATAGTGTAAATAAATAAATAAATAAATAAGTAAAGACATGCTAGATTTTTCATGAATTAAATAGTCTCTAGTCTAATCTAGAAAACGCGTGTCTTGATTTGATGTTCATTTGGATTTAAAACGTGCGGGTGAAATTTGAAAAAGTTTTACATTTTAAACAACTTTAAATCTTAACAAAAAAACCCCTCCATCTAGTTTTCTTTCAATCTGGAAATGTACTCAATAAAATTTGAAAATTTGAAAAATAAAAAAGCATTTTTAAATTTCACTTGCCCAAAAAGTGGATACCTGTTCGAAATTTCATAGAAATCTTATTTTAAGGAAAATTTTAAAAAATTGCATTTTGTTTTAAAGAGCATGGAGGCAGATTTTAATTCAATAAATTAGAATAAGAAATTCAGTATGCATTCGGCTAGGTCGACCAGATTTCTATTTGACTGATAGTGTAAATAAATAAATAAATAAATAAATAAATAAATAAATAAATAAATAAATAAATAAATAAATAAATAATAGAATTTCAGGATGTCGAGGAGGCGGTTGAATGCGTATTTGGCCATACAATGAATTGCGGTGGCCCGCCGATGAACAAGTCAGCGCTTTATCTTTTCCGGACAAGTCTGGTACCAATTCACCGACCCAGGAGGGGTGGAAGGCTTGGTTGGCCTGGGCGGAAAATCCGAACAAGGAACCTGGTATCGGGTGCAAGCGACAGTCGGCGTCTCCTCCGACTGCGCTACACGCGCCCCAAAGAGCATGAGGGCAGATTTTAATTCAATAAATTAGGATGAGAGGTCAAGCTATGCATTCGGCTACATCGACCAGATTATTATTTGATTGATAGTGCAAATAAATAAATAAATAAATAAATAAATAAATAAATTATTTATTTAGCTGCTCATAGTGTTCTCCTACTACTCACACTGTTTTGTCGGGTCATTTTTCATAGCTGAATTGAACTGTTTGACTAACACTGTGTTTTCCTTCTTCGTTTTTTTTAAGGCGCACTTCTGGTGTAGCAAATAAGTAAGTAAGCAAATAAACAAACAAATAAATAAATAAATAAATAAAGCTATGCTAGCTTTCCTTAAATTGAAGAGTCTCTAGTCTAATCTGGAAAACGCGTGTCTTGATTTGATGCTCTTTGGATTTAGAATGCGTCGACATTGCTTGGAAGAGTGTCCAATTCGATTTTAAAAGTATATATTTAGTTTGAAGCAAAAATAGTACACAAAGAAGCAATTGAGGAGGCTGGCTGACAGCAACGTAGAAAGCCAGACTAACAGCTAGACCGACCGAAATATCCCTGGCTCGTTGGTTTCGCCCAAGAAGTTTTCTCATCAACTTCAGCTTTTTCCGCACTCCACCCATCTCCGATACCTGTTTGTTGTTTCAAGAATGACTAACACCAGACAGCTGTTCAGCGGAATTCGACGCATGTGACCTGATCCCCTCGACGGGTGCTCTTGTATGTAAGTGCATGCAGCGACCGCCGTTCGGTAGTCGACCATGACCTTACTTTTGAGTACATTTTCGGGTCGAAATTTTCCTGTAGAGTGACGTTACAGGACTACACGAGCTCATCACTAAAAATGTTCGAGAGAAATGTGAAATTTCGAGGCACGGTAAGTTAGTTTTCGAGAATTCTCAAAGCAACGGATTTGCAGGACAGAGATAGTCAACAGTCTTCTCACCCGCTGCAGATTAAGCGAAGCCGGAGCGGGTGCCGAGAGCCAATTGTCCCTGGTCATTTGTCTTCGGCTTAGCTCGCATTAGGCGGATGCAGAAAACTGATTTATAGCCGGCGGGAAGGATTACTTGAAAGGCAGCGTTCAAAAGTCAAAGTTGCTGTTGATCTGTCGTCAGATTATAGCGCTAGAAATAACGGCTTCGAAAGTTCTTACGGTATACGTGGAACGATTGGTCTGCGCTCGTACAGCAGATGCTTTATTCACCCAATCGATATACTCTTTTTCAAAATGGACACTTTTCATAATATCAAATTGGGAACTTTTTTAAGCAAGATTGACGCCTTTGTAATCCAAATAGGCACCTTTCAAATTAAAACGAGCCTCTTCCACTTCACACGAGAGACTCTACGAAAATGTTAGAGCACTTTTTGCCCAAGAAAAAATTAGCATGACTTTCTTAGAACGTTTTTAATTCAGCTGGCTCGATAAGTAAACACACCGTTTGAGTTTCATAGAACTTACATTTCTGAGGAAAAATAATGTCTTAAAGTTTGCAAAATGCAGCCATTTTTCAGGTTTTTGAAGGGGGTGATCACGGCACCAGACTGTCGCAATTTTTATAAGGTTGTCCGGAAAGTTCTCAGCGTTTTGTGTGACTACTTTTCATTCGTCTATTATTAAGTAAAAATTCAACTTACATTGGGCATTAATGCTGCTTTCTGTACAGAGTTTTTCGCTCTATCTGACCAATTAATTTATGTTTCAATGTTGTTTTTTCATTTATGTTCTTGAAGGACTTATCGAAGTATGTCGAAGCAGCAATTCCGAACCATATTTTATCGACTTCAAATTGGGACACTCCGCAGCTGAGACGACTCGACAATCAAACAAGTGTGGCGGCCTGATAGTGTTGAAGAAAGCACTGTGCGCCAGTGGTACAGTAAATTTCGGAACGGAGATCTCAGCCTCAAAGATGACTCCCGTAGCGGTTGACTTAGAGCAATCCTGGTCGACGAGTTGAAGGAGTTGGTGGAAGTTGAACCATCCCAAACAGTTCGCCGGATCGCGAAAGAGCTAGACATCGGTAAAACTACAGTTGCGGATGCTTTGAAACGCCTTGGGATGGTGAAAAAGCTCGAAAAGTGGGTGCCCCACGAGTTGAGTGAGCGGCGCAAACTGCCACGTTTCGAGACTTGTTCTTCCCTACTTACTTCGACGCAACAAAACTGACCCGTTTTGGATCGAATCATCAGAAAAGTGGATTCTGTATGATAACAGGAAAAGTTCCGGACAGTGGCTGGACGCCGACGAACCCCCTAGGCATTTTCCAAATGCGAACCTCCACCAAGAAAAGGTAACGGTCACTGTGTGGTGGTCGGCGGCTCGTGTGATCCATTACAACTTTTTGGCACCAGGCCAAACGATCGCAGCAGAGTCCTGTAAGGAAATCGACGAAATGCACCGAAAATTGCGTCAAGTTCAGCCATTATTGGTAAGCAGAAAAGGCCCGATTCTTTTGCTCAATAACGCCCGCCGACACGCCTTACAAATCACTATTCGAAAATTTAACGAGTTAAGGGTGGAAGTTCAGCCCCACCCGCCATATTCTCCAGTCCTCTCACCAACCGACTACCACCTCTTCAAACACTTTCGGAACTTTCTCGCTGGTAAACTTTCTTTCTACTTTCCCATCGTAGAAGCGTCCTTCGAAGCCGAGCAGAGAGACAGCTGTACAGCAGCAGCAAGAACGCCAGATATCGCGCTCGGGTCCACAAGATCTTCCCCACCAGCACCGCCAACACCAGCCCACGGAGCGAGAAGAAGGCGTCGCTGAGGTCGACATCCATCCTATCCGAGCCGAAGCTTCTCGACGACGAGCTCTTATCGCTCGCTGGCACAGCACAGGCGGCAGATGAGGTGCCGCCGCTGCGAGTCGACTACTCGTCCTTCCATGGTAGGATGACTGCAGCGCCGAGCAACCTCGTCATTCGGACGGTGGAGAAGAAGTCCAAGAGGAGAAGGGATGGCGCAAGTCCTGGATCTGATCACGGTCGATGTTTCATCAGAACAGAGCAAATCCGAAACCATAATCGCCTTAAAAGCTGAAGCCATAACGAGTAGTTGCCTGTTGATCTCCAGTCATGTTGTGGAGCGACATAAAGCATAAAGCGTTCTAAAACCTTCACCAATCAGGACCAAGCCATACAGCTTTCGTGGATTTTGTCGAGTCTCGACCACCCAATTTTTTCGCTGACGGAATAAGTCGACTTGTGGCCAGTTTGCAAAAATGCGCTGATTCGAACGGTACTTATCTCGACTAAATGCGAGTTATGGTAGTTCAATGTGAAGCACTCAAAACACTGAGAATTTCCGGACAGCCTCATATCTTCCAAACATCGAATAAGGAGAAAAAAAGCAAAAATAATCTTCAGAGACCGGATTCGTGGTTGGTTAGGTGATGGGTTAAGGGTAAGGGATATGTTTGCCAACAGAGGATGGGCTAAGAGAGTTGGTAGTGATGATGATGATAGGATATAATTCGATATACTTACGACCTACGATGATATACCTATTCTGCCCTCCATTCACCCACCTCCACCTTGTGAATTTCAGACAATACTTCAATTTCCACCTTCCACGCACATAACACTGGGTAAACTCATTCGTGAATCCGGTCCCAAGAAAAAGTCTTCGATTCCTCACCTTGCAGTTTTTTTAAAGTTTTTTTTTGCAAAAATGGTGCATACGTTTGTACTATTTGAAGGTTACATGTAGATCCTTGATTTTACCTCCTCAGGAGACATTCGCCTCTCACTCTTCCCTGGTGGATTACTAAGGAGTAGATGGGGGCGCTTATGTACGGTAACGAAGCCACGCTGTGAAAAATTTCCTCTAACACTTGAAATTCTGATACAACAACAAGTGGTAGGAATTTCGAATACTGGTAACCAGCTTTCTTCCAATAGTTCAAAGGAGTCTCAATCACCGCGTTCTTCGTTCGAGATATCGGTTCGTTGCGAGACCCGTACTCAGCCTAACCAATACACAGACTGGTTGTCCCTTCTATCCTGACTACATTGCTCTCCGTCAGTCTAGGCAAAGGCAAACAGAATGAAGTAACACCTCCAACGTTCGCATCATCTGGCATTGTTCTGCTTCGGGTTCTTATCTAAGATTTTAATTGTTTATGTTTCAACACCTCTAGTTCACCTCCTACTACATACAAGCCTGAGCCATCAGGCGCTTACGCCGTCAGCTAAAACCGTCACCACCTCAGCATCGCCTGCATTTGACCTCTACCTCTAATAAAGGATAAAGGACGGCGTTACTCAATCCCTTTTGGGATGGACCAGCGCATTCTACTTCTACGAGATGTCGTGGAGGCGACATGAATGCGTATTTGGCCATACAATGACTTGCGGTGGCCAGCCGATGAACAAGTCAGCGCTTTATCCTTCCCAGACAAGTCTGGTACCAATTCACCGACCCCGGAGGGATGGAAGGCTTGGTTGGCCTGGGCAGGAGATCCGAACCAGGAACCTGGTATCGGGTGCACGCGACAGTCGCACCTCCTCCGACTGCGCTACACGCGCCCTTACCTCTAATATTTTTCTAATAAGAATTCACGCAACAGCGTGGACCTTTGTCCTACATAAGCACCTGGGTGGACGTACTTTGGACGGGAACCAACTACTCTCATGCCAAGGGCAGGACGAGTAACGTTAAAAACCACTCAATGCGACACAACAGGAGGACGTACTCACCACTCCAATCTACACGTCAGTGCAAGCAGTGACGCTGCCGCACAAGTCCCGGAAGACTCGTCGACGGAGTGTTGTTGTCCCTTAACGACGTCTGCCAAGCCTATGATGACGACGCATTGAACGTGATTAACGTTCCGCGAGAGAAGGACGGACGGGATTACTGGAGTCCTTCATGAGTTCCCATCTCGTCTGGCCAGGGGTCTTATTACCAGCGTGGACGTCAACAACAACCCCTCATCCTCCCCTCCTTCCAACAAACAGAAAACTGAACTGGTGCAGGAGCCTCAAATACTTCCTGAAGTCGTTCCATTCCCAATATGAGTGGCATGTGGTCGAGGAAGCCGAGCTAGATGAGTTTCAGATGTGACAGGAGGCGCGGAGGAGATGCGGGATGCAATACACGGTGCACTTTCTGGACTCTTCATGCTCCTGCCTCGAAGGGGCGCGGGTAGCTTAATGCTCGTTTAGAAAAGGGAGAATTTGGTGGTGCGACAAACACCCGTGGTTTTCCTCATCCTTGAGTTACAGCGGGCGCGTAGTAAGGTTAGAGAAGGCGCCGGCTGCCGCATGCAACTCGAATCGAGGTCGTTGGTTCAAATCCAGTCCAAATCTTCTTCCATTCCCCCGGAGTCGTTAGAATAGTACGAAACTATCATGACAATGGCATTAGGTTATCCGGAAAATGCTCAGCGCTTTATGTACTTCACTTTGAACTACCATGACTTCCTCAAATCTCATCAGATTTAGCTGAAATAGGCACCATTCGAGCCAGCACACTTTTGGCAACGGGCGATCAGCAGCCCTATTCCATCAGCAAAAAAATTGGGTGGTCGAGACTCGACAAAATCCACGAAAGCTGTTTTGGCTTGGTCCTGATTGGTGAAGGTTTTACGAGCGAGAAAGTTCTGAAAGTGTGTTTGGAAATTTGGTAGTCGGTTGGTGAGAGGTCCGGAGAAATGGCGGCTGAGGCAGATCTTCGACCCTTAATTCATTCAATTTTCGAATAGTGATTTGTGAAACGTGTGGAACTTTCCGGACAACCTAATAGAAGCGCTGAAAGGAATCGAACCGAGGAAGGGTCTGCCCGAACAACCCATAGCACCGCCGCTATCCAACTGGCCATAAAGTGCTTCAAGATGGAAGAAGAACGTGTAGGAACCGCCTATGCAGTCGCTGTCCCTTGGGGAGCTTCGGAGACCAGAGTGTGGCAAAAACACTCCACAGCCGGTCGACGGCCAACAAGTTTATCCTTATGTAGCAAGTGGTGATGAGGAAGTGGCGACAGAGCCCGACGGGACGAGCTGCTGCTCACGTCGTCACCGCTCAGAGAGCAAAAGCACGTACATGTCGACAACAACCGCGAGAATTCTCTATGAGAACGTCGAGGACGAGCGGATGTGAAGCGGCGGCAGCGGCTGTGGACACCTTATCAGATTTCGTTCGTCAGACGTCGTCGGCGAATTTCGTTAGTGACTCGTGAAAAAGCAGACATCCGTCGGGTGTGGCGAACTTATCGGATTTCCTCTGATTCGAAGACCCGTCAACATACACGGTATGTGCGTCTTCTGCAAGACGAGCTCTCCTCTGCACCCATCGGCAAAGATGACGGTCGATGAAGCGAATTCGGACCAACCTCATGTGGAGACCGGGATCAGTAGAAGCAGCTCGGAAAACTGATTAAGAATATGGGGTCCAAAGTTGCAAAACAAAATTCCTTAATTAGCTCTGACCTGTCGAAGTTCTAAGTTTTGACAGACAGCTGGCCGCGCGAATGAGCTGTAGTGAGAGCGGGTGAGTAAGGCTTTCCTACCGTAACCCTCAGTAAGACAAAATATGGTTTTACCCCAAATAACCCCCGTTCACGAAGTTTGAGCAGAATTTTTTCGACCTCTCCTTGACCCCTGGGGCGCGTGTAGCGCAGGAGGAGGTGCCGGCGGTCACGTGCACCCGATACCGGGTTCCTGGTTCGGGTTTCTCGACCAGGCCAACCAAGCCTTCCATCCCTCCGGGGTCGGTGAATTGGTACAATACTTGTCTGGGAAGGATAAAGCGCTGACTTGTTCATCGGCTAGCCATCGCAAGCCATTGTATGGCCAAATTTGCATCCAAAACGGCTCAAAGAGATCCCGCAGAAGAAGAATGCGCGGCGCATTCCAAAGGGATTGAGTAACGCCGTCCTTTACCCTTTTATCCTTCACCCCTGTAGTCGTGAAAGTGCAACAGTGCCTTTTTTGACACCGTCTGTGCAATACAAAAAGAAAAACGTCACTATAGTATATTTTTCGTAGTGAAGCAGATGGAATATAGTATATATTAGGTTGTCCTCGCCGTTTTTTCAACGATTCACTGCAGATTTCGCCGGCGGTCTCTTGCATAGCGCTGCATAGCTTTCGAAAGAGAATGATTTGCTCTATCAGAACATGTATTGCATTTCTTTTTTCATCGTGAATTTTGTCAATTTTTAGGTCGTTGAAGTGGAAAGTGAAAGGAAAGTGAAAAAGTGAAAAAGTAGCCATTTGCGCACTTGTTCTCTCCGCTTGGGTTTGGAATCTTTTGCGCAGTTTTTCATAGCGTTTGGAAGACAATGTTCAGTACTACAAGAATATGTGTTATTGCTATTTGCTCATTTGTCCTTTATTGATTTTTAGGTCATCAAATTGGGACCTCCGAAGGAGGATGGTTATTTTGCCGACAGCTCCTGCTCTGCGGTTGGACTTTTTGGGCTGGTGTTATATGCCATTCGAAAGAGAATGTCTTGCTCTATAAGAATATGTGTCGCGTTTACTGATTTCTGTCGAATATCAGCAAAATGCCAAAGAAAGAAAAATCGTCTTCACCAACAACTTCTTCTCCTTCTTCAGTTGTTGATATTCGACAGAAATCAGCGTGAGCCAATAAACGCGACACAAATACTTGCTGAGCAAGACATCCTCTTCCAAACGACATATAACACCAAGCAAAAAAGTCCAACCACAGAACCGGAGTTTTGGTAAAAATTCGGGCGGAAATGTCGGAATTCCCAATTTGGTGACCTAAAAATCAATAGAGAGCAAATGTGCAAATAGTACCAACACATATTCTTGTAGAACAGAACATTGTCTTCCAAGCGCTATAAAAAACTGCGCAAAAAATTACAAACCTAAGCGGAGAGAACAAGTGCGCAAATGGCTACTTTTTCACTTTCTCACTTTTCAATTCAACGACCTAAAAATTGGCAAAATTCATGATGAAAATAGAAATTCAATACATGCTCTGATAGAGCAAATCATTCTCTTTCGAAAGCTATGCAGCACTATGCAAGAGACCGCCGGCGAAATCTGCAGTGAATCGTTGAAAAAAAAAACGGCGGGGACTTATGGGACAACCTAATAGTTGTTATCAGGTACACCATCAAACATCATAATTCAGAATAAATCGTCATTTCGAAGATGAAGCACGACTTGCAAAATGAATCGTTGTCACGGGGACCAAACTATTTATTAACTTCACTCCTAGCGAGCTAGTTTTACCAGCTTTCATCACTCACTGCCCTCTCTACAGCTCATTCATTCGGCCAGCCTTCAGTCAGAACGGTGCAATTCGAGAGGTCAGGAGCCGGATCCTTCAACGACTTACAGTAATTTAAAAGAGAAGATTACAGCCGAAATCCCTGATAGCGCGGCTTATCAAGCGATATGGTGAGCGATAGGCCGCGCTATCAGGAATTTCTTCTGTAAATTCTCTGTTAAAGTTATGTAAGTCGTTGATGAATCCGACCGCAGGACTCATTCAGGAGTTTCGCTTTGCAATTTTGACCCCATACTCTTAATCAGCTCCTTCTAAGGATGCTCGTCTCCACGTGAAGTCCTATGGGAGGCCGAAACGCTTCCCTTATTAGGTATTACTGATAGCGAAACAGTGGATGCGCTTCAGACTTCAGACACCCGAGGACGATTCAACATAAGGATTGCATAAAGATTATTGGAAGCCGTCGGTTTTGGTCACTGAGCGCCTTATGAGTGGCCGACCACCTACGCTCGTTGAGAGACGTGTCCATCTATATATACGCAACATTGCAGGGGTTTCATCGGATAAGCGGTTTAGCAGCGGGACATCCACCGTATGATTCGACGCTTTGACGAAGATCCGGGAAGATTCAACATGAATTATCCCGCATTATGGAGCAAAAAATCTCCAATCTGCGTCAGTTAACGTCTTATCGTTAAGCCCATCTACACCATCTATGTGGGAGCAACACTCGTTCAGCGGATCTACTGGGATCTACTCATCGAGCTACTCACCGTGAACATATTTAATTCGAAGGGGATATGTGGAGTTGCTGCAGAGGAGATTGTCTTGAAGCTGGCATGACAGGATTGTCATGCACCGCATTATTCTGCTTACAGTTTGGCGTAGCCGCCTTCTTCAGAGTCTGGAATAGGTAAGGGAAGCTGTAGAAAATACCGTCCAAAAATTGCTCCAAGTTTCAGCTCTTTCAAAAATTAGAGTGAGAACGAGACAAACAGTGAGCAAGACAACACAACTGATCACGTGCAAAAAAAGCCGAAAGGCTTTTAGAGCATCCTCGGGTGGAGACGAACGTGGATGACTGAGATGCAATCAACGGGGGGAAATTCACCATAAACTCCAATTCGATGTCAATGCTGCTCTGAGACAGAAAACGCCTTTGTTACGAGGACATGAAGACAACCAGCGGTCCTGTGATTGCGTTCCCCAAGTCGGCTTTGAAGCCAATTCTCTTCCTGCTTGCGCTCCACAGCATAGTAAATCATCTAAAGGAAGGTTCACACATGGCCGTCCTTTTCTCGGAGAACGTGCCGCAGCGAGCTGTAGGAAACGTGCAGCAATGGCAGAAAGCACTTGCAGACAGCGCTACCCGGCTGAAGTTGAAGACGACGTTCATCATCTCACTACCAGAAGACTGGATCCATCACGGACCTCTTGAGCAGAGGTTGTCGAAGAAGTAAGGAATTCCGACACCTCAAGAGTAACTTATCCGTGTAAGGAAGCTTGGACGAGGCGTTTAGAAGAAGGAAACAAACTCGTCTCAGCTCAGAGTCCGTGGAACATCTGTGGGCGTGGGTGCTCCGAGGCACTAAACGCCAAGACAGTGTGCAGGCCTGCCCTCATTTGTTGGGCCTCATGATTAGACATAGGACAGAGCAGGTAGAGCGCAGTCGGATGAGGTGTCGACTGTCGCATGCATCCGATACCAGGTTCCTGGTTTGGATTTCCCGCCCAGACTGGTGTGGGAAGCGCTGATTTATTAATCTACTGGCCACCTGAAGTCATTGTTTGGCCAAACACGCATTCAAATCGCCTCCACGACATATCGTAGAAGTAGAATACGTGGCGCATCCCAAAAAAGATTGAGTAACGCCGTCCTTTGTCCTTTACCCTTTTATGATCAGACATACATACACCTTGCGAGGAAGTGGTAGATCAGGGATCGGATTCATCAACAATTAAACCCAAGGGTAAAGGATAAAAAGAATAAAGACGGCATTATTCAATCCTCTTTGGGATGCGCCACGCATTCTACTTCTACGGGATGTCGTGGAGGCGTGTTGAATGCGTATTTGACCATACAATGACTAGCGGTGGACAGTCAGTGTACAAGTTAGTGCTTTATCCTTCCCAGACAAGTCTGGTACCAATTCACCGACCCCGGAGGGATGGAAGGCTTGGTTGGCCTGGAAGGGGGGGGGGAATCCGACCAGCAACCTGGTATCGGGCGCAGGCGACAGTCGGCGCCTCCTCTGACTGCGCTCCACGCGCCCATGCAGATAAGGTAAGAGTCAGAGACGCAGGCTTCATCGTAGGTATCTTTACCCTCTATAAACACGGGTTAGTCGTTGATGAATCCGGCCCCCACATGTGAGCGATTAAAGAGCCAAGCTGGGTAGCGTGCGGCAAGAAGAGTCAGAGCGGTCCAGATGCAAATGGTGAGCAAATGCCAAGCAGGTGGGCCTCATCTGAAGAAGATATTGCTCTGAAGACGCCTTTGAAACATATGTAGGATGTGTGGCCACGGATCACAAGAACAACGAATTCCGTGGCAGCGCGGGCTAAGCGCCCATGATTGGAATAACTGCAAATGCTGCATAAGTAAAATGCACGGACAAAATTCCTCCTAGCCAGCCTCTAAGAACGTATTTATCCAGTGCCTGTTGAATACCTGCAGAAGCCTACTCATAGGATGTGCAAGAATATCAGCATATCTTTGCCCATAATTCAGCAGATGTGCTATTTCAAGCTTCCGAAGGCGATTTGATAGAGGAAACATGGTATACCATCGCATTTCCGTTCTCATCCAAGGTCTACGTCAGTGGTGAATTAGCTGTCATATTAGTTTTATCGTTGAGCTGGACACCTACTGCCTCTACGCAAGCCGCTCTGACTTACGATGAAGCTTGAGAATCATACTCCTCTAGCGCCAGGGAATTCAACTCAGGACCAATTGCAAAAAAGTACCATTTTTCACGTCAACGTGGGCACTCTTCTGAGCGAGCCTAACACTTCTTAAATTAAACTGAACATCTTGCAAAGCAAGACATCTCTCTCCACATCCAACTAGACTTCCTAAAAAGGTTAGAATTTTTGGATCCATCCTAGTCGGCGGGGGCACATAATTAAGTATGCAACAAAATGAATTGAGACTTGCCGAGCCGTTTCTAGAAAACGTGATGGAACCTAGAGGAAGCAGAAAACGAACGATAAATAAATAAATAAATAAGTCGCCGCGGTTTTACAACCGTCTCGGCAGGCAAGGAGCGACGCAATGGAGGCATGCCGCGTGCTGACCACCGCCTGACATGTTATGTCCGGATCTAACATGGTGAGAAGGGCTTATAACTTTGCCTGCTTACAACCGCGGCGAAAACAAGTGTAATTTTTTTCTATTTTTTCTTAGTGAATTTTTCTAGTTTAGGTTCTACCTCGTTCTCTAGGAGCTGCTCGTTAAATCTCACTCGATTTCTTACATACTTTTTAGTTATGGCCCCCTCCGACTAGGATAGGTCCGAATTTTTTGTTCAGGGGAAATGTTGCCAAGACTTTCTTTAACGTTCTAATTCATATATCCAGAAAATGAAGCTTTGTTTGTATTTTTATAAAATTTTCGTTTCCTATAATGAACAGTAATGGTTTAAAGCGCGTTTTCAAGGCCGAGAAGACGGCCATTTTTTAGCTCTAAAAGAATAACCATGCCGCTCTAAGAGGTCGAGATTTTTATCCGGTTTACAGTTTGCATAGAGTTCGAAAGAAGCGTATGAAAAATTTTTCTAAACAACACACATATCCTCGCTTTGATGTTTCATTTAAGTAGCATTTACACTATCAATCAGATAAAATCGCGACGTGCTTCTCGAGTGTGTGGTGCGATTTTGTCTTTTAATGTGGTAAATGATAGCCGCATAAAAATTTAGTTTAATATTTTTTTCTCAAAAAAAAATAAAATTATTACACTACTCCTGGGCCGAACATAAACATTTCAAAGACAGCTATACTAGATTTTCTGTGAATAAAACATTATTCTAGCCATTCTGGGGGTCTGTAGTTTTACCTGTCGAAAGCTTATTTCAATTTGAAAGACGTTCACTTGGAATTCAAGGCTTAGAAGCCTAAGCTTGGAAGTGGGTACAATTTGACGTGAAATGCTTCCAATCTAACGTGAGAAGTGTCCAATTTAACTCACAGTGAAGTAGTAAATGGCGAGTCAAGAGTAACGTAATCCTAAGTTTTCCTTGAACGAAAAATTAAGCGAACTGCATTTTTATGTGTTAAAAGCTCGTTTTTAGAAAATGTTTAGTTGGATTTCAAAATAGTAAAGCCTGTTCAGAAGAGTGCCCAATTTTATCTTCAAATTGCCCAGATTGATTTTATAAGTGTCCGTTTTGACGTGAAAATGGTAGAAGCAGTTATGCATGTAATAAAACCTACAATATCGAGCTGCACTGGTAAATCCACTCATAAGTGCAAATGCTTATTGGCGCCCACATTCGGCGTTGCTACGCAATGTCGCGGAATTATCATTCATCCTCTTTTATAGAGTATTCTAGATTATCCTTTATTATCGCTTTTTTAGTTTTTATTGGACAATAGCTGATTCCTTATGTGGAAAATGCACTGGATCATGCAGGATGAACGATAGCTAGGCATTAAGCGCAAAAATAATGGCCACCACAGTAGATTTGAGCATGCTCAAAATTGTTGGTTCCCTGAGCTTCATAATTGATAGTCCAATTTAAATGCTCATTCACGAAGCTCGATGTCAATGTTTATTGACAACGTTTCCGGCCATAAGCCCTTCCTCAGGTCTATAAAGTACTATTACATTTCCTATACAACACAACGTCTAAAACGCAATGGATCTAACCTGGGATCAACAGAGGGGGAGGAGGTGGTTGAGGACGGAAATAAAGGGCTAGGACGTGTACTTGCTATTTATAGGACTGCTGGGTGCGAAACCTACAGAAAATTGGCTTGCTTTCCTGAATGTCCAGGTTCACCTTGCTCATGAAGCCATCAAAACCGTATGGTATCGCAGGCCCAGTTGCAAGAATATCCTCATTCACTACTGTTCTCCCCACCCCTTTAGTACTAAAGCGGGAGTAATCAGCATGATCAGAACGGCTCCAGGACGTAACTCCAACGCGACGTCGCGGTGCTGAAAGGACCTGTTCATACTTCGCGACAGCAGCGACAAGAGCGCAGTGTGCGCAGCGCGCGGAAGTATGAACAGGCGATGACATCAACTAGAGCGACTAGAGCGACAACGCCGGCGCTCGAGTATGAACATTTTTCGGCGGCGCGCGCTCTGTTTTCATCGATTCGTATGTTTTGCACGGGCGACAGGAGCGACGACAGCGCAGCGCGCGTGGCGTGCGCGGCGTGCGTAGCGACAAGAGAGACAAGAGCGACTGGAGCGACGAGAGCGCAGCGCGCGTGGCGTGCGCGGCGTGCGTAGCGACAAGAGCGACAAGAGCGACTGGAGCGACAGCGCCGGCGCTCGAGTATGAACACTTTTCGGCGGCGCGCGCTCTGTCTTCATCGATTCGTATGTTTTGCACGGGCGACAGGAGCGACGAGAGCGCAGCGCGCGTGGCGTGCGCGGCGTGCGTAGCGACAAGAGAGACAAGAGCGACTGGAGCGACAGCGCCGGCGCTCGAGTATGAATACTTTTCGGCGGCGCGCGCTCGATTTTAATCAATATGCATATTTTGCACGGGCGACAAGTCGCTCTTGTCGCGAAGTATGAACAGACCCAAACGCAGATGTGCGCTCGATGATGCATGGTTAGCCGCTGAGCATGAAATTGGACCATTGCTTAAGCTCCTCGCCTAGCTTTTTGACGTTTATTGCTCGTCAGGACCACAGTTCGCCATGTTTTCTGCAAAGGGTAGATTGCGCCGTCTCGGTTACCATTCCTCAGGTTGTCTCCCTCCATTTACGCTTCTAACTACTTTTTCAAGGATAGCTGCCATGGTCGTTGAACAATTCAGCACAGTTTTATTTCACGTTGTGTTTGCTAAAGGGGTGTTTGGTAATGGCATTACACGTGAACGATCACAAACGAGTTGGTGACGGTCAAGTGCACCGCAAAGTTAGAATTAAAGGAAAAGCTACGAATTAAGTTAGTCATCCCGTCCCAGTTCTTGCTTCGAATTTCCCTCACCAGATCCTTGATCATTTCCCTTCACTCATTTGACGTCCGCACTTTGTTAACAAACAGTCCCACTTCCCCACCAGGAGACATCAGACTTGTCTCATCCTCATCTCATGTCTCTTTCCTTCTTCTGCGCGGTCAACGTCGCCGGCACACCCTTTAGCGCCCTAGGCGAGACACTAGCCGTCCCTGTCGGAAGCAGTCGGACCGCGACAACTCATCCAATTTAGTCGCGCAGCAGGCGCGACGCCATGGGCTGTTCGCACGGCGTTGGAGTTATGTCTCCCCCCGGTTCCGAGCTGCCAGCTCAGTCTCGTCTGACAGCGAACAAAGATCGTTGTCCATGAAGATGGCAATAAACATCGCAAGGAGTAACGGCTACCCAACGTAGCAATGACGCAGCACGCACAGGCTCGAATTCATTCGCGAAGCACAGTGCACTCAGGCACACAAGGGACCCACAGCCGCAGTTAAGGGTGTCAATTCTCCACAAGATCCTATCGGATACGGTGGAGAGGAAGATTAAAGAAGCGCTGGAAATACAACGATGGAGACCGCCGATCAACAACAGGGAGAAGATGAAGATGGCTATGACCCTTGACACTCTATAGGGCTAAAGGAGTGACCGCTAAGGGTGATTGCGACGAAAGTGTGACCAGTCACACCTCACCGTCCTATAAATCGCAAGTGCACGTCCTAGCCCTTCATTTCCGTCCTCAACCACCCCCTCCCCCTCTGTTGATTCCAGGTTAGATCCATTGCGTTCTAGACGCTGTGTTGTATAGGAAATGTAATAGTACTTTATAGACCTGAGAAAGGGCTTATGGCCCGAAACGTCGTCAATAAACATTGACATCGAGTTCCGTGAAAGAACATTTAAATTAGATTTAAGCATGGGTGTAAGGGCTCCGTCTGATGGGCATCCTACATTCTAGCTGGTCTCGGTACTCTAATTTGAGGCTCTGACAGGAGCGCCATTTTAGGCATCACCCAGAAGGAGTGATCTCCGACTTGTCACCGATAGAAATCCCCTAAGTCCACGTCAGACGACATTTTGTCACCGCGTGGCCAAGCCGCCTACGCCGACGGCTGTAGGTGTACTCCAAGTGGGACACTTTTAGCTCCCTGATGTTATAAGCTGCTCTTGAATATCGCCGTGTGATCTGCATGCTCTTTGGTCGTCTGATGAGATTCCAATGTTTCAGAGCTAGCTAGGGATGGACCATTCAGCACATTGTGAGGAACACTAAGGAAAACTAGGAGAAGTTAAAACAGTGAGAGTGCGCCATGCGTTTCTCATGTCAAAAATAATGACAGCATTTTAATGCGACAGTGTGCGGACCAACAGTGGCTTCAAAGGACAGTGAAAAACACTCAGCTAAAAACTACAAACTTCTGCCCAGTCAGTGTGACTCCAATTTTCGCCCTTAATACAAGGTACTTTCAGCTTGCTATTTTCAGCTATAGTTAATAGTTTGCCATTATTACTGCCTTTCTGGTCTAACGATTGATTTAATATGTCGGCTATTTATTTATTTATTTATTTATTTATTTATTTATTTATTTATTTATTTATTTACACTAGTGCAAGTACAATCGTGCGCAAACTGTATAAAAAATCGCCAAACGAGAAGAGAGAATACAATCTACACATACTATCTGGGTGAAAAAGTAAATGATGGACGACGTCTAAGGCATTGCAAACGCGTCTTGAATTCGCATTTCGGTCTTTTATTCCGATATAATCCAGAATCTGCTCTCGAGGAAGTGCAGACTGTAATGGTTCTTATTTCGACTAATAAAGTTACGCTTGAGCCGAGATATTTACATTTCAAGTTAGAGGTAAAAAACGACAGAAATTTGGTAACGACCTATTAGGTTGTCCCAAAAGTCATTGCCGTTTTTTTAACGATTCACTGCAGATTTCGCCGGCGGTCTCTTGCATAGCGCTGCATAGCTTTCGAAAGAGAATGATTAGATCTATCAGAATATGTATTGCATTTGTTTTGTCATCATGAATTTTGTCAATCTTTAGGTCGTTAATTTGAAAAGTGAAAAAGTGAAAAAGTAGCCATTTGCGCACCTGTTCTCTCCGCTTAGGTTTGTAATTTTTTGCGCAGTTTTTTTCTAGCATCTGGAAGAAAATGTTCAGTACTACAAAAATATGTGTTAGTGGTATTTGCTCATTTGTCCTTTATTATTGATTTTTAGGTCATCAAATCGGGACGTCCGACTTTTCCGTCTGAATTCCGTCCGAACTTTTACCGAAACTCCTGCACTGTTGTAGGACTTTTTTGCTCCATGTTATATGTCGTTCGAAAGGGAATGCCTTGCTATATAAGAACTTTGGTCGCGTTTATTGGCTCATGCTGATTTCTGTCAAATATCAACAAAATGCCAAAAAGAGAAAAATCATCTTCACCAACAAATCCTTCTCCTTGTTCAGTCTGTCTTGCTCAGTTTTATATGGCGAGTGATATGACACTCGAAAGTGCATTTCTAGTTCTACCAGAATACATAATTTGTTATTCGGCCATTTGAATTTTTGCTAATTTTCAGGTCATCAAAATGGAGCAGTGCCAGGTCGACAAGAATGAGCACTTTTGGCACCTTCTTCTCTTTGCTTTCAACCAGGTTTCTAGTGCGGCTAAGGCACGAGAACCCTGGTTGACCGTACAAACACTGTTTTTCATCGTCAGTTTCAATTCTGTGCAAAAATCGTTGAATATGTCCGTGTGATGAATGCACATCAGGAACCAGCTAGTGACGATTGCTGCCGGCCTGCTTGTCCGTCATCATTCATAACACGGACATATTCAATGGTTTTTGCATAGAATTGTAACTGGCGGTGAAAAATACTGTTCGTACGGTAAACCAGAGTTCTAGTGCCTTAGCCACTAGCACTAGAAGCCTGGTTGAAAACAAACAGAAGAAGGTGCCAAAAGTGCTCATCCTTGTCGACCTAGCACTGCTCCATTTTGATGACCTGAAATATAGCAAAAAATTAGCAAAAAACAAAAGGCATTTTGCTGATATTCGACAGGTATCAGCATGAGCCAATAAACGCGACCCGAGTTCTTATATAGCAAGGCATTCTCTTCCGAACGACATATAACACCGAGCAAAAAAGTCCTACCACAGAGCAGGAGCTGTCGGTAAAAGCTCGGACGGAAAAGTCGAACGTCCCAATTTGATGGCCTAAAAATCAATAAGGGACAAATGAGAAAATAGAACCAACACATATTCTTGTAGTACAGAACGTTGTCTTCCAAACGCTATAAAAAAACTGCGCAAAAATTACAAAAATAAGCGGAGAGAACAAGTGCGGCAATGGCTACTTTTTCACTTTTTCACTTTTCATTTCAACGACCTAATAATTAACAAAATTCAGGATGAAAAAAGAGATGCAATATAAATTCTGATAGAGCAAATCATTCTCTTTTGAAAGCTGTATAGCATTATGCAAGAGACCACCGGCAAAATCTGCAGTGAATCGTTGAAAAAAAAACGGCAAGGACTTACGGGACAACCTAATACTATTTCCCCCGTCTCTCCTCAATTCCTAGTTTAAAATTTTTAATGCATTCCAAAATTGATCTGCGATTTTTTGTTGTTGGTACTAGCTGATTGTCACGGTATTTCAAAACGTAGACGCAGAGCTATGTCCAGAATACGTTTAAAGATGAAGGTAAAAACCTCCACTATCACAGGACTTTCCACTACATAGCCAACTGCCAGCCCTTTGGCTTATCCTCCTCATCTATTTCAGTGGTCGGAGGGGGGGGGGGAGGGCGACCAGTGGTCGGATTCATCAGCGACTTATATAACTTTAACGGAGAATTCATAGCGGAAAACTCAGATAACGCGGCTTATCGCCCACCATATCACCTGATATGCAGCGCTGTCAGGGATTTCGGCTGTAAATATCTCTGTTAAATTGGATAGCCATTAGACCTAACCACGCGCTGACGTGGCAAAGTGCCAGCGCCTGCTCATACCATCCGAGCCGTTGTCGTTAGAGCATGTTTTCGCTGCCCAGTGGGAGTCGACAGTTGGTTCTGCTTTCTTCAAGTGCAGAACCAGGCTAAGGAAGGGACTTCAGGGTGCGTGCAATCCTAGCTGCTCGTGTGGAAACTGCTTTCGTTGCCCAGTGGTGGGCGACAGGCTAGGGAAGGGAACGGGATATGGTGTAAAAATTCCGCACCAAAGGAGACCGAACCCCGTCCTCTCTCGCATGCAGCGCGCCACTACCCACCTGCATCAGCAGAATTTGGTAAGATCTAAGTAAGACCGTTAATTTGCTGTAAGTCGTTGATGAATCCAGCCCCAGAGCCTCATCGCGGTGGTACTCACGTGCCAAGAGCACGCCAACCACCCATCCTAGATGCCTCACGACGTTGCCCTCTGTGGTGATTCAGGTTCCAGGATTAACATAACGACGATGTTCATCGGCCCACGGGCGCTCATCTGCGATGCTTAGCTGTCCGAAGAGCCCATTCAGCCTGACGAAATCGTGATGCCAATAATGCGAACCAGATGGCTATGAAGCCGACTGGATGTCAACAGCGCTATTTCTATCCTGTGGCTAGCCCAAAGATGCGTAGAATTTCTATGAGGGTCGTATACCGCATTTATTGTAGTGGGTGGCGGCCCGGTAATAAGGTGAATTGAGTACACATAGGGTGGTTTCCCTGGATTAGAAATTCCAAGCGCTGCTCCCATCGGCGCCGCAGCCAGCAACAAACAGATCTCACAGTCCTACCCTTCATAAGGATACATCTTAAACACTTTAAAGTCAGTTTTTTAGGCCTCCAGTGGCTGACATCGAGGGTGCAGCGATGTTTGGTTGCGGTAAAAACTCTAGCCCCGGGCGGGACTCGAACCCACACCTCCCGCTAACTGCACGGAAATGCCATACGCCATTACACGACGGGCGCTCAAGTACTTTAGAGCATAGGAAGTTAGCTGTAAGGTAAACTGCTGCGAGTGTTAGTCGTTAATGTGGCCCACAAGGAGAGGAAGGTGCACCAATCAATCGCAAGTAGTCAGCTTCGATTGCGCACCTCCTCCCACAATTAGGTAGCCTTCTCTTTCGTTGCGAACTGATTGGCCTGACCCTCCCCATGTAGGCCACATTAACAACATGTATGTACATATGTGCAGCATAATGAGTTTTTTTAACAACTAAAAAGCATTTCGTGGATAACGTTGTAACCATTTTAGATACATTTTCAGCGGACTTTTACGTGCTCTCATAAAGGTAGAAGGCGTAGTGCATTCAATATACTATTCTAGGACGAGTCTTTAGCTGCACGGAAAACAGTTGTAGGGAAGAGGCCCACTCTGAATTCTTTCTCGTTGAATTTCGTATTGATTTTGGATCTATCCCAGTCGGAGGGGATCACTAGAAAACTGAAACAAATGAATAGTGTGACCGCTAGGAAAGTACAAAGAAAGGTTCTGCTATGGGCCAGTTCACGAAGTTGCCTTTGTAAACTAGTTTGCTTCCAGTTTTGCCACTGCCAAATAGTGGACTCTCCCACCCTGACTAGGATCCCTAGTTTTATGTACAAAAAGGAGAAAGGACGCTATTATCCAGTCCCTGCCCGGGATGCGCCGTGCATTCGGATCCGACGGAATACCTTGAAAGTAAGCTAAATGTTCAGGAATGAACATGCGTGTAGCGCAGTCGGAAGAGGTTCCGGCTGTTGCGTGCACCCAACACCAGGCTCTTAGTTCAGATTTCCCGCCTAGGCCAACCAAGCCTTCCATCCCTCTGGAGTCGGCGATGTGGTACCAGCCTTGTCTTTGAAGGATGAAGCGTTGACTTGTTCATCGACTAGCCACGCAACTCATTGCATGGCCGAATTCAAATCACTTCCCGACATCCCGTAGAAGTAGAACGCGTGGCGCATCCCGAAACAGGTTGAGTAATGCCGTACTTTATCCTTTATCCCTCTTCATGAACAACTTACGTGTGTAGTTATTCTGACAACTTTCAAGAAGGTCCTTGTCCTCCTTTTGACTACGGTTAAAAATCAAAGTACCAAACCCCATAATGGCTCTTACGTAGCATTTGTGAATATGCACAAGAGCACTAGGATCATTCCCGTTTTTATTACATTGAATGAATTGGAAGCCCAAAAGTTGAAAGCATTCCTAGCATTCATGGAGGAGTAAGGAGCTCATTTATTAAGAAAGGAATTTGTAAGCAGGAGAATTGAGCAGTCTGCAGAGCGCACTGGCGCACTTGTGTAATGCTCCTTCTCACTGTGCCATCTCGAGGGTCTCATATGTATGGGCGGAATCTAAGGAGCCTCTGCGCAAAGCAATCGTTATTTTACACGAACTAATTAGGTTCGGAATTCGGTCTCTATTTGATTAGTCCTCATCTATCGGAGCAACTGGAGCTGGTAGGAAAACGAACGCTCCTTTCGTTTTATTGATCTAGCCGGAGGAAGCTGGATCTGGATTGAGAAAAAATATTTATGTATTTATTTATTTATTTATTGACATGAGCAAAATGCACATGCGATTCATCATTAGAAGATCAGATATAACTAGCGATAAAGTAGAACACTGTGATGGGCAAATTACAAACCCAACACCATTGCTCAAACTCAAACGACTTGTTTAAACTGATGATTCATTTAGCTGATGATGTCACCAACGTCTTAAAGGGAGAGACTTTCTACTGGCTATTTTGAAAAAATTGTTGCATTTTCTTATTGATCGGTAGGCGAAGAAATCTCTGCGGATTTTAGTTCTAAACGTTGGCAGAACCAATTTTGTAGACCCACCTCGAGTGTCTGAGTCATCCTGCGGTCAACTTAGGTTAAAAATAATTTTGTAAAGCATCAACAGGTCATAACGTTTACGTCGGAGCTCTATGTAGTGTCTGCAATCCAGCAGTCGTGCTTCTAGCTGCCCCTCTGGGAAAATTGCTATAGTTGAATCCATACAACCGGATCATCAGCTTTCGAGTAAAGTTGTCTTGTACATTCTTCAATTTAGGTATCAATCCCTTATCATGTGGCGAGAATATTGTGGTTGCATATTCAAGAATAGGGCGAATGTAATAGGCTGTCCAATAATTCCTGTCCGAAAATTTTCAAAGTTCTATAATTTTCCTTAGAAGTGTTATAATATCAGGCAAGTGTGAGAACCTTCTAGAATGTTCTCCAGAGTTCCACGCTAGGAGTATATAAGGCGCAGTCGCCGTGTCTAGCTACCAGTACAAGCTAAAATGGACCACGGTCGAATTCGTACGTTCGTGTACTACGAGTGGCTGCTGGGCAACGACACGGGCACCGCGGTCGCCAACATCTGCAGAGCGTGCAAGAAGGATGCAGTGTCCCAAAGCACAGTCAGGCGCTGGTTCAATCGTTTCGAGAGCGGCGACACGACCCTCGAGGACAGGGAACACAGCGGGAGGCCTTCTACGGTGGATGATGACGAAGTCCGTCGCTGTATCAAGGAGAAGCCGGAAGCCACCACCCGTGAACTGGCCACGACGCTCGGCTGCAGCAAGTCCACCATCCACAATCGACTCAACTTACTCGGCTACCACAAAGTTCTGGTCCGTTGGATCCCCCACCGTCTGACGGACGCCAACAAGCAGAGCCGCGTGGCCGTCTGCCAGTCCCTCCTCCTTCGTCCGCATCGCAAGGAGTTTCTCGAGGACCTGGTCACTGGGGATGAGAGCTGGGTCCTCTACGACAACGTCGCCCGCCGTGCCGTCTGGATCCCGCGCGGAGAAGAGCCGCCGACGACGCCGAAAGGCAACCTGAACCTGCTGCTGGTGGGAGCATGCTGTTCTTCGAGCTGCTCCCGCGAGGCAGGACGGTCATCGCCTCCATCTACACCGATCAGCTCGAGAAACCAGCCGCCGCCATCCGAGAAAAGCGTCCCCGACGGGCCTCGGTCCACCTGCTGCACGACAACGCGCGCCCCCACGTGGCGAAGGAGACCCAGTAGAAGTTGGCGACGCTCGGCTGGGAGACGGTTGCCCATCCGCCGTATTCCCCGGACCTCGTCCCCTCCGACTACCACTTGTTCCGCCCGCTGAAGCACCATTTGGCGGGAAGAAAATTCACCAACTACGACAACCTCAAATCCGACATCGTGGACTTCTTCGAATCGCAGCCATCGGAGTTCTGGGCAAAGGGCATCGGCGACCTGCCCAATCGATGGGCCACTGTTGTAAATAACTGTGGTGATTATATTGTTGATTAGACTTGTTTTTCAATAAAGTTGAAAAAAATTAAAAATGGTGACATTTTCGGACAAAAATTATTGGACAGCCTGGTACATTTCGTAGGCGCAAACAAGAATTGATGGATCTTTGGACTTGATTGCTCGGAAAAGATTACACACCTTCGGGTTAGCCTTATAGGCAATTTTTATAACATGTTCTTTAAATTTGAGTTCCTTGGAGATTACAACACCCAGATCACAGACCTTGTCCACAACTTGCAATGGAATTTCATTTAGCCTGTAGACATCGGCAGTCTTTGGAAGGATAAAGCCTGATTTGTTGTTCGGCCTGCCATCGCAAGTCATTGTGTGGTCAATGGTCAAATACGCATTCAACTCGCCTCTACGGCATCCCTTAGAACTAGAAAGCGTTGCGCATCCCTCCTTATAAGCTCGCTAACAGCCACTTTAGGCTTAAATAAAATGAATTAAATTGAAATCGCTCAAACGTCAATAGCGCTCGATAGAGTTGTTGGTAGTGAAGATGTGATCAGACTCATAGCAAAGGGAGTAGAGAACCTTAAGGTATGTTCTTGACGTTTAGTAGGCGGAGCTCTCGCTCTGCATCCGATGCATACTTAGAAGATCATGGATGGCTTCAAGACGTTCTTCTTCGAAAAATCACCAGCTACACCTACAACTCTTCAACGAATCACTCAGAGGCCTGGAACCGAACGATGAATGTGGTTAACTTGGTTAGGATGAAGCTGCACTCACTGAGGTACAGCAGCAAGTAGCATGCAGTTATAAGGTCGCAAAGCCTCACGGATTTCTTAAGAGTAAGGCGTCCTGTGGGTGTGACTAAGTTCACAGAGGACAGCTGTTTTATGCGCTTTCATTTTCTTCTGTCGCTGTTTTGACAGATAATCAACGGCAATTAATCAGGTGGAATGCATGGACTTCTAAACGAAGAAACGGCTGACCTTCTTTTATGATGCGTCTGCTCCAGGCATAATTCATGGTGATAGAAGTTGCCGCTCGACAGCTATAGTTAGAGCAACTTCATTCTCAGCATACTCCACTTAAATCCCTTTATCCCTTCGAGGTCAATGCACAGGATAATTGGGTGTTCAGAAGCCGCCATGGCAAACTGTAGTGGTCAAGGACAGACTGCCACAGCATTTAAACAGAGATCACAATAGCAAGGTAAAGTGAGCAGCGTGGCCGAATGCGATCCGGGAATGCCGCCCACTGTCCTGTGACCTTCCAGCAGGGCGTCTACTTCCACAAGATTAAAGAGAGTCCTTTTCACCAATGATCTTTGAGGTCTGGGAAACAAGACTACAGAACTGGATTAAACATTGAAAGTCGAAAAACTTGAAGAGAAATCAAATGGAAACGGTAATGAAAGAGGTAGCGCAGTCGAACGAAGCGCCGACTGTCGCGTGCACCCGATACCAGGTTCCTGGTTCGAATTTCCCGCCCAGACCAACCAACCAAGCCTTCCATTCCTCCGGGGTCGGTGAATTAGTACCAGACTTGCCTGGAAAAAGATGATGAAGCACTGACTTGTTCATCGGGTGGCCACCGCAAGTCATTGTATGGCCAAATACGCATTCAAATCGCCTCCATGATATCACGTAGAAGTGGAAGTAATAGAAGTAGCGAGAAGCTCGCTTATAATGATTCGGCCACGTTCTGCGTGGGAAAGAAGATCTTGCGTCCGCAAGATAGGCCTTGAGTTGGAAGTGTTAGGAAAGCGGATTGGAGGACGCCCGAAGCAGCGTAGGTCCGATACGTTATACATGGACCTGAAAGTAACTGGCGTCCATCCTGATGAAGCGCAGGATCGAGAAAGGTGGCGTCACGACACCAGAAGTGCACCACGAAGCGGGACAAACGCTAAAGAAGAAGAAGAAGATATCACGTAGAAGTAGAATGCGTGGCGCATCCTAAAAGGGATTCAATAACGCCGTCCTTTATCCTTTTGTCCTTTAAGGAAAGAGGGCCTTCAATAAGTCGTTCTTAACAGGTAAACCTTGTATTATTACCTTATATGATTATGGTATTTTTTTATGCGCCCTCAATAGCTAAGCTAAATAAGTTTTTTGATTATAGAGTGGATGGCCCTAGATATCTGTATCCCTGCACCAGGCGAGTGATAGGGAAGTCGGAAGATTTTCTGGCTCTCACGTTCACCCGATAACAGGCTCCTGATTCGGATTTCCCGCCCGGGCCAACCAAGCCCGAATTCATCCCTATGATGTTGATGAAATGGTACAGACTTGTCTGAGAACGATAAAACACAGACTTGTTCATAGGCTGGCCATTGCAAATGATTGAATAGGCCAAATACGCACTGAAATCACCTCGACGACATCCCGTAGAAGTAGAATGCGTGGCGCATCCCAAAGTGGATTGAGTAACGCCGGGATTGGGATTAGCCTAAAAAGTGCAACTGTCCGGATTTTGATGAACAAGTGTTCATCCTCTCACGGCATCTTTTAAACATGTATTAAAACTCCGCTAAAATTTGTGGAGGGCAGTCCACCCTGTTTCAATAAGAAATCCTGAGATCTTCAAAGGTATGCGCATATACATACACGTGTTGTGCCTTTTAATGGCGAGTAAATTCACACCTTCATAGCCCAAACCGATATTGCACTCTGAACAAGAGCAAGCACTAACAGCCTCACTTCACATGGCGCAATGTCAGAGCATTTTTGCTCTCGTTGGGGAGTTGAGGCACGAAGGTTCCTTTCCGTCACAGTGCAAGTTGTGAATGACTTTAAGGCTCTTACACCCACAAATTTTGCTGCACTCTTGTTTTTGAAAAAAAAAAAACATCCCGCTAGTTTTGACCGCTAGGTGATCTGCAGGTTTATTGTTGTTTAACAGCAATTAAAATCTTTATCCCTCACCCTTTACCTATCTCTTTATCTTTCATTTCTTGTCATTTTTTGAATCTTTGTTCCCTTTCTATCTGAAACCCAATCTCTGATATTGCCAGAAAATTAGTAGATCTTAAAGTCTTATTCTTGTTTTTCCTTAGGTTATTCTTCCTTTGGTAGGGAGTCTTCTTGGCGGCAGTAGTTTAGCTGAAGGTGCTCAGTTACTGCCACCTGTTGCGAAAGTGAAGATTACTGCTATCATCGAGGTATCATTGTTGTGTGATAGGGATATATTAAAGAAGAAGAGGATCTAGCCTTCTTCTTCATTAATACCGCCAAGTCGCTCTACAACAGGTCGACTCCTCGTCTATCTGGGAAGAGAGCTGATCATGGGTAACGACTTGCTCCTGAAATCGCCCGCAGGAGACGCGCAGCATGGGCAGGCTTCAGTTCGATTCGCGAAGTCACCGATCAGGTCAAGGATCCCGGCCTCAGGACCTTGATATTCAACGCCTCTGTACTGCCTGCGATGCGTTACGCGACGGAAACCTGGCCCGACAACAAGACAATCACCAGAGCGATGCAAACTACGCATCGTGCACTGGAGAGATGTCTTCTAAGGACAAGCCTTCGTCAGCAATGGCAAGAAGGCCTACGAAGCTCGGAGCTACGGGGGAAGTCGCAATTAGCAGACCCGCTGCAGTACATGAAGAAGACCAAATATCGCTGGGCCGGACACCTGCTTCGACGAAAGGACGATAGATGGAGTCTCCGTGTCACAGAATGGCTCCCGAGAGACCATAAGAGACCACTGGGACGACCGCCAACGCGATGGGCAGACTCACTCTCAAGATCTTTCAGAGAGCGGAGTCTGCATCACTGGATGCAAGCAGCCAGAGGTCGAGCGGTCTGGAAGAGTTGTGGTCCCCACTGAGAAGATCTCCAGCCAACAAAAGGAATTTCATCAAAGTTTCAAAGTATCAAGTAATACCGCGAAAATAGCTGTATTCTAGTGTAATTTGGATTGGCGGATTTACGATAACGCTCTGAGAAGGTGATTTAAAATTTTAGTGACTAGAATTTTAGGCCAAACTTGTTTTGGTACCAACTAAGCCAAACAACTAAGGCAGCAGTTTTCCTGTAGCAGGCTTAGCAGGCGGATATAGATCCATTTAGAGTGCGTGATGGTGCTGATGAAACGCCAAGCGTTCAACTAATTCGAAACGCCATTTTCTAGTCTTTGAAGATAACCTATATTGAGCGTCTAGCACATCGGAAGCCATGCATAAGAAGCAACCCGTGATGCTCTTGTCAATCGGATGAACAGCCCTTGTGAGCAGTCATAGATAGATGTGCAGCCTCTCCTCAATACATCCGGATCTCATCACGAGATGATCGATGTCCAGTGACAGGACGTCGAGCATTGCTGATTGATTCAGCTACGCTAGAAGAAGTCACTCGGCTAGTACATACGCCAAGCTGGGTAAATCGTGTCGAATTTTCTATAAGAGAGAGAGTAAAGTCTAGGGCGGCGTTCAGTGGCTTATGCCTGTCCCCAACTTGATAGGGTGTTGCCCCAAAAATCGATGCCGTCGATGGATATGCCCAATCGATATTGTCAACTTCTGAGATCTATCCACCGACTGGCATATTCAAGCCATTCTCACTTCAACAGTCACCACCGGTCAATAAAATCAATAACATCGGTCAATAGCGGTGGACTGGTCGATATTGTCTACTTATCCCCATTGTGAAATCTGCCTGCTCACTAGCACATTCCTACATTCCTATAATTCCCATCTCAAGTGGCTAACCTTAAGTACGGATCGATAATATTCATCAATACCTGAAGCCCGCGCAGAGTCGTTGAACTTGGGCGAGCGACAGATACATGAATAGATGGACGCGAACAAACTTCTTTATGCGTAGTATGATATGCACTCACGGCTGCACTCACAAGTTGTAATTGGCAGCTAATGTCGTCAATTTGGGCAGCATTAGGAGGTCAAAGAGCACTAGCCAGTCGTGATCAATCACCGACTAAACACGGGCCGCTTTGATAGAAACGCCCAATTGATTTGGCCTCACTGGCTGGTACGTTTCCACCTTCCAATTCTGCCCAATCGTAATTGGTACTGCAAATTTTAACCATCGAAAGAAGAACATTAAAGACACGAATACTCTCCCATTCTTTGTTTCTTTTCTTTTTCCTTGAATTCAATTATATCAGTGGCTTGGGACTGCACAAAATTTAGGCGCTTATTTAGGACAATAGTGCCGAGCCATGTCACAGGAGGTCAACTGCAGGTGAGTTTGCTGCAAGCTGACGGTGTAAGTCCGCACGCCATGAGTACTCATCGCCGTCGCCTCTAAAGGCCGCCACAGACTTCTGCGGCGCCGCTCAGCGGCTTGACTCATCATCAGTGGGAGCGGTGACGGCGAGGTACTGTACTGTTTCTAGTCGGGACCGGCTGGTGCTTAACAATAACGCGCCCCGATGACGATCGCCGCATCGACCGTCTCCGCTCTGGATCCCGCCGCGAAAGGGCAGAGCGCAGAGCGCAGACAGACAGACGCTGGAGCGGCGCCGCCAGGTGGAATGATTCGAGTCATTTCCGCCAGCGACGCCGCCGGTGCCGCCGGTGCCGCTGGCGGCGCCGCTGGAGGCGAGCTCTGCGTCTCTGCCCTATGGTTAAGCATAGGGCAGCGTACGCCGCCGAGCGGCGCCGCAGAAGTCTGTGGCGGCCTTAAAGGTCCCTCCAGACTTCTGCGGCGTTGCCGCTGCCCTATCTTTCATCATAGGGCAGGGACGCAAAACTCGCCGCCAGCGGCGTCGTCAGCGACGACGCTGGCCGGCCGGCGGCGTCGCTGGAGCGGCACCGCCGGAAATGATTTGAATCATACGAGACGGCGCCACTCCAGCGGCGCCGGGAGAGCCTGTCTGCGCTTTGCCCTTTCGCGACAGCGCCACTGGCCGGCGTGACTCATCGATTTCGCTGTCCGCGGCCCGCCGCTGGCCGCAGAACTCTGTGGGAGCCTTAAGGGATTTCACTTTTTGAACAAGCTTTCACTAGCAGGTAAATTAGTGGTGTTACAGCACAAATAATGGACTTCTTATTCGGTTAGCTTGTCAAATAATAACCCAGAGCAATCTGGTATCTTCTGATGCGAACGTTGAAGATGCTATTTCATTCCGTCCGCCTACGTTAACATAGAGAAGCGGACAGAATATGTAGGGGGATGGAATGGTTTAGGTTGTCCAGAAAGTTCTCAGCGTTTCAAGTGCTTCACTGTGAACTACCACAACTTCCGCAAATCTTATCGGATTCAGTCGAAATAAGCATCAAACAGTGCTGATGGTGCAATGGCGTCGAGCCTCCTGCCCGGTTCTCAGGTTGGGTGGGTTCCCCTAATGATGGTAGAGTTTTGATCGCAACAAAATTTTGATATCATCGATGGATCATAAGAGCTTCAATGGTGACCAGCTTTCCTCCAGTCCAGCGTTGTTTTATATTTCTGTTCTTGAAGGGCTTATTGAAGTATGTCGAAGGAGCAGATCCGTCGGTATTTTGTTTTGACTTTAAATTCAGACAATCAGCAGCCGAGGCAGCTCGACAAATCAACCAAAATTGGGGGTCTAGTAGTGTTGGAGAAAGCACTGTGCGCCAGTGGTTCAGTGAATTTCGGACCGGAGATTTCAGCCTTGAAGGTGACCCTCGTTGGCACGTTTCACAAATCGCTGTTCGAAAATTGAACGAATCAAGGGCTGAGGTTCTGCCTCACCCGCGATATTCTCCAGACGTCTCGTCAACCGACTACCACCTTTTCAAACACTTCCAGAATTATGATGTCTTCTTAAGCTGTTGACCAAGATTGATATCGGCTTTATTGAGGCCAACGTTTCGGCGTCTTCGCCTTCTTCAGAGCCTGGAAAAGTCGAAATCATTCACGACACTACTCCCCCAACGATATATCGGCACGTAGGACACTCGAAGCGCTCTGGATCACGGCTAGGAGCCCACAGGTCAATCGGAAGGAGGAGTGTCTAGCGATAACCCAAGAACTGGCACCCTTCGTAGAGCTCTGTAGGTTCTGACCTATTTGGTCTGACCTCCAGGGTATTTAAGGCAGGGTCTGAGGGCTGAGGCTCATTCACCCACGTTACGTCCAGCTTACGGGTGATCGGTGGTCTACTCCGGCATACCACCTTAAAGGTTAGTCATCTCTTGCAAACTCCAATCCCTGATCTTGTCTCTAGTATCCTCAAGAAAAGTACCCTTTAAGATGAAATGGTGTTTGGGGGAGTAGTGTCGTGAATGATTTCGACTTTTCCAGGCTCTGAAGAAGGCGAAGACGCCGAAACGTTGGCCTCAATAAAGCCGATATCAATCTTGGTCAACAGCTTAAGAAGACATCATAATAGTCTGAAATCATCATGCCAAAAGCCGAACATGGACAGTACTTCCAGAATTTTCTCGCTGGTGAAACATTCACCAATCAGGACCAAGCTAAAACAGCTTTCCTGGATTTGGTCGAATCTCGACCACCCAATTTTTCCGCAGATGGAATAAGTCGACTGATGGCCCACTGGCAAAGTGTGCTGATTCGAACGGTGCTCATTTCGACTAAATCCGATGAGATTTGAGAAAGTGATAGTAGTTCAAAGTGAAGCACTCAAAACGCTGAGTACTTTTCAGAAAACCTAATGTGTGCGGCTTATGATGAAATTCCTATAGATTCCTGAAATTCCTATATTTCCTGTTCGTTTTGGACGCTACTTTCCTACGCCGACAGACACGACGAAAAACGGGGTGCTTGATAACGTACTCATTATGCAGCATTTGCTGTTGCACTTTAACTAAACTAAACTAAACTTTGAATGTAGCTAAAAGGCTGGGAACCACTGTTTCACCTTACAGATCGAAATCTGGCCAGACTTCCAAGATGAAAACAGCTAGAAAATGGTGAGTGGTTGGCGCGGTCCACCCCACTCCACAATCAAGTAGGTGTCACAGGTGTGCAATCTAAAGGTGAACGGCGGTACAACACGGTCAGTGGTCAGATCAGGTTGTGTCTGGCAGCAGCCTCTTCTGGGTCTTGGCCTCAGCTATCAAAGAGCATGTTTTCAACGAGAGTTGGACCAGTGTCGCTCGAACGCTACCATAACTCATGCATGTTTGATGATCGCGCCGGGTTTTGTTTTGAAAGTCAGTGCTCGGCTCTAATTACTCCTCGACTAGACGTGGAGCGAAGAACCCAGACGGCTCATTAAGTCTATATCTTAGCTGCTATGCTATTTTTGTCGTGGTATTTCTACGACGTCAAACAGTCTTCGTTACGGAAGGGGAGCTTCAGGAAAAAGACTCCAGCAATCTGGTCAAGGGCGTCATTGGCTAACTTAAGCACCCAAAAGCTCTGTTTTTTCTAGAAACTACAGAAAAGCCATTGGATTAATTAACGAAAAGATAAAAGGTTAAAGGACGGTGCTGACCAATCCTTTTTTGGGATGCGCCACGCATTCTACTTCTGCGGGATGTCGTGGAGGCGAGTTGAAGGCATATTTGGCCATACAATGACTTAGGTGGCCAGCCAATGAACAAGTCAGTCCGCCAAGTCAGTCAAGTTTATCCTTCCCAGACAAGTCTGGTACCAATCAACCGGCCCTGGAAAGATGAAAGGCTTAGTGGTCTGAGCGGGAAATCCGAACCAGGAACCTGGCACTGGATGCATGCGTCAGCCGGCACCTCCTCCAACTGCGCTACACTCGCCATTCATTGGAATAATTATGTATAATTAATGAAAAATTGTACTGTTGGATTTAATAGAAAGACTGCATACAGCAGAACATAACGGAACAAGAAAAAGGTCTTAGCCGGGTTTCCCTTTTTATTTCAAAAAATCATTGTTTTACAAAAATACGAACTCATTCGGATACATAGTATCCATCGTTGTCTAAAATATGTGCTCAACGATTCGACGGCTCTTCAGCACCTTGTTCCAGACCTGCTTATCGAAAAAGGAGCCAACCTCAGCGACGAATTGCGAATGATCATTGTACTTCTTGCTGCGAAGATGATGCTTCGAGATGCGAGATGGGAAGAAGTCAGAAACAGACAAATCGGAAGAATAAGGAGGACATTCCATCCAAGTTCAGCGGTATGTATTCTAGCAGATTAGCTTTGCGACGTGGCGACGGAAGCTGTCATTAACTAGGCAGATTGTTACCTTCGAGCCTTTCAGGCTAGCAAAAGCATCGGTCAACTTCTGAGTCGGTGCAGCGTACACGTAGGCAGTCACTACGGTTCCAATAGAGAGCAGCTCAAAGTGGAGCATTACCCTTTAGTTCCACTGTTAAAGGGTAGGACGTTCTTCTCGCTTTGGTCATCTTCATGCTCTCTTGGAGGTGTTTTGTCCGTTGCAAACAAGGGAAGGTCTGAACGGGGGAAGCGAGTCGTATAGTGAGAATCCCCACCCCTCAATTAGTATAAAAATGTGTTTCCTTTTTGCCAAATCGATAAACCCAAGGAGTAGAGGGATCTTGAAGTTACAATAGAATACGGCGCATCACGAGTTTGGGGCGGAGTGGCGTTCTATCCCCCGCCCTTTAAACAGAGGCGTGGTTAATGTCTGCGTCTCGTAAGGCGGCCATTGCACTCTCGAGCAAGCCCAGGGTGTTGGGGTGGGCGGGCCAAGAGGACGAGGGGGTAGAACACTCGAACTCCCGAGTATGGGGGTCTTGTATGCCCGCGATGCCTCTGCCGGTAGGAGGCTCGAAGCGCAGTGGATAGTGACGTTGCTTCGTGCGAAGAGGGTCGGGAGTTCGGTTCTTATGCACTGCTGCACTTTTGCATTTCAACTGATTGGTTGAGATTTGTGGGATTCTGACGTCTATTCCATTTTCAGACGTTTTCTGTGCATTTTTTCAGCTGTACTCTGGGGAGAGTACTTTTCTTGCGACTTGTTTAAGGGAACCATTTCTTGTCCCAGTAGGAATATTTTGTTAGTGACCTTCCTGCATGGCGGAGCAGCAAAGACACTTATCTTCGACGCCTTGTTCGAATCGCTAAGGCTTGCAAGGGAGAAAAATTTGACGGTAGTCAATTCAATGAACGCAGTCGTCTGGCCGGACCAAGTGTTGCCAACAATTTCCAAGTAGGTAGCCTTAGCCTTCTCTCCCAGGCCATGGGAGTCTCATCGTCCAAGGACGTATATGGTGTCTCCAAAACGTTGTTGGCCTTCGGGAGAAATGTTCACGATCAGAAGCGCCGGTACAATCAACGAATTCGGAGGCGACACAACGCTGTGCAGATGTTGACTGAAGAGCTTGCCGATCCATGATCTTGTAAGAACTAATAGTAGACGACGGCTCTAAGGTCATGATTGCCTAATACTAGTAGGCTTGCGAAGCTATGCAGAGAGGCGATAAAGGAGGATCTTAAGGAGAGAAGGGCGGAAGTGTTGGCTGAAGCTGCAGAGGCAGGGTTGAGCATCCGCAATGCCCGCCGGAACTTCGCCAACTTCAAGACCAAGATGACAGCTCTCCGACGTCCCGACGGAACCGTCACCTCTTCCAGAAGGGCCATGGAGAGGGTCATCCACGACTTCTACTCCGATCTCTTCGATAGCCACGTCCACCTGCCCCCATGCCATCTTCCGCAGGATGGATACGTCGTCCCCTCTGTTCTCCCTTCTGAGATCCGACACGCCATCTCGTCGGTGAAGAAACGTACAGCACCCGGTCCCGACAGGATCAGACCCGAACACCTGAAGAACCTCCCGCCTACGCTCATCAACACCCTGGTGCGGCTCTTCACACGTTACCTGTCGGAGTGCAAGGATCCATCTCAGTGGAAGACCAGCAGAACCGTCTTGCTGTACAAGAGGGGAGACGTGCACGACATTGGCAACTATCGCCCGATCTGCCTGCTGTCCGTAGTCTACAAGCTGTTCACTCGAGTCATCCTGAATAGGATCAGAAGAACGCTGGACGAAGGACAGCCATGCGAACAAGCAGGATTTCGGAGAGGATTCAGCACGATCGACCACATACACACCATTACGAAGCTCATCGAAGTGTCGCGAGAGTACAAGCTGCCGCTGTGCCTTACGTTCATCGACCTGAAGAAGGCATTCGACTCCGTCGAGACTGAAGCGGCCATGGAAGCCCTGCTCACTCAGGGCGTTCCTACTCAGTACATCAGAGTCCTTCGAGAGCTGTACAGTGGATTCACGACCAAGATCTCACCATTCTGCAACGACGTCGTCGTCGACGTGAAGAGAGGGGTTCGGCAAGGGGATACCATATCCCCGAAGCTCTTCAGCGCCACTCTCGAAAACGTCATGCGCGAACTAGAATGGGAAGACATGGGAGTGAAGGTCGACGGCCGGCAACTACATCATCTTCGCTTCGCTGACGACATCGTGCTCATAACACCGAGCATCAGCCAGGCGGAGCGAATGCTGGCCGACTTCGATCGTGTATGTGGGAACGTTGGACTGCAGCTGAATCTTACGAAGACGAGGTTCATGAGGAACGGATGGGTTTCTGATGCCCCATTCTCGCTCAACGGAACGAACATCTCCGAATGCTCCAGCTATGTGTATCTGGGTCGCGAAGTCAACATGGCCAACGACCTAGCACCAGAGCTGAGCAGGAGGAAAAGAGCGGCTTGGGGAGCTTTCAAGAGCGTCGAAGAAGTCGCGAAGAAGACGAAGAACGTCCGACTCCGTGCCCACCTATTCGACTCCACTGTTCTTCCTGCCCTAACATACGCCTCAGAGACCTGGGCTATACGAAAGCAGGATAAACACGCGATCAGCGTCGCGCAGCGTGGAATCGAGAGGACGATGCTCGGAGTGAAACGACTCACGCAAGTGAGAGAAGGCCTCCGGAGTTCCGAGCTTCGCCGACGTTCGAAGATCAGAGACGCTGTCGCGTGGACCAAGTTGTCGAAAATTAGGTGGGCCGGCCACGTAATGCGCTTCGCAGACACCCGCTGGACGAGAGCCATCACCGACTGGATTCCGCGGGATGTCAAGAGAACACCGGGACGCCCACCAACGCGTTGGTCAGACTTCTTCGTTAAAGCCCTGAACGACCGATATGACGCTCTTCGTGTCCCTCGAGCGAGGAGGATCCATTGGACCACTCTGGCACGCGACAGGGACGAATGGAGACGCTGCTGGCACCCGCTCGAGCAATTCGATGATCAACGGGACGACAGGTGATACAGGTGATACAGTAGGCAAGCACTCGTTAGTATACTCTTATATTAATGCGTCGAGAACATTCCCGCACATTTCGCTATAAATTGCCTTGACATGGCTACCAAGAATTCACAGAGAAAGAAGCAAAAACTGTGCAGGAATTTTTCTCGACCCAGAACTTCAGAACTGCTCCTCTATTTCAGTCAAATCCAATGTCAATGACACTCGTTTCAGCTGCTCAAGTCGGCATTAAGCCGTGAAAGTTTGAAACTGGTAAAACTTTAACTTCAAAAAAAAACAGAAAATGAAACCGCTCATTTTAACTTGTATACTAATTTGCAATACAGAATTACCCCCTACGGAAGAAGTCCTCAAACAGTCATTGAGGTAGGAGCCTAGAAAATCAAAAAATAGCCTTGTTTGAGCAAAATTATGTATTTTGTAAGACGAAATGAATAGAGTGAAGATGTGAAGAAAAAAGGAATGTAATGCGATGAAGAATCTGACGTGCATATGTCAAGAAGAAAAGTTCCCAAGTTCATAATTATATACACAGAAGACGTCGTTGAAACAAAGAATTAAATTTCATGGGAATGAAAACGGGGTGGGAGACAATGGTGAATTAAGTGAGGAAATTCATTTGAAGGAACGTAAGAATAAACTACAAAGGGTGTTAATCAGACACTTCGTGAGACACTTCACTCATTCTCCTTGTAAGGATTGTCGTGGAGGCAACTTGAATGCTTATTTGGCTATGAAATGATTTAGCGGCTAAACGATGAACAAATCAGTGTTTTATCCCTTCGTCCATGGGCTGCACCAATTCACAGAGCTCGCACAGATGGGAGACCTTAGTGATCCGAAGGTGGGACCCGAACCGTAAACCTTTGTGACTCGGAGAAAGCGTGGGAGTCATTGACTTGAAGAACATGGACATGAAACGGTACCAAAAAGTCGAATGGCTTACAGCATGGAGTGTAGCCAAAACTCAAGCCTCAAATGCGTACTTTCAGGATGTTACGACATTCAGAAAATTTGCAGCGATTTACTCCTCATCTAATTTCCCCGCCCAGGTCAAAAAAGCCTTTCCTACCTCCGATGTCGGTGATTTTGCAACGGAAGAATAAAGCACTTGTCCAGCGCCGGAACAAATATGTACGAATTCACAGCTCGTTCACCGTGTCACATAGAAATAGAATGTATGGATTGTTTCCAACAAGGAGTTGGTCAACGCCGTCCTCCATCTTTAACGAAAATATTTAAGGGATAACGGTGAAAGAGATGGTGTTAAAAATTCTATTTGTGGAACGAAAAACGCATTTTACTTCCCCACACAGGGCTGAAGGTCCTGGTAGGCCTAGGTGTGACACAAACCTGTGATTGATTCGTCGTACCATATTGGACCAGCCTCCTGCTGAAGGCATGGCATGGCCTGGATATGACGGCCCATGAAGGAGTCTGTAACCGAGAGTCGAACAAACCTTCCGAGGATGTCTTGAATAAGGAGGATAAAGAGCGGCTTTCCTCAAACCCCTTTGAGATGGCCACGCATTCTACTTCTACGGGATGTCGTGGAGGCGACATGAATAAGTATTTGGCCACACAATGACTTGCGGTGGCCAGCCGATGAACAAGTCAGCGCTTTATCCTCCCCAGCCAACCTTAGTACCATACACCGAGATCGGAGGGATGGAAGGCTTGGTTGGCTTGGGCGAGAAATTCGAACCAGGAACCTGGTATCGAGTGCACGCGTCAGCCGGCACCTGCTTCGACTGCGCTACTCGCGCCCATTTCTTCAACAGGTAATTAGAATGCTAGCAAAGCCAAAAGACCCTACTAAACTAGAATGTTAAGATGAAGCGTGAAGGGTGGCGTGCGTGAATCTACCACCTCGATCAGACACGGATGCACCACGCATTCTACACCTTGCGATCTCGTGAAGGCAGTTTTGAATGCGTATTTGGCATACAAATATCTTATTGTGGCCGACCAAAGGGCTTGGTTGGATTTGGCAAGACCTGAAGCACCCAATAACTTGGTATGGGGTATCGCGACAGCCTGAACTTCCTCCGAGTGCGCTCTTCGTGTCCTTGTTACACCTACATACTGTGATTAGCTGTAGATCTAGTCATAGGCTCATTCTGGCCGATAAAACGAACCGTCTTGCTTTGCCAAATAACAGAATGAGGGCTGGAGATGACAGACAGGGTCATCCTGTCTTTGAAAGAGAAAACGAGAGAGTGCAACAGCTCGGATCAAAGTCTTGGCGAACAGCTTATCAGCGATACATTGCAGCCTAGGTCAGTCTTTCGACTACAGCCTCGGCTAAGTACAGCCTTTCTTCATATTCTAAATGAGCTTTTCACGGGTAAGATGGCACAGTACAGATTATCAGCTCGCGCTATATATCATTGCATGGACGATGGTACCTGCTCACAGAATCCTGCAGTGAAACGTGTGCGCTACCAAAAGGAGGTAGTTCGCGAGTGCCGTTTAGCAAAAGTCTGAAGTTAATTGTAGGATCTTCAAAGAATCACCAAAACCTAACAGAAGCTGGAAATGGGACAAGAACGTCAATGCTATGAAACGACGCCCTCATTGCGCAAGGGAGAGCCATTTTCCAGAGATAGCGTGAGAAAGTGCACCAGCATTTCGCAACTGAACAGCGTATCAGAAGCCACTGAAGAAGGACGAACGGACGTTCGGATGTCGCGTTTATGACGATACACAGTGGAATTATAGCTGGCCTGAATTACATCAGCAGCTGACCGGTCGGGCAGCAGCAGCAGCAGCAGCAGCGGCTACGTCCGGCCACACCGCCAAAACAACCGACCGAGGGAGGCGCGGGTGCAGACGACAAGCGGCAAATTGGGAGCCGCCGGAACTCCGACAAGCAGCAATCCAGAGACAGATATCGTCTGTGGGGGATAAAAAGTGGAGTTCGCGCCAATCAGCACTTCCTGGGATGCGCCATGCGTGCAGCTTCTACGTGATATTGTGGAGAACAGATCCGAGGACATATCTCGCATACTCAATACAAAACATAAGAAAATATAGAAATTTAAAGAAATCAAGAAATGTGTAACGTGTAAATTTTCTTATAAAATGAATATTACACAATATAGAAAATATTAAAAGGTTCGTTTCGCCACTATATTCAGAAGAACCTTTCTGTAATGCTCCTCCCGTGGCTCTTGAATGAAGAAGAGGAGCACATTTTAAGATATCTTTGAAAACTGTTTGTGTGAGGAGAGATAAGAAAATGACAAGTTGGACTTGGTCGGATAAAAACGGTTAGACTGAGCTAAATTTGACGCAACTTGAAGTACCACTTCCACATTCGTTGGAGCGTTATCTAGCTATTTATAGCTCTGTTAATTAGAGTGTGATATTTTTGGTCACATGAAGGAGGGGCCAAAGCTATTAGGTTGTCCGGAAAGTTCCCAGCGTTTTGAGTGCTTCACTTTGGACTACCATAACCTACCCGAATCTTATTGGATTTAGTCGAAATAAGCACCCTTCGAATCATAGTACTTTTCCCAACGAGGTACCAGTCGAATTATTCCATCATCGAAAAAGAATTAGTTGGTCGAAATTCGACAAATTCCACGAAAGCTGTTTTGGTCGGGTCCTGATTGGTAAAGGTTTTGCCAGCGATAAAGTTCTGAAAGTGTTTGAAAAGGTGGTAGTCGTTTGGCGAGAGGTCTGGAGAATATGGCGGAGGAGGCAGAACTTCAACCCTTTATTCGTTCAATTTCGAGTAATGATCTGTGAAAAGTGTGGGCGGGCGTTATCGTGCAAAATAATCGGACCTCTTCTGCTGACCAATGTTGGCTGAAGTTGACGCAGTTTTCGGTGCACTTCGTCGATTTCCTTACAGTAGGACTCTGTTGTGATCGCTTGGCCTGGAACCAAAAAGTTGTAGTGGATCACACCAGCCGCCGACCGCCGTACAGTGACTACCATCTTTTTTGGTGGAGGTTCGCCTTCGGAATGAATACCTATGGGGTTCGTCGGCATTCATCCACTGTCCAGAACGTTTACTGTTACCACACAGGATACTCTGTTCATCACGGCAGCGCGACAGGAGGACACCCGCCCCTGCTGGGGGGCGTGGCATCAGGAGGTACAGCCTCTATTCTGAGGACCGGAAACTTTTGCTTTGCGTGTCAAAGGTTTCGTGAGGCAGCCGTTAGACTCTCGGTGAAGCCTAGGGGGTTGAGGTGGGTGAGCAAGGGGGTATAAGTGGAAGATCGCAGGCCCTCCAGCAGGGGCGGGTGTACCTCCTGACCGTCCCCCTTCATCACAAGTGATTATTCGGTACATAACGGGTTGGTTTTTTTCTGTAAAAGTTTAGAAGAACAAATCTGGGGAAGTGACAATTTCTGTCGCTCACTCAAGTCGTGGGACACCCACTTTTCGAGCTTCTTCACCTTCCCTAGGCGTTTCAAAGCACCCTCAACAGCAGTTTCACTGCCGTCTAGCTTTTCCGCGATCCCGCGAGCTGTCTGGGATGGTTCAGATTCCTTCAGCTCGTCGCCCAGGACTGCTTTAGGTAGACGGCTACGGTGATCATCTTCGAGGCTGAAATCTCCGGTCCGAAATTTACTGAACCGCTGGCGCATAGTGCTTTCTCCAACACGATTAAACACCCACGTGACTGATTTCTCGAGCTGTCTCGTCTGCGGATTGTTCCGATTTGAGGTCAAAATAAAATATCCTTCGGAATGCTTCTTCGACATATTCAATGAACCTTTCAAGAACAGAAATACAAAATAACGACGAAACATAAATTATTCAGTTTGATGGTGCGAAAATTCTGTACAGAAGGTAACATTAATGCGCAATGCAAGTTGAATTTTTACTTAATAATAGACGAATGAAAAGTACTAACACAAAGCGCTGAGATCTTTCCGGACAACCTAATAAAAGACGTCTTGTACCCTTTGTCGCATGCCAGCCGGCTGTTTCCTTAAACTTAACCATTTCCGATTGTCAGCGAATTTATAGCATCATACATACAAGTCTATGATAGATCAAGAGGGCAATGTATCGGCGCATGGATGAGGATTCATGCACCGAGCATCGGGATTCAGAAGATGCAGAGAAGTTATCAAACGTGTGTCGGGATTAAGCAGCACTTCTTAGTCGTTGTCGAGCATGCGTCCGGATTTAGAAGACGACGTGTCACAGGCGTGTCTCCGGATTTACAAGACCTGCTACAGGCTTCGAACAGCATGTGTTTGTGTTCAGAAGGCATGCCGCAGACACCGTACATACAACGTGCTTCTGGAAATTGAGCACGTGTGACAGAGAGCATCTATGTATGTCCGGACTTGGAATACGTGTCACAGATTGTGCGACGTACATCAGCATTCAGAAGTCACGTCACGTGTTTCGAGCGACGTACGTCCGAAATGTGAATTCAGAAGATGAACGACAGACGTCATTCGACGTGCGTTGGGATTCAGAAGAATTGTGACAGATGTCGTGGAACATGCGTTCAGGTCCATACGACGTGTCGCAGACCTTGTGCAACTGGAGCACATAGGTAAAGGGTTACGGGTACAAGAATCTGCCGAGTATGATTGTCGTCCGGCAATAAACGGTACCAATCGGTATCAATACGGAACGATTTTATTCAAGTTTTTGCAGATTAAGCACTTCGGATTGGAACCCAACCGATCGTTTATACTATACCAAGGGAAATGTGTGAATGCCAATCGTTCTGCCTGTTTCCGGCCCATTGGGATAGGGCGCTTCGGAGTACAATTGTGTAAATGCGATGGACAGTGGACAGACCTCATCGGAATTGTTTTGATGGTCCTACCCCGCCATCCTTCCAGCCCTAACATACGGACGGCTCAGAGACCTGGGCTATACGAAAGCAGGATGAACACGCGATCAGCGTCGCGCAGCGTCGAATCGAGAGGACGATGCTCGGAGTGACACGACTCACGCAAGTGAGAGAAGACCACCGGAGTTCCGAGCTTCGCCGACGTTCGAAGATCAGAGACGCTGTCGCGTGGGCCAAGTTGTCGAAAATTAGGTAGGCCGGCCATGTCATGCGCTTCGCAGACACCCGCTGGACGAGAGCCATCACCGACTGAATTCCGAGGGTTGTCAAGAGAACACCACGATACCGACCAACGCGTTGGTCGGACTTTTTCATGAAAGCCCTGAACGACCGCTATGACGCTCTTCATGTCCCTCGAGCGAGGAGGATCCATTGGAGCACTCTGGCACGCGACAGGGACGAATGGAGACGCTGCTGGCGCCCGCTCGAGCAAGTCGATGATCAACGAAACGACAGGTGATACAGGTGATACCCCACCACATCCTACAATCCTCTTTCATTAGTATGCGAGACCACTAGTTTTACTGCAATGAAAACAAGGACTAAAAAAAGGAAAGAAGACAGATGTTCTATTCTTGGAGATTAGGGCGAACCCCCCCCCATCCGCATAACGCTTTTATGTAATCCGTAATCTTATTAAAACGCGTAGCATTTAACATTTAATATACCTATGACCACGCGGTTGCATGGGCCAAGTCGACGAAAATTAGGTGGGCCGGCCAGAGGCATCACCGACTGGATTCCAGTAGATGCCAGGAGAATACCTGGACCCACACCGACGCGTTGGTCGGGCTTTTTCGTGAAAACCCTGAACGAGCGATATGGCTCTCTTCGTGTTCCTCGAGCGAGGAGGACCATTGGAGCACTCTGGCACGCGACAGGGACGAATGGAGACGCTGCTGACGCCCGCTCGAGCAACTCGATGATCAGCGGGACGACAGATAATAGAGGTGAATACACAATCAGATATCCTCTACGATATCCCGCAGAATAGCATGCGTAGGGGATCTCAGAAGGGATCGATCAACGGCGGTCCTTACCCTTTTATTCTTGGTACGCAAATTCTTCTCTATTAACTGTGTTTGTTCATTTTTCCATTCCATTCGCGATGAGCTACCTGGATCGGACAAAAATGAGTCAAAAGAAGCCGTTAGAAATCGTGTAACGACCGACAAACGTAGAACATCCCAAAGGCGCCAGAAGACATCGAGCCTAATCCACATGTTCACTAGAAAGATCCGCCAGGATCAACACCCATCAGGGCCGCAAAGCTGCAAAGTGCATCCCGTTAGGCGTTCCCCGCGACTGCAATACCGTAAACGCGTTTCCTTCCGCTTCGAATTAGATAAGCCGACCCAAGGCGGTCATGCGTGAAGCATACGTCAAGGATACAGGAAATGCGCTCGTCTGCAGGCGAACTGCTGGAGCTGTTGTGGCAGAGCAGAAGTGAACATGAGGAGGGAGAGTCGTGCAAAGATAAAGCAAAGTCTCACGTGGATTTCTCTACTAAGAAAGCACTAAGCCTCTTACTTCTGAGCAGGATAGCATTAGGGTGATTCATATGTTCTTGCGACTTCTTCTATATTTTTCAATTTTTTATATATAATATTTTGATCGAACTAACCTTACTCATCGAAATATCGCCCATCTTTGCAGGTGGCTCTCCCCCATCGTTCCTGCAGGGAATGGATTCCGTAGCGATAGGAATCCGGGGGTTTCGATTCGAAAAAGTGTTGAAGGTCGGATTCGAGTGCCGCTCGATCATCGTATCGTTTTCCTTCCACAAAGTGAGCTGCGATAGGAACAAATGGTAGTCAGTTCGACAAGGCCTGATGAATAGAGTGGGTAGGGCATCACTTCCCATCCTAATAGCCGCAGCTTTTGGCGGGTCATTTTTGAAGTGAGCGTTTTCGCATTGTCCAGGAGGGAATTAATCGTGTCGAGTTGTCGGCGTCTAATTTGAACAGCGTGACTGAGTTCTTGTAGTTAGTTGCAGTACATCTGACTTATATGGTGGCATCAGAAGGGAGAAGCTCCCGGTAGACAACATTACGATCGTCCCAGAAAACGCTCAGCATCTCCTTCCTTGGGTACAAATCACCTTTGGGAACTGCAGGCGGCCTCTCCTCTGCTGAAGTCCAAGCATGCCTTGCTGAATGTGACACATGCATTATCCACTTCTCATCTCCTGTAATGGGTGAGTCCAATCAGTCAGAACGGCTACAGCGGGATAAGTTGAAAGGCATGCATCATCTCGTGTGGCGTACTGGTCAGGTATCAGGCCCGTCCTTTGTCACTTTCTTGAACCGAAACCTCAGATTTCTATCACCACAATATCCACTTCCTGCCGGAACGATGGAGGGCATATATAAAAATTTGAAAAATATCAAAAATCGCAAGATCATATGAATCACTCTAATATTAGGGTGGGCCAGGAGCGGCGTTGTCGAAGAGGAGGACCTTCTTGAAGCGCTGAGACCGAATAAGTGCGACTCGCAGGTCCATCTCTTCTACTTCGTTCACCATGGCCTTGGAGTCCATCGTCGTCTTCTTGGGAAGCAGCTTCCAGTATACCGGTCCATGGGCGCAAACTCCAAAGCTCAGAAGGTGCTTCTCGCTGTGAACATCCCGTCGAACGAAGGTCGGTAACGGGTCACCAGGCCTCACCCAGACTCGCTGCTTGGCAGGGTTAAGCTAGAAGACGTACTTCTCATCTTGCGTAACTATTGAGTCCAGGCTGTTCGTGGTTGGGAGTTGGGCGAGACTTGCGCGACACAAATGCCGAAAATGCACTGCAGTAAAACTACTGGTCTCGCATACTATATGAAGGAGGATTGTAGGATGTGGTGGGGTATCGAATCGTCAGACGGGGTTTCGGCATGCTTCTGGAGAGGGCGAAAGTGGTCACTTCTTAAGTGGACTTCAGTAAGTAGCAAACAAACATACAAATACGAGAAGCACGACACCGGACTCCAGTCACCACATATATAGGCACGGCATCGAGAGTCTCATTACTTTTGCCCTCCCCCCCCCCCCCCCCCCCAATAGAAACGCCGCTGAACTATCATCTCGCCTACACGAGTTCAAGCGGGTCAGTCGAGAGAGTCAGTATAGAGCCCAAGCTCGATCAACGCCACAAAATTATCTGATGCGATCCTGGTAGCAGTTAAGCAAAGGGTAAAAATAGAGGTCAGCGATACTCAATCTGACGTTCTGAGAAGATCGCTCACTTAGTAAATTGCCTCTCTGTGTGTGGTTTCAACAATTTCTTAGCTTTTAACTCGGAATATTGTCACACACGGGAATCCAACGCTGAGTGAAATGTACTTTCCGAATAAGTTGATGTGCTATTTCTGGCCATGTTATAACCACTTTAACCGACACCACGAAAATGGAACGGTTGTGTCGTGAACGAGGACCGTCACGATAGATTTAGCTCCTCTCAAAGGGAGTATGACGTGAGTGGGAGGTGGTACCGCCGTTTGCGTCAGCGTCCAAATTAAATCGAGGCGTTTTTCGTAGGAGATTCTGCAGCCGGCAAAGGAAGAGGCGCAGGACGTCCCTGAGGTGATCGAAAACGCCGCTGGACACATCGTCGAGCTTGCACTTGGCATTTCTGCCAAAGCGAAGGTGGAACTGGTGAACAATATAAATACAGGGGTGTAGGATATAAAGGACTCGAACGAATATACAGTTTTCAAGTTTATTTTTCTTGAATTGCGTAAGTCATACCATGGGACGCTTTTGCAAAGTCGGTGGGAAAGGTAAGCTTACCTAGGGTAAGCGAATTAATACAAGGTTGAGACCTAAGAGCAGGCATTGGAAAACTACTGGTTCTGTAAATCCCAACTCATACTACACGCGAGAGTTTGTGCTTCCTCAGAACGCTCTATCCAAGCCCCTCTTCAAGAGTAAGAACAGTGAATAAAGGATAAGGATAAAGGATAAAGGACGGCGTTATTCAATCCTCTTTGGGATGCGCCACGCATTCTATATCTACGTGTAGTGGAGGCGTGTTGAATGCGTATTTGGCCCTACAATGAATTGTGATGGCCAGCCGATGTACAAGTCAGCGCTTTATCCTTCCCAGACAAGTCTGGTACCAATTCACCGACCCCGGAGGGATGGAAGGCTTGGTTGGCCTGGGCGGGAAATCCGAGCCAGGAACCTGGTATCGGGTGCAGGCGACAGCCGGCGCCTCTTCCGACTGCGCTTCACGCGCCCTTAAGAACAGAGAATAAAGAACGTTATTATTCAATCCCTGTTGTGATGCGCCACGCATTCTATAAGGTTGTCGGACTATAAATGTCGTTTTTGCTCATAAGGAAATTTCGTTACGAGAAAAGGGTAACCATACCTTAATACAAGAGGTAATCTCCTTTGTTATCAGGGAGATGTCGCCAACGTTCTCGCAAAGAATGGATGCCTTTCTTGAAGAACTCCGGTGGCTGCGACTCGAAGAAGTTGGACACCGAAATTTCGACTTCGTCACGGTTCTTGAATTTTTTCTCCGCCAAGACGTGCTGCATCAACCGGAAAAGATGGTAGCAGCCTGATGGGGCAAAGTTGTGCTATAAGACGGGTGATGCAGAAGTTCCCAGCCGAACTCGTCAATTTTTTGCAGCGCGGTATTTGCGGCGGGCGGTCGAGCGTTGTCCTGGAGGAATTTCACAGTTGCGGTGTTCACTCCTTGTTCACGCAGTGCTTGGTCCACGCGGCTCACTTCTTCTTACAAAGGTCTGCCGTATCTCTTTGATTTGGATCCAGCAAATCCAAATGTATCAGACCTCTACTGTTCCACCAAGCACAGAGCATTTTTCCGTAAATGTCGGGCTTCGTCGTTGTCTTCGGACCCTCACCGACGCTCAACCATTGCCGATTCAGTGTGGTATTGTCGTAGTGGATCCACTTCTCATCCGACGTCACGATGGGGTCATAGAAACCGCCGTTCTTGGTTTCGCGGATGAGGATTTCAGCGATGGCAGCTGGTGCTGCCTAGGTTGTGCCGCTGAGCTGGTGTGGCACCCATTTTCCACACCGATTTGACATTCCGATTGCATGCAAACGGTCGGCCATGGTAGAATGGTGACAACCGAACCTCTGTGCGGGCTCAGTTGTAGTTTGTATTGGATCAGGCTCGACAGCTTCCTTTAATTTCTGGGTGTTCACAAGTTTAGGATGCCGTTGATGTTCTTCGTCTTCAAGGCTCCCGTCACCGTCTCGGAAACGTTGAAACCATCGCTGGCATTGACGAAATGATGGAGCTTCGTTACCAAATACTTCATACAAGATGCGACGGGATTCTGCGGCACTTCTTCCTTGCTTGATGTCGTACAGCAAGCAAACCCGCACTCGGTACTCTTGCTCGATCATCGTTAATCTCAAAAAATTCTTTAAAGACGTCATCGAATCGGAATGAACCTTGGCGAAAGCTACCTACGTGAACGTTTATTAAACATGTAAAGTTAAGTGATTCAAAAAATAACAATTTCAGAGAAATGACACATCGAAAGCAGGCGATATTTATAATCCGACAACCTAATATATCCATATAGAAGGACTAGTGGTTGTCCGTCTGTCCGAGGCCTTCAAGGACGTTGCGCAGCAGGCGTTCGAATTCAGTAAACGTATCATCGATGTCGCGCAAAGGGCATTCGGATTCCAAAACAGTCCTGATTAAGATGTCGTGTCACCGACGTCGTGCTACAATCCTCCACAAAGGACATCATATTCGCCCACATTGACTGAGGCCGATGTCGGCGACGCTATGTTGCAGGGGCTGCTACGCACTGCGTACCAGCCCGCACATCACAGCGTCGCCGGCGACGTCGCCGAGAGCTCCGTAGGGGGTGTTATACTTCCGCCGCCGACGTCGGTGACGTCGCCACAGACGCGTCACCGACGTCGCCGACGTCGCCACAGACGGGCCGACGACGTCAGCGTCGCCGACGTCGGTGACAGCGCTGTGCACGGCGACGGTCCGTCACCGACGTCGCCGACGTCATCCAAGGGTGACAGAAAATGCGCTCCGATGGAGTGTTATGATTCTGGGTTGGTTCTTCGTTCCCGGAACTGCCATCATCACCACCGTACTTCGAATTACGAAATCGAGAAGTGCAAAAGACACCGTCTTGCCAACACAAAAAGCACAATTCAATAGAACACTGAGTGTTTGGGAGGGAGTGGGACCCTAAACCTTAGCTCCCCTTCAATTTGTCACTTTTCCTTTTTGTGTCCTTCTCAGCCGTTCTGTTCGCATTTTCTAGGCCTATTTTCGATACTTGTGAAGCAAAGGGCCCGTGGTGCCGTGGGGTTGCCGGGAAACATGTTAACGCGGCAAACCCACGGCACCACGGAGAAGGTACTTATGAAGCACCCGTCCTCGGGTGCCGTGGGGTTGCCGAGTTAACATGTTTCCCGGCAACCCCACGGCACCACGGGCCCTCTGCTTCATAAGTACCCTATTTTCTTCCTTGTAGAGCAAATAGGCCTAAAAAATGGAACTGTGTAGAAAATAAGTAGTGTTTCCTCGCTTTCTCAAATGGCAATGCAAACCTCCGCGAAGAGCTTTTTCGAGATAGAATTCTTACTAATTAAGAGCTAAATTTTCCTTTGAACTTCGAGAATTCCCCGTAAATTTAAGTTAAATACGATTTAATGAAAAAGGTCTTTGCTAAACCGACGCTTTTTTGACGTATGATCGGGATAGACTGCGCCATGCACTCGTCTGTTATTTTGCATTTTACAATCTATTGATAGTGTTGTCTATAATCTCTTTACAAAGTGACCGTATCGATTGATTTGTGCTTCTTTTAAAGTTTAAACCTAAAAACACACTATGCCTTGCGAAAAATACAGGGTATCCTAAAAATACAGGTACTTTTGAATGGTTCTAACATTTTTCTTAGGACAGTTGTTTCCCTGAGCTTCATGTTTATATCTTCGTTATCATAGTAGTGAAACTAACATTGCTGCTAGTGAAACCTTTGAACACTTATCCATCCTTCTAAAAGACAAATTTGGTTAGTAAGAGAAAATTCGGCAGATCAACTATGGTTGAGCAGACTACCGTACATACAGAACAAAAAATCATCATCAAGTCTTGAAGCATTAAGAAGAATTAAGAATTAAAATTTCTTTTGAAGATTAAGAAAAGCTCAAAATGTATGCAAATTCGAGGCAGATTGATCACTTAGCCTTTCCATGGGCAGACTGGTCACCAAATGATGACATTGAAAACCCGCTCCGAAAACCCGCTGCCAAAAATGCGCTTCGATGCTCTCCTGTCAACGTCGCCCCCGACGCCGCCACAGAATTTGTTGACGACGTCGCCGACGTCGACCACGCGTCTGTGGCAACGTCGGCGACCTCTGTGGCGACGTCGGTGACGGGCTGCCGGTGACGGGTTGCAGCGGACGCGTCGCCGAAGTATAACATAGGCCTAAGGGAGTCGGAAGGGTGATAGCGACATCGTGACCTTCAAATCAAACAAAAATTTCAGAAGACCACACGAGGCTTATCGAGAACTGAAAATCACAAAAGCGCACACATTTTTGCTCGACATTGCACATCATATTTATCAAACAACGATTGAAGTTTGCTATGACAAGTACAAAAAGAACAGTTCAAAGAGCAGATAATCCTGTGCGCCTAGAAAGAATCAGATCAGGGTAGCGTTAACAAATTTGAAGACATCTACGTGATCTGCATCTCGTGGGCGTTGTGAGCATGAAAGTACCTGAATATGATGGAGATAATGGAGATAATGGTCAACTCTGGGTGAACATCTATGAAATCGGTTAGCAATAATGAGGCAATCGACACCATTTGCTTGTTGCGAAGTATCCATCATATTCAATATACTCCAGGTTCAAGCGATCAACTCTGTTTAATCACTCGATGCAAACAGGTGTTGGTGATGACGTCTGTCCCTTCAAGGGATGCCACTGGGTACTTCTTGATCTGTGAGCTGAGATGAAAGCCACCACCGATGACACCGAGAAGGACGTCCAAGGCCCGGAGCGGTCTACGAACATCTCATGTCACACTTCGTGATAAATGACGATACATGCTTTTTAAAATATTGCTGCTCCGTAGAAGCCATTCCTCAATCGCAGATCCTGGTGAGTGTGAGAAGTATACAATGGTCTTCAATGACAGTTCAATGACAGAACAGTATTGGGGGAGAGGGAGCGAGAACTGAGCTAGTCCGAACGTCCGGCAACGAAAGCAAAAGACACGTAGCGACGATGAATATGTGCTCACTGAGCGCTCGTACAATCTCTGATGAGAACACGAATTGATTTCTGGGTGGTGTAAGAGACGAGGTTGGTCTGCTGCATGTAGGACACTGGTGGCCGTGCATTGCTGCAGTCTCCGGACTATATGTGGTGTCGGAGTAGTCGCCTTCGAACGTTTCCGAGACCCGATTGTAGGTGGGTAGATGGAAAGATCACACGGCCGGATTATAGCTTTTGCTTATAGTAGGTTATTCATCAAGAAATTTTTGCGGGAAAAAAATTGATTTATACAGAAATCTTTACCAGATTGAGCCAGTAGTCCATATCATCCACATAGCAGTACTTGAAATGTTTGACGAAACGCGACAGCAACTGGAACAAAACACATTTTCTAGAAAAACCCCAAAAATAGAGCCACCGGCAGAGCTCACCCTTTGACGTACTTGTTCCTTTGGATAAACAAGTGATATCGCATTTAAGATGAGTACACCTAAACATTGGTAAAGAATGTCACTCCAGCATACCGTAGCAAATCACGAAGCTCATAAATCCCAAAAATGCTAGAGAACTCACCATCAAAGAAAATCGCTGACAAATTTTGCTATGTTCCAACAAAAACAGCTTACGGAAAGTTAGGCAAAAAGGGTCTTGTTAAAAATATGCTCCGAACAGCTGCTTCAGTTTCGCTCGATAACGGTCAAAAGCGGTCCTCTGGGAAAATGGCAGCTGACCTTGCAGGAGCAATTTCATACCCTATGCAATGTTGGCATAAGAGGTGAAAGCCGATGCTTTGGCCTGTTGCGAGGAGCCGTGCGGAAAGACGTCCTTCTGTGTGCCTTTATTTTCGATGATGATACGAAGCTGTCTGCGCACATCAAATCTTCAAGACAAGGTAAGGCTAGTTGACGCCTACCAGGGCCTTGAAGGAGCAACTTGTTCAGAGCGTATGTATGGCAGGACCTGCTCAATTCAATCCTACGTAGTATGGCCTGAACGGAAAGAGGGGGATTGTATAGCATCTGGCTTGGTGTACCTTATATTCATGCAATGAATAGGGGAACTTGCATAGGGGAAACGGCCGTGCCCCTATGTATGAGGGTTAAGGAGCATTTGGGTGACCTTAGAAAAGACAACGCCATGACTCCCTGGGAGGAACACAATTTCCGCTGTCATGCAGACTTGGCTCTGCAGGTGTCCACATCCATCCTATAGCGGAACGCGATTTTTTGTATTTTTTCATCAAAACATGCGCTTTCAACGCAGGGAGCAATCGCTGAGTGCTCATTTGAACTACTCATCGAATATTGACGCGCCAATTCTAGAATGTTCCTCAAGTGAACAATGGGCAGCTCAGAGCGTGGGAACAGTCACTTGCCGTCTCCCTCTGTCGCCTGTCGCCACCTGCCGTCTTCCGTCCGTCATCTTCTGCTCCCTTCATCTTGAAGAAATCTTCTTTTCTGCGATACGGCCAGCGACGGGAACTTGTGATGCAGCATTGTGAAAGGGGTTTTTTGCGATTTTGTTCTTGAGGCCATAAATGCGTTTCCCCACCAGCGAGGGCGGACCCACAGTTCTTGTCCCACTACTGTTCTGGTTTTGTTATCCTAGCTGTACATTGTGTGATGTGCCGCCTTGTTGTCCCCCTTGCTTATCCTGAAGTGTCTTATTCCGTGAAAAGCATTCCTCTACTCCTACTTACTTCGCGTACTGCTTCTATTAACCGTCTCTTTGGTTTAATAACCCAACTTCGAGGTTCTCGCTTTGTGGCTTACAAACGATTCGTGCTCTAACCGTTGGATTCAAAGCCCCGCGTGGCAAGAAGCGAAGCGTTTTGACATCCCGAGAAAGTGACATCTCTGAGAGCACGGCACTCAAGACTGCCTGTATCATCTTGGAATCCTAGGGTTAGCCGGAAGAAGGAGGAAAAAGAGGAAAAACGGTAACCCGGGAAAAAGGGCCCTTTTTGTGGTTAGATCTCTATGGAGTCTACTTGATCTGACCTGCTATTATTAAGGTCGGATGCTCCCAAGCTCAAGCTCGTTCACTCATGTTGCTTCCAGCTACCGGTGAACGGCATTCCTTGACGGCAACTACCTGTTAGATCAGTCGCCCTTAGTAACTCCCAGCACTGATCCTGTTTTTGGTTTCTCTAAGAAAATTACTCTGTAGAATGAAATGCTTGGGCGAGTGGCGTCATGAAAATTTTTGACTTTACCAGGTTCTGAAAAAGGCAAAGCTGACAAAACGCCAGTCGGAATGAAGCCGTTAGCAATTTTCGACGATAGCTGATCAAGTTCACACCATAATTGGACAACGTCCTTCTAAGATTTATGGAAAGCCGAACAGCGACAGTCTCTATTTCATTGTGGAAGAAGCTCTTTCCGACCTGGAGGATGTTCAGTTTGGTATCAAAAGAGTCAAGCGCGCTAGAAGAGTTCATTCCTGTTTGAAAAGTGCCCAATTCAAGGAGAATATAGCATACGAGGAGGGTGCACATTCGGCATGTTGGCGTTGATATTGGTGCACATTGTTGGTTGGGCTGAGAGATATAGTCAGTCCGCATCTGCCATCTGTAGTTTGAGTAAATTATCATAAGCACGTCCAAGCTTATACTCATTAAGGCTGTAGGAGAAGCCCTGGACGACAGACTCTGATGAACTGCATCTCTTTCACATCAGTAACAAATTCGAGTCCGGACAATATCATATGGTTTAAGGACTGGTTGAGCTCAAAAGTAGCTCTCTAAATCTCGAATGACCTCACGAGGCCTTTGCTTTAAACTACAAAAAACACGTGTAATGAGAGCTCTCGAAGAGCTGGAAAGTCATAGCTAACGAACCACGGCCACCTGTGAGCAGCACAAGATCCTTTATTATTGTTTCGTTTAGGAATCCTTCAAGAGGACATAAGTTCTTGGCGGTCGTATCATTTTCACAGGCATCCAGTAATATGGCATCATATGTGGAGCCTAAAATAGGAAACAGTCAATCGAAACATATTCTTCGGCCTCTCTGCTTCAGGTGAATTTTGTTTGAGTTACAGTAACTAACAATAAGTGGAAGTTGGCAAGTGCATAAATAACAGAAGCTTAATAGTGGGAACGGCGAGGTAGGATCAAGTGCGACAAACTTCAGTAATCTTAGGTTGGCAACTAAGTTCGTGTACTCTTAAGAATCTTGAGCAAAGTATTCATTAACAAATAACAAATGACAATCTTTGATCAAAATAAGATCCCTTGAAACGCAGATGTGCTTCCCGCTTATCAGGTAGTTGGTCTATCCCAGGGCTGTAGAATTCTAGTGCTTTTTTGGCCAATAATCATTTGCATTTCAACCTGGTTCACATTAATAAATCGTCTTCCAACTAAGAAGAGCTGCACCGAACTAAGAAGGTGGTAGTCAGTCAGCGCACAGTCTGGCCTGTAAGGTGGAAGAGTTAGACGCTCCCAACCAAAACCTTCGATTTCTTGAAGAGCCCGGTTCGCGAAGCGCTCTCCGTTTGGTGATGTCAAGAAGTCGTCAACTTCTTGGAGATTATCAAGAGATTCTTGGAGATTTCCAGCATTGACGCTGAAATCTACTTTTCTCATCTGGTCGCGTGCAGGCTGAACTTCGCTAGAATCGATTCAGACAGCTTTTCAGGAGCGGAATTATCTTTCAGCAAGATAACACCAGATCAGACGTCGCAAATGGAACGCTTCAAAATACCGAAGACCTTGGCCGGGAGAGCCTTGCTCAATCACCTCACAGCACAGGCTGTGCGCCGAGTGATAGCCACCTTTTTAGGCCTATGTTATACTTTGGCGACGCTGTTGTCGTCGACGTCAGTGACAGTGTTGAGCGTGTGTTAGGCCCCGTTTATACTCCCAACACCGAGCGCCGGCAAGTGAAGTGGCCACATTGACCGATCGCGTCGCTCAATATGACCATCATACGTGGCGTCGCGTCACTCGGCGTCGAAGTATAAACGGGCCTTAGCCCTAGTTTACGCTTGCGCCGACACGCGGCGCGGCACGACGACCGCTACAGGTATCGATTTTTCGCGCCGCCCGCTCGATACCAATTTTGAAAATGGTGCCGCGCCGCGCAGCGGCGCAAGTATAAACTAGGGATTACGCAGTGCGTAGCACTCCGCGCAACACTGTCGCCGACGTCGCCGAAGTATAACATAGGCCTTAGGCCTATGTTATACTTCGGCGACGCGTCGGCCGACGTCGGCGACGCTGTGCTTTGCGGGCAGCTACGCACTGCGTGGCAGCCCGCCCAACACAGCGTCGCCGACGACGTCGCCGAGGGCTCCGCAGGGGGTGTTATACTTCCGCTGCCGACGTCGCCACCGACGTCGCCACCGACGTCGTCCGTGGGTCGGTCGCCGCGCTGTGCACGGCGACGGGCCGTCGCCGGCCTCATTCAAGGCTGGGAGAAAATGCGCTCAGAGGGAGTATTTTGTTTGTGGGTGGGTTCTTCGTTCCCGGCACTGTCAACATCCTCGGCGGACCTCGAATTACGAAATCGAAAGTGCAAAAACGCCCATCTTGCGGCATCCAGCCAATAGTGTGAAAAAACCAACGGTCGCGTCAGACTCCTAAGTGGTCCAGTACCATTTGGATTGGGTTAGTCTAGAAGAAACAGAGTTCGCTTCAAAATATAGTTCATGCCTACTTTAAATCGACCTGAGTTTCATAACCGCACATCAAGAAGGCGCCTCGTTTGCTTACTTTCTCTCAATGTCGGCCATCATTTTGACGATGTTTAGCACCTATCGCGCCGTAATCATCTTGGCTCTTCATCACTTGATACTTAAATAGGTTACATATTCGCGCTCACAATCTTCTTTTCCTCGCACACTACAAGATTTCCAATTATGCTCTACCTTAGACAAATCACATTTTATTCTATTCAGATATTCTATCGCCCAATTATGCAATCGCGTCGCGTCGTGCAATTTGCATTTCTTAAAGAGCACATACAGAACAACAAATCATCATCAAGTCTTGAAACATTAAGAAGAATTAAGAATAAAAAATCCTTTTGAAGATTAAGAAAAGCACAAAATGTATGCAATCGGCAGACTGGTGGCCAAATGATGACATTGAAAGCGCGCTCCGATGCTAAAAATGCGCTCCGATGCTCTCCTGTCAACGACGTCCCCGACGCCGCCACAGAATCTGTTGACGACGTCGCCGACGTCGACCACGCGTCTGTGGTGACGTCGGCGGCGTCTGTGGCGACGTCGGCGACGTCGCTGGTGACGTCAGCGTCGGCCGACGTCGGTGACGGGCCGTCGCTGACGTGTCGCAGCGTCGGCTCGGCGACGCGTCGCCGAAGTATAACATAGGCCTTAGCTCGCTGCAGCACTTCTTGGTTGGAAGACGATTTATTGATGTGGTCCAGGTCAAAGTGCAAATCCAAGGGTTCTCAGCCTTAAAAGCGGAAGAATTCTATGGGCCAGCAGGCTGATAAATGGGAAGCAGTCCCGCGTCATAAAGGATCCTCTTTGATTGAAAATTCTTATTTGTTATTTCTGAATAAACACTTCCGTTAAAGGTGCTTACGAGTTTACGAATTTAGTTGCCAACCTAATAGATCTCACCGGTCTACCTCGTTTAGCCTCTTCCCTCGAAGCGTTGATCGGTTGTCTGATGTTGCATCTGCATTGTACTACAACTATTAAGCTTGTTCCTTGCAATTTCAACGGGACATAACAGGACCTTAGAGATTAACGTTGTTAAATATTGAACACTTTTGAATTTTCACTAGCTTCCAGGTAAAGCCAACTTTATATAGATGACTTTCTCGTAGTTTCAAATCGAGCTATGCATCACCACACCTGGTTCGCTATTTCTCGAACTTTATAAGCATTTACCACTTCTTGCTCTGTCTGCGATAAATTTCAGGCCATCAATGACTTCGAGGCGGTGTCGATCATCTAGTTGAAGTCCAAACCACCTTTTAGCGATAAGCACCATTCGAGGTTCGCTCTCCACCACAGTTATATGCATCTGTAAACTTCACCTGAAAATTTGCCAGTATATTTATAGGGAAGAGCCCCATGCACAAAAGATGAAAGCTTTTGGTTAGTTTCTGTGCTCCGCTCTGTGCTACGTTAACACAGACAGACTGGGCAGGGGAAGGAACTCCAGGATGTGGCCAAGTTTGACGCGGGTGTTGTAAACCAAATCCCGTAACTCTCTGTACCCGCACGGGCCCGCCCCCATAAGAAACATTACCTATTTTCAAACATTCGAATCTACACTCTACGAAACATCTGCAACCAAATGACAGAATAGTTCTAACTTCCTCAGGCTCCTAACATTATTAATTAAAGCGCATGTATAATCGAGTCTGCACGAGTCTTGCCGGCGGCAAGCGGCAGCGGCACTGTACTCTTTCTAGACGGGACCTACTGCTGCCATTCGCCTTCCCGCCTTCACTCTGCACTCTAGACGATCCCTGCGTCCAACATCTTGCCGCAAGTGTCCGGTCGCCGCTGGCGGCAGGCTCCACATTCCTGCCCTATGGTTAAGGATAGGCTCGCCGCTTAGCCGCAAAAGTGAGTGAAGCTTTTACACTGCGGGTTAGCGCAAGTATGAACTACGTATAATAGTGACGGTATATGAAATAAAATAGCCAAGCAAGGCAATCAGGTGAAATTCGTATATATCTATATTCTCCTGTGAATGACAGTGAAGGTCCTTATTTCTTATAGAAAATGTAGATCACGCAATGCAAAGTTCCACAATTAAAAGCTTCAGTCTATTGCTGAACTTCTTTGTCGTCTTATAGACTTATACACCCTTGTTTCTCCATTTCTTTATGCAATAGGGGTGCAAGATGCCTTCACTTATTTGTGAATGTGCCACCATCGCTTTTTTAATGTGTGAGAGTGATAAAGTAGCTAATTTGAGACATAGTATGGAAATGTCGCGATCGATAGCTTGATCGAGCAGAGAAAGCTCCGAGATTGAAAGCGCTGATTACAGGCTGAGGGAGGACGGCGGCTGAGAGATCGACAAGGGACAACTTCTGGAGCGCTCGCCTACAGACCTCGGGCCCGGCTACGCGACTGTTCGAGCTTTCAGCTGCCCACTTCTGACACCAGTGGCCCCTCGTCCGCTCGAACGCAGGTGCAATTCTACGGTTGTCCAATAAATGGTATTACAGTTCATGTATTCGTTGGGCAACCTCACACTGGTAGCAGCGAGTGGTTCTATTCGACAACCTCACTCCTCCCAAGCCTGCCATGCGAACACGGTCTTCGCATAGATACATTGTTCCTTACCGCGTTCTCGCCCAACTCTTACGCCTTCAGACGAACGTCTTCCGATGTTGCCGCGTCTTAACGGAACTAGGATTAAGCTACGCGACGATCAGTGTCACGCCGTCAACATGGGACTGGAGGCCCACTCTGTCCTCGTCATCCAAGTGGCCTACGGCTCCGGAAAGACGGTCATCGGGGCGTCCCTCGCCGCCCAACTAGTCGACGTCAAAATTTGGTCATCGTCATGGCAACAACGAATGTATCCTATGCTCAATTCACAGACACCCTCCTGCGCCTTGATGATTACCGCCATCTCCGGATTCTAGCCTCGTCTCAAACTCAGCGTTAATGGATGGAACTTCAACAACCCCTGCGGATCTGCACACCGTTTTGCAGTCCCTCATCAACCGTTATGGAGACCTACTAGAGGCCAAGGAGGTGAAGCGATGCCAGATCTACATCGACAGTCGTCGGTTACTGGAGACGCTGATGTTTAATCTAGATTCCTGCATCCACCTTACAGATGAGAGCGCGAGGAGTACCGGAGTGCCGAGCGAGACAACTCGGACGCTACGGAGGAGGCAATCAAAGCTATGCTGCGCGTGCGCCTTCCGTCAATTCAATCATCTGCATGACGATAGCCTCGCTACTTAACACTACGATCAGAGGAGACCTCTTCCGTGAGCTGCTTTCCGGCGCCACAGTCATCATTAGTGACGAGGCATCCCAAATTCCGGAACCTTCGTCGCAATCGCAGCTGGGTTCCCGCACACCCCCAGCTGCAGCCGCGTATACTTTGCCCGCGCTCTTTCCAACCAGTTCTCCCGGCCGCCAGAGCAATAATGGACGTGCTGTCTCGACGGGATGTCCCTAGCGCGCCCTCGTAACCACGCTTCGGGCTCATCCCGCCCTGAACGAGCTCCCCAGCACGCTCTCTTATGATGGAACGTTGGTGAGCGGGACTTCCACACGCGAGCACGCGAAAGTAGTGTCTTGTGACCAGCCTTCTTCGACTCCACAATCCAGCTATCCACTGCTGGTCGTCGACACAAAAGGAGTGTCCCAACCGTCGCCTTTAGGATCTCATTGAAACGAGAACGAGGCACACTGGTGAAAGAGATTATCCGCGAGCCGCTGACCTTGGACCTTCCGTACTCTGCCAATGCAACCGTCACGTAATACAAGGAATAGCAGCGGCTGCTCCCTCAGTATGCGGGTCGACGAGATCGACTCAGTCCAAGAACAAGAAATGAACATCGTTATCGTCCTTCGTCACGTTACGATATCACCCCGGCCAGTGAGGAATTCATTGCTGACACCAGGAGGATGAACGTTGCGATTACCCGATGCCGTCACGGGTAGTTCGTCCCTGGGAAAGTCTCGGCGTTGCGGACCCTCCGTAACTGGGGACGCTTGATGCAGTGGCCGAACGAGCTGGTGTTATCGTCAGCAAATCTGCACTACCCGACGTTTTTGCCTGAACCCCGATTCCATAAGGTAAGCATATCAAATTCTTTTAATTTCCTTTTCCTTTATTTTGTGAGTTTTTAGAAAGATTGTTCTCTATGGGTATTGACTGCGACCTTCCTTTCTCGTCAGAGGACGGACGTATTTGTGATTGGGGGACGTATTTGCGTAAGCCCTAGTTTACACTTGCGCCGCCACGCGGCGCGGCACTACCTTCGTCATAGATATCGATTTTTCGCGCTGCCCGGTCGATATCTATCCCGATCATCGTGCTGCGCCGCGCAGCGGCACAAGTATAACCTACGGCTAAGAGTGATAAAGTAGCTGAATTGAGAAATATTATGGAAAAGTTACGATCGGTAGCTTGATCGAGCAGTGGCATTAAACCTCGGAGATTGAAAACGCTAATTACGGTTGGCGAGAGGATGGTGGCTAGGAGACGAGGCATTCCACAATGGACGACTTTTGGAGCGCCCGCCTACAGAACTCGGGACCTCGGAGTAGCTACGCGACGGTTCGAGCTTCCGACTGCTGCTCCCGTACTGACACCCGCTTCCTTCTGATACCAGTGGCCCCTCGCCCGCTCGTACGCATGTGCAATTCTACGGTTGTCCAATAAATGGTGCTACAGTTCGTGTATTCGTTGGGCAACCCCACACTGATGATATATCCGTTACCTTATGTACCCACCACAAATTACTCGATAAATAGCATACTGCTGTAGATGATAATGATGCGTGTCATTAACTGTTGAATGTATTGAAAGATAGAAGTAAATTTAGAAAAAATACGGAAGAGGTGGGAAACCTTCGACCAAGCTCAGGTTTGTTGACTGTGCAGTTTGACCTTGGAATAGTATGAAGCTACGATGTGAGTAGTTTACGTCGATACTGAAACGTGCGCGTGGTCCCTACGTCAAGCACGTCAACAGCATGAATTTCGAAGGAGTACATGGCGCGCTCCAACACACATTATAAGATAAGACGCGATTTTTTCACACTTTAAACCTAGCCTTCACTCTTTCTTGAAGTCATGTTTTAAATAAGTTATGGCCGTTCGATCTATAACCTTTTCGTTCTAAGGGATCGTTTATTGTGCACGGAACGCGAGACACGATGGAGTGATAATCTCCCATATCGATTCATTGTGTCGCGCGATCGATATGGGAGCTTATTATAATATCGCGTCACGCGTCGCGTGCACACTAAACGATCCCTAGCAGCGCCTAGACCTAGCAAACTCTTGCTATCTAGTTTTCTGCTTTAAGTTTGGCAACGTAGATATATGAGAGAGTTGTGAGAAAATAACGTTGTCCATACACCACCAATCGAATCTTACTGGTCAAAAGTATAACACTACATAAAGTACGACGCTGCCGCACGCAGTGATTGCTTTCTCACCAAATGTTATCGAAAGAATGCATTCACACCTTCCGGAAGACGTGGTGAAGGAACCCGTTTATGCTTCCACCGCCCAGTCCAATGCAAAGCACGTTTGCCTCGCTCTTCAACGTCAAAGCAACAGCACCACTCTTGAACATTGAAGCTGAAAGTGCAAAATCTTTAATCGCCCGACTTATAAGCGTTTGCTTTACAACATTATTGATTGCGAAACTTTTTAAACGATGTTCAAAAGCTAGAAAGCTAGAAAAAAACTCGGGTACAGTCGCCCTTTCTAACCTTTAAAAGACAGTATTAAAGAGCAATGTGCAAATATAAGGTGAATACATAGACCTAGAACTGTGCTGGAGTGGGCAGGTTGACCGAGGACTTTGTGTTCCCACGCGGTCTCTTGCAGTATACCTCAAACTCGGATGATTAAACCTTGTTAACACATTGACGACAACATCTGTCCGCGTGGGACAATGTGAGCCACCGGTGGCTCATAACTTTTTGCGCTATTTTTTGTACTCCTGCCGTCGGTTTTTTATAGATGTTTTCTCTGTTCCCTAATTACTTGTGATAGGAGAATGTCAGTGTTTTTCACCCAAACTCTGCCCAAGGAAGTTATTACGGGTGTTAAACACGAATCTGACATCCTTTTTCGAAATTTGGGCCGATTACGGTAGGCTACGGTAAGTACGGGTGAGTAAGGCTGTCGAAGTCGTGGTCACCGATTTTTCCCAAACGCGAGGTTATTTGGGGTGCTGATCACGAATCCGACATCAGTTTTTGGTAATAGGATAGACTAGGGTAGGTTACGGTAGGTTCAGGTGACTAAGGCTGTTGGCAATTACCCGTACCTACCCTAACCTACCGTAATACCAAAAACGGATGTCGGATCCGTGATCAGCACCCCAAATAACTCCCATGGGTGACATTTGCGGGGAAAACGGTGATCATGGCCTCGACAGCCTTAGTCAGCCGTACCTACCGTAACGTATCGTAACCGGCCAAAATTCCATAAATGGATATCAGATTCGTGATCAGCTCCCTAAATAACCCTTCTGATCAAAGTTTGATACAAAAAAGTACGCAAAACAAAAAGTGGTCTGCGAGGAACATTATGGGCCATCGGTGGCTCATAGCGTGCCCGCGTAGAAATGCGCGCGTGTTCCACGTGGCTTTCTGCCGCAAAGCGCGATTGTCGTCAATGTGTTAACACTAAAAAATTCTACAATGCACATATACGATATACATATAAGATACATCAGCGATAAGTTAACGAAATGCTTTATCTAAAATAGACCTGAAACACCACTTGTTAATTGACGGCGCCCGTGAAGCAAAGTGATCGATGACTCTGTGCCCGCGTTGAGAGCGGATGAGTAGCAATGAGACTTTGAATGCTGTTTATTGTTTGACAGTCAATTTTATGCTGCGCTTCACATTATAAGTGCCTATAAGTACCAGCGCTCTCACAAGGAAGGTTCCCACCTCAAGGTGGGCTTTTGCGATGCTATTTTGACGGATGTAGGACAGTGGGAGCGGAGTCCATAATTACAGCCAGTTTTTGCTGAACATTTTTTTAAAGACTTGAAAAAGAGGTGTGAAGGCTTAGGTGCAACACACATCAACCTCCACGACACCCCACAAGATGTGCGTCGATGGCGCAATTGGTAGGAATGCAGCCTTATAGAAGCACACCGGCGGGCTTTTGAGTTCAACTCCACATACTGTCAATATTCTTGCACATATTAGCATGTTGTTAATACGCTTTCTCACGATCGCAGAAGTCAATTTTAGACAATGCTTACAACAAACCAAGCTGTCCATTTGCGCCTTCATATTTGCGTTTTTCAACGATGTTAATCTGCACCATATTATTCCTCATGAAATAAAATGTCTTACTCTTCCCTTTTACTCAACAGCTATGGTACAAAACTATGAAACAAGTTAAACACAAGCGCGTGTCACATCAGAAGCATTTTACAGAAGCTGATGAGGAACAATCTTTTCGCTGGCAAAGAGCACTCCTTCTTCGTTGAACGCGCAATCCGTGGGTGTAGAGAAGGGTCCTGGGTGAACATCGACATAACCAACTGCCACCCATAAAAAACTAGCACATATGAAGGCGCAAATAGACAGCATTGGTTCGTGGCCTTTTCGTAAAACATTGATGGCCTAAAGTTGACTCCTGTGTGTGTGTGTGTGTGTTGTGTGTGTTGTGTGTGTGTTGTGTGTTGTGTGTGTGTGTTGTGTGTGTGTGTGTGTGGGTGTGTATGTGTCTGTCACAACTGCAGTCAGCGGTCCGAAACGTCAGCCCTAGGGGTAACCGTCGTTGTCGAGCACGAATCTGAAGTTTGTTTTTGAAGTATCGATCGTCATCAATCAATATTGATCAAATTATCGATTTCCTGTAGACGTTCTTCATTTTTTCTGTTTCTCTCTAACGTGTCCCAATCGATGTGTTTAAGGTGTTCTTCCTGCGGAAACATGACATTGGTGGCAGCTACAATTGACGATGAGAAGTTATTACTATGGCGAAGCCGTAGTAATAACTATAATTGCGACCAAGAGGCCGCTCTGAAGACTGGTAACATAATGTAACCAAAAGTCTAGCTAAAATAGTTGTTGAGAAAAGTGAGATAAAGGCCATCCTTCAATTAGAAAGCTTCACAGAATTGCAATTGAGCGCAGTGCAGGAGAAGTAATTATTACACTTATGGAATTCTGCAAAAAAAATCAGGCAATTAATCGTCAATAAAATAAATATTGCGATGCTCTGAAAAAGTCCAAAAAAAAATCCCAACATCAAAAACCACCATAAAAATGCTTTTCAAAGAACTGCAGAGCTTCGCTGAAGCTACAGCGACATTCAACATGCCCAGGCCACCTGGTCGATTTTGCAAAGATTTAGCCGAGTAAAAATCGATACATCGATTTTCGTTCAGTTTACGGGCATTGCGTCTATGTATTTATATTGGACGGTTAGCAGAGTTCTCCACAAGAAGTCAATATTGATCGGCTTTTATTGATTGCTGGTGTGTAGATAGATAGTGATATGTGTATACAAAATACATCAAATGTACTGCATTTTATAGTTCGTCACTAACAAAAGGACGTACCAACCATTGCCTGATAAGTGATCCTGCGGGTAAATAGGTCCAGTCTATATCCCACCGTGTGGTATCGATGTTGCTCTCATGAAATGCTGTAAAAAATCCTATTAATTTATTTTGTTCAATTATTTTAGGAACAAGTACATAAGTGTACGAGTGGATCCCTGGAGTGAATGAACTATTTTTTTTTTGAAGTCAGCGTGTTGAAGTTAGCGTGTAATGAAAAGTTTTGGGATGTATGGAAACAATGGAAGCCAAATTTGGTTCTAATTTTAGTTTGTTTACTTATTCGCTTATTTGTGTATCTGCTCGTACATTATTCCCCTGTACGCTTGCGTTGTATCCAAAAAAGCCAATACTCTGTGGTGAAGGGCGCGTGTAGCGCAGTCGGAGGAGGCGCCGGCTGCCGTGTGCACACGATACCATGTCCCTGGTTCGGATTTCCCGCCCAGGCCAATCAAGCCTTCCATCCCTCCGAGGTCGGTGAATTGGTACCAGACTTGCCTGGGAAGGATAGAGCGCTGAATTGTTCATCGGCTGACCAGTGCAAGTCATTGTATAGCCATACATATACCCATTCAAATCGCCTCCACGACATCCCGTAGAAGTAAAATGCGTGAGGCATCCCAAAGAGGGTTTGAGTAACGCCGTCCTTTATCATTTATCCTTTATCTTATGGTGAAATGACGTTTGGAGGAATGGCTTCGAGAATGGTTTCGATTTTTGCATGGTCCAAAGACAGGAAGCCGCCGAAATTTCACCCAAAAAAGCCTATAGTAATCTTGGTCAACATCTCAAACAAATTACATGCTGAGAAAACAAGCCGCAATAAGCCCAAAAATGTGAATTTAAAAAAGCTGCACTTCAGTGAAATTCATAGAAGACCTCAACCAAAGTTAACATAACGCTCAACAGTCCCGCAATTCTGGGCATCTTTAAAAATCGTGGGTGTGTTAGTAGAAGAAAATGCTACTTTTAGGAGTCCTGAGTAGAATTGTTGTTTCAGAGCCAAGGTCGGCCGCGAGTACTCTGAATACCATTCTTCTGAAAAAAGAAGACATTATTTTTCAAAGCAGATATTGAATATAAAAAGAAAAGTTGACCAACTTCCCGTTCGATTCAAGCCTGTCAATGACTTCTATAGAAAATTTCTTGTTGAAAGCTATAGATTGCCTAAAATTTGACCATAGAGTCACTCATTCTTTGAAACAGAATAGCTTTTTAAAGATCATTTTTCGAAATATAGGAAGCTAATTCCTACTAGTAGCAACAAACTGAGAAACTTACAACAATCTTTCAGGGCCGTATGTAACGTTAATTAGATCGAAGAATTGATTTTCCGTTAATTCCGCAGCAAGCGGAACAGTAGAATGCCGCAGATAGGTGACGATGCCGAAAAACGTCATTATGCTCTAAATTAAATGGATCCATTATGGATTTTCCGCAACAAATACTGTACAATTCATATATATTCCATTCAGAAGCGTAAACGGTCACTGAAAAAACCAACGGTCACCTGTATTTCGATTTTACTGTCTGACAGGGGAAGAGTCTGAAGCGTATGCTTGAACGGGGAGAGCGAGTCATACAGGAAGAATCCCAACCCCTCAATTAGTGTAGAAAAGTGATTTTTTTTGGTACATGTCGTGTAGGTGAGCAGCATTGGTAGGTGGGAGAGCGGCAGCCAATAGTAACCAAACAGAGCACAGGCTGAACACATGCCAGCCCATCAGGGTACCAACTGTACGTGCCCACGCTGAATAGCATGCCCATTCCATGCGCTCTGATTGGTTTAGGTGTTCCCACCTACCAATGCTGCTCACCTGCGCGACATATACCTTCTTTTTTGGCCAAGTCGTTAAACCCGTGAAGTTTGAGGTCCTGGAAGTTACAATGGAATCGACTCCTCACGAATTCGGGGGTCTTGTACTCCCGCCATGCCTTCGCGTGCAAGTGGCTCGGAGCGCAGTGGATAGGGACGTCGCTTCATGCGAGGGAGGTCGAGGTTCGAATCTTCTCTTTTTTGGAGACAACACAAACAAAAAGATTATTTCAGGAAACAATTATAAGAAAAACTCTAATGGTAGGAAACCAACTGCTAAAACAGCCGCATATAATATTCTTCTTCGCTTCAGCAATCTCATTGTGAGGGATATACTCAACAGAATGGTTGAGCGAGGTGTCGGAGCAGGTGTCGCCTGAAAAACTGACTCTGAAAATCGTTTGCACGATGTTCAAATTGAAAATGGTAAAAACGGTATGTGGCCGCTGTTGGAGTCAGATCGTTGTCGAATCGCTCTGCAGCGCAATTCTGATACAGCTCGTCTTCCACGTCGGAACAAGAGGCTAGAGGCTTACGTGACACCACGAACTGATCCCATGTCACAAGAAAGACTTCCATGTCTACACGGCCTACGAGCTGGTACCAGCCTTCTCTTTAGGCGAAGAACACTGACTTCTGCTTCAATGACTACATAGGGTACCTGGGTGAGAAATATGCAGTTATGCTGCCTACGCAATAATCCGTGAAAGTAGAGTGCCTGGCGCATCCCACCAAATTTTCTTTTCTACCAGACAATTTGAAGACCGTATGAGGGAAAGTATTTATGACATCGAAAATTATGGCAATTTCAAATTTACTACGACCACTTCAACCTTACTTGTAAGTGTGCAGAATATTCCTTGACTGTTTTAAGTAATCTACAGAAAATATTGATCAAGCCAGTTTACAAGAAATATAGGGTTTTGGATTTAGCTTTTAATGGCTACCACCTGTCCGTTTAGAAACAGTGACTGTATTAAATCGTCTGCCAGCACATCTGCTTTCTCTAATCCCTTACTACTTTAACCTAACCACTTACACCTTAAAGTTCCTAAGGACCTTTCAATGATTGATTCCATGGATTTATTTGTAGAATGCTATCGGGGATTTTTTTAGTTATCTATTGAAGTTATGTACCTCAACAGCAATAGATATAAAACTATAATTAGCACCCAAATCTCTGAACATTCACCATAAAAAATCCCAATCATTGGAAAGCTATAACACAAAGTGCTCGGAATCTATCTCAAGCTAAATTCTAATTTAACAGAAAGTGAAGCAAGAACCCAGGAATAAATCACATCAGCTGAAGTGATACAAAAACGAATATCAGTATCACAAGGTACCACACAACGATTATCTACCTCTAACAAACGTGGTTCACCTAACTCTAATTGATCTAAAAACTTCGTATAAGAATCAAACTCCAAACCAGGAATATCCACAAGTTCCCACTTTAACCTAACCATTCTACCTTGGCCTTGAAATTCCTAGGGAAAGAAAACGTCTAACTTGTGGCCTAACAAACACAAATGCTTGGCAGATGTAGATAAACAGGCACAAAGATTCAAGGACGCCGTTATAGATACCAACACAGGCAGAATAATCAGGAGCACATGATACGGTCTCAGAACGAAAGTGATTAATTTTGTTGTAAAAGTCTTTGCGGAGGCAAATTTATTAAATTAGCTTTGCAAGGAAAAATTTTACAACCCTTGTCCATATCTTCGAACACGGTGTTTCCATCAAGCCACAATTGCACAATTAATTATCTTTTTGCTGCCACATTTCCCGCCATTGAATTCCATAGATTAGTCTAATATTACTTTTAGAAAACAATCAATCTGTTCCCATTATACAACCTCAAAAAGGAGTGTAGCAGTAAGCTGATATTGTCCACGTACTATTAAAATTTATCGAGTATGACCAAAGCATTTCTTTGTACACGACTGCTGATGCAGCTTATAGATACTGTCTAAGCTCACTGGAATATATCTGCACAAAATTGCTTCACTCTGATATGGAAATTCGAGTTGAAAGTTACGCCGCAAAAATGATGCGTATTGTCCCACGCGACCGCTCGCTAAGGCCTGAGTTATACTCCCGCGGGAGCATCCGCGGAAGGGCGGGAATCGCGCAAAGACTCCTCACCTGGCCAATCGCCGCGCCTCGCCACGCCCGCCTCCGTCGTGCACCATTGGTCCGCGGACGTTCCGCGGATGCTCCCGCTGGAGTATAACAGGGGCCTAAGGCCCGTTTATACTTCGACGCCGAGCGACGCGACGCCACGTATTGCGGACATATTGATCGGGCGACGCGATCGATCAATTTGGCAACAATGCGTGGCGTCGCGTCGCTCGGCGTCGGAAGTATAAACGGTGCCTAACGCAGCATAAATGCTGTGTATTGTCGTCAATGTGTTAAAGAGACTAGTGAAGAATTGGAGGAATAGGCTGCGATACCGTTTCCTGCCAACTTTATTCTGCTGACATTGCCCTCTCACCATCAGTGGAGTCGCTGTCGTCCCTATTAGGGTGGAGTCTGTACAGGGTGGCCGATAAGTATTGTCGTCGCAAAACAAACGTCATATTTTCAATAATACGCGAGATTTTTTTAAAACTATTATTCCTCAATATAACAAACAACACGTAGATTGGATTTCACAAGAATGCTTCGAAGTGACCTCCCTTGGGTTTTACGCAGGCTTCAAGTCTTATCGTTAGTTTCACTGACTCCACGGTGCGCTGCAGTTAGCTGGCGTCGATTTCTGCCCAGGCTTGATTAAGTTCGCGACGAATTTGGTCCAAATTGTAATGGTTCTCTTCGTCAGCTTTTGCTCTAGGTATTCCCATATAGCCAAGTCAAGGGAATTTAAATCCGGGTTGTTAGATGGCTACTAATCCTTAGTTAGGTATCAAGAGAAGTTGGCGTCCAGATACGCTGTCGTCGTCCTCGCTCCATGGGCGGAAGCCCAGCCTTGCTGAGTGATCATCTCGGGAATCTTTTCATAGAAGGGAAGCAATACTTTCTTCATAGCCTCATTTTCATATGTTTCAGCGTTGATTTCCACGTTTCTTTCCACGACATTCAGCGGCGTCTTCTGGTTTGCCGTGATACCAGCCCACACCATCAGTCCCTCGGGAGACAGCGATTTTGTGACATTCTTCCTTTTCCGAGTGTGTCTTGATCAGGTCTTTGGAGCTGGCAATCATTCTGAGCATTGTGTGTGGCTTCGATAGTGAAAATTTTCTCCTCTGTCCACAGCACATCTTCGACGCGGCGCACTGAAGAAAGCCGTGTCACCTCCTTATCTTTTTCTCTCGGTTTTCTTTGGCTGCCTCTGTCAACTGCTGTCCGTTGAGCAGACGAAAGCTGCTATGTCCTAGTTCATTCATAGCAATTGACTGGACAGTAAACGAGCAATTCTGAGGCTCTTTGCGATCTTGTTAAGAGAATGCTGCCGTTTCCTTGATCGCACGGTTCTTCCTCGTATTCACAGAACGAGTGCGACGTGACTTTACCTTTACGATGACGTTCCCTTCATCTTCCTCTGCTTGATAATCCGCTGAACTGTTGTCACTGGAATACTGAGCTTTCTTGAAATGGCGGTGGTGAACTTTCCGCTTTCAGCGAGGCGGGCAACTGCTCCTCGATGAGAGTACGGTAGCATAGAGGCTACAATCAAAAAAATTCAAATATCGCAAGAAATTGGATTTAATGTCGTAAACGATGGACACAAAGATACACGATTTCACAAAAATATAAGAGAAACAGATGCGGGCAAATATCACGACAATACTTATCGGCTCTCCTGTTGTGGCTAACGATAGGGATGGATAAATCCCACTGCATAACGAATGTCAGACGGCACCAAATTTTCTGAGCAAATTAAGCAAAGTGGTTTTAAGCTTGGTCGGTTGTTTGTGGATGATTATGACTTGCTGCTGTTGCTAACGCTGAAACCGAGGCTGTGGCCACCTAATGACGCATATTAAACTTCTGAGTAGTAGCAAACCCTATCGTCTATAATCAGCCGCACCCGATAACGTTTCTGGATACTATCCTTATTAGGCGGAATAAATTCTGGAAAATTAAGCGCTAGACGATCGATAAGGGTCTGCATTGGCGTGTTGCATGAGACATGCTCATTAGAACTCCGTGTAGAACACCAATGTGATTCAGCTTCATCGAACGGCAGCGAGATTCTTTGCTAGGAATAGCCAGAACGGTCGATTGCCGTAGGAAAATAACCACTATGCTACGTTCCATACAGTCAGGTACAGCGGCACATGGCCATTGCGAACATGTGGTGGACGAAATTCCAAAGAACTATTGAATCTATATATCTCTTAGAGCAATAGGAGCGTTCATACCGTTAAAGAAGACTAATCCAATCCTTGTTGAGCGGTGCTGATTCTTTAGACAATTCATACACTGGACGAGTCCGTGTAGATGACATAGAATAGGTACCCTACATTAGTTGGTGATGAATGCGTCATTTCGCACCATAGGTCTCGTCTTTCACTATCTCATCCTCTACAGGGTGGTCCACATGAAGTGTTACGGGCTACATAAAGTCCATTTTTAGAAATATCTCTTACATTTTGTGCTTTGCTGTGGTGTTATCAGTTTCCTCCGTATCTTTTAGTGTACCTATGGTCAGTCTTATTCTCCGTTCGCTCAGCAGTAGTCGCTATGTTCAAACGCGGGTCGTCTGTTTCCACGATTTCAAAGACGCTCAAACTGCATCGGATTCCAGTACACCGCGTCATCCAAGAGACTGGAGGGATCGAAAATCGTCCGAGAGGAGGACCACGACGAACTGCAAGAACTTCCGCCCTTCAAAAGGCCGTCAAAGACATGTAACACCGAAATCTTGCAAAAAACAACAGGAAACTAGCTAAGGAGCACAGCGTAATTCGTTCAACTGTGCAACGACTGACGAGTGATGATCTGTGATTGTATTACTATAGATCTGCCAAAGAACAGCACCTCACGGAAGAACTGAAGGCTTCAAAATTGGAGAAATGCAGAAAGATGAAGGCCCTTACGCGCGGTGACAAGCGCGACTGAGCTCTCTTAACAGACGAGAAGATATTTACCGTCGAACCACTCCAAAACGCGCAGAATCAACGGAAGCTGCTGCTAAAAGGATCCGCAAGAGCCGTCAACGTCGGAAGAGCTCATTTTCCACAGTCCTTTATGGGCTGAAATGTCGGGCCAGGGCAAGACCAAGCTTGTTTTTATTCAAAAGAAAGTTAAAATCAAAGCAGAAATCTACGAGAAGCAAATCCTGGAGAACGTGGTAATACCTTGGGCACAAGAAAATGTTAAGGACATAGATTGGACCTTTCAGCAAGATTGGGCACCAGCTCACGGTGCCAAGAAGCTCTGGAGTGGTGTGAGCAAATCTCCCGAATTTGTGGACGAAGGAGGTTTGGCCTTCAAACTCGCCCGATCTCAACCCTATAGATTTCGCCATTTGGTCAATCCTGGAGCAAAAAGCTTGGTCTTTCAGAAGCAGTTCACTGGATTCGCTGAAAAGAGTTCTGGAGAAGGCATGAAACGAAATTTCACCGGAAATGATCGCGCGCATCCTTAAGAATTTCCGAAAGAGATTGGCCGCCTGCATTGAAGCCAAAGGAGCACGTTTTGAATGTGATGTATGATATGTTATGTAGAATTTTCTTGTCTTTCGAATGATTGTAACTTTTCTTATTTGTGTTTGTCTGTACAAAGTTGTATATAGTTTTCTGTGTAACACTTCGTGTGGACCACCTTGAAGACGAAAAGCATCGGCCGGCTCTCCAACAGACCAAAAAGGACTATTGAATCTATTAGACGTTCATAGAAGGCTGATTAAGCTCACTGTGATTTTCTCGCCTTACTTTCAACCCTTCTATTGCCTTGTAGGAAAGACCACTCTCCTGCAACCGATTGCGATGCGCGGAAGCCGTTTTTCAGAAGGATGCAGCTCCTGACAAGTAACCCGATTCGGGAATGAGCTATTCAAAATCACTCCATGATTCTCATTCACCACTGGCAGGACTAGGAGTCCGAGCTCTTATGATCACTTCTGGTGGCCTACTGCTGGCATAGCTCAACCACAGAATCTTGTGATTTTCGAATAATGTAGGATACAAATTCTAGTTTCTTCCAGGAGATCATAAGAAAAAAACGTAATTATTAGGTTCTGGGAAAACTCTTTGCCGTTTTAGACTTTTACTTTCAAATGATCATAACTTCGCTCATTGTCAACCATTCCAGTTCGAGCAAACGTTGTTTCACTGGAAGAAACGCTGTCAATAAAGCCCTTTCTTATCTTATCGTTAAGTTGCGGACAACAGTTAGGGCCCATGAACTGTCGGAAGACACTTTTTTCTCCACTCTTGTACATTTCCCTCTGAAAGCAATCCCAAAAATAAGAGAAAATAACACTGTAAAAGCTACATATAAGGAGATCACACAACTCGAGAACAGCTTTCAACTCCACGTCCTTAAACTTTTGTGCGGATGCGCTATTTGAAGGTCGCTCGGAAGGGTGGTAATTATTTAATTATCAGAGCAGGGTGCATTTTGAGCAGCTTTTCGTGCTTTGCTTTCAGACTTTTATCACCATGTTCTATTCTAATTGCCTAGCTTGCTCAATAGATTATGTGGTGAACTATGCCAGCAGTAGACCACTAGAAGTGATCATAAGAGTTCTTTGAACGAGCGGTGCTTATTCCGACTAAATCTGATACGAGTTGAGAAAGTTATGGTAGCTCAAAATAAAGCAGTCAAAACGCTGAGAGCTTCCCGGACAACCTGATCCATTTTTCAACCAGTGTTCCTTCTTATCCCACTAAAAAAGAATCCAGATGTTGCCGTTGGCAAACCATTTGCCGGGCTGCAAAATTGTAGGATTCAGACTAAGCGAACTTCTAGCGGCGTTTTAATGGAGTGCCTGCAGCACGAGGTTTTACAGATGTTTACTGGCTAACGTTTCGACGGTATCGTCTTCTTCAGAGCCTGCTGAAAGGAAGGATCAAGTCAAAATGTGGCTACCACATCGGGCGTCGCCTCAGCTTCAGAAATTCAAGACAACCTTCGATCACATATTCAGTAGAAAAATTGAGAGGCTCCCCAGGCGGACCATTTCTCGCTAGCAGAACCGTTATCAAGGTACAGCGCCCTAATCAGAATGGCAACGTGATTTAGGGCTAAGTGAACTTCATTCTTTTTCCTGTGCAAGAAGGCCTCCTAGCAGGGTACTTTTCGTTACCTCAAACTTAAAGCTAAATTAAGTGAACACTAAGTCTCCAGCTTTTCTCGTCATAAAACCTCGGCATTTAGGGAATACTAAGTCTCATTCGCCCGGTCGTACTAACAGAGAGCTGCGAAAGCACTTCATAGGTGGATCCGACGTGAGTTATGTAACCCCTCTTTGGATGGGTTTTCAGGGTGGTTTCCCTAAAGGAGCTAAACCGCTAGAGTGGGGATAGCGCTTGGTGGGGTAAATCGCTTATCAAATACTTGCACCACGCTCAGGCCTCTGAAGAAGATGGGAGCGTCGAAACGTTAGGCCTGGCGAATAAAGATCCGCTGTAACAACCTCAAGCGGTAAAAAGGATAAAGGACAAAGGACGGCGTTACTTAATCCCTTTTGGGATGCGCCACGCATTCTACTTCTACCGGATATCGTGGAGGCGATTTGAATGCGTATTTGGCCATAGAGTGACTTGCGGTGGCCAGCCGATGAATAAGTCAGCGCTTTTCCAGACACGTCTGGTACCAATTCACCGACCCCGGAGGGATGGGGAAGGCTTGGCTGGCGTTGGCGGGAAATCCGAACCAGGAACCCGTTATCGGGTGCACGCGACAGTCGCCGCCTCCTCCGACTGCGCTACCCGCGCCCCAACCTCGAGCGGTACAAAGCAAAAATATTGACAACTAACTGAACGCTGTTCAGACCTTGTTTCTAAGCATTCCTCTGTACGATCGTCAGGTCAGCTCCATCACTCGGTTTTTTTTGCTGTCACGGAAGGTTGCCCATAGTCCTCAGTTTTTGGCGGACAGTATATATTTCATATGTGTTTAGGGCAACGTATGGGTATGAAACCCTACTACGAAGTAGTGAAGCAAAAAAAACTGAAGTAATGGAGGGAATATTAAAGTCACTAAAATGGCGAAAACTTTCCATAAAGCATAAATTCTCTGGAAATCTACAACAAATGGAATTATTCCACTAACCGGCTTTCACAACGAAATGTAAAAACACGTGGAAGGTAATGGAATGCCGCAGGTGCATACAGAATGAGGAGCGATTGATTCCACCTGTACGAGTGAATTTTCAACAGTTCGGACCAACGATTGATTACTGACAACAAATTTGGGGTGTCGGGTGCTCCCATGCTCCCCCAAAATCAAAGCGTGTTTAAGGAATATTGGAGAATTGACTCTCAACGGATACTGTACAGTTGTACAGTAATTTCTGTAACTTGCCCTATTAAGACACTAGCGCTCAATGTACCCACCCACCGTCAAATTGGGTGGACAATACGGTGACTAGAACGCTAGCTAACTAGGAAATAGACCGGCTATTGACGACGCTGGGAGCTCGCTAGGAGCACACGTCACGAAACAACCAGCTGAACAAACGTGTTGCCCCCCACCCCCCCCCCCCCCCCCGTTGGCAGTGCACTTGCTTGGAAACGATGAGACAATCGCTTTTCTAATGACGTTCGACAATTCGATTGATAACAGATGCTTTGAAAAGATAATAGAGCGAAGGTTATCGATCAATCTTCTAGTGAGACGAGCCAGAAACTTTCCTCTTCTTTGGAGCGTTGTTTAGGAAACTTATATCACTGATCTTGATAATCATCCCCATCGCCATTTTCATGTTAATGTTTATCCCACTTGTAACGGGGCCATGCACACTTCTGCGACAGCGCGGCGCGGCCATGATGAAGCATAGGGCCGCGGCGCGACACTGCGACACGTGCCGCAGGGAGGGGGCATGCGCACTCTTGCGACTGTCGCGGCGGCTATCGCAGGCGACGCCGCGCTGAGTGCCGCAGGCTGGAATGGTTCAAACCATTCCCGGCGGCGCGGCATCCACGGGGACGTCGGTCCCGTTGCCTAAAACGGTGCTCTAACGCGACCGCGCCGCGACCGCCAGATTTCGCGGAGGTAGCCGTCGCCCCATTTGCCGCGCCGCGGTGTCGCAGCAGTGTGCATCGGCCTCGTGCATACTTCCCGTCGCCGCGATGGAATGAGTTTTGCCGAGCGACACGAGATGAAGTGGTGTTCTCGGCGCATCGCTCATCGCTCTGCAAGGGAGCGCGACGGCGATCAGGACCAACGCTAACCACCGCGCGCGGCGCGAAAAAGTGTGCCATGCTCGCGATGGGCGCGGGAAGGGCTCCAGAACATAACTCTAACGCGACGTCGCGCGCTAGCCGCATGCGACGTCACGGCGCTGAAACGCAGACGTGCGCTTGGTGACGCATGGTTAGCCGCGGAGCAAGGAATTTTGCCAGGAAGTGTCTAAGCTACTCGTCTATTTCTTTTGTCGTTGCATAGCCGTTGGCGCATCTCAATGCGCTTGTATATGTGTTCTGATGAATAAAACCGACAACTTCTTTCTTTCACCTAGCGATGAGCGTGCGAGGCCTACACAGAGAGAAAGATGGTGGAGGCTTTGTATGGCATCTGTAGCAATCTTAAAGTAGGACACTGGTTTCGATTTGCTCCACTCCATCAAACATCTTAATAACCCTTGCGTGTCCAACCTCCTCACGAAAAACGCGATCGACAGTCGCCGGTACACGCTCTAGCGCGAATCACTAGCCGTCCCTGTCGGCAGCGCTACTAGCCGTCCCATTTGGAAACAGTCGGACCGCGACAACTCGTCTATTTTCGCCGTGCACGATGCGCGACGCAAGGCGCGCGGCGTTGGAGCTATGTCAGCCCCCCGCGGGAAGCCATCGCGCATACCGACCGCCACTGTTGCGGCGGCCGCGGCGAAGTTTCCTTTTACTATTCGGTGCGCGATGGAATCGTCATGGACTGAGCACCGCAATAGCATCGGGGCCATGGAAGTATCCCCAGGCCTTAGCCCTAGTTTATACTTGCGTCGCCACGCGGCGCTGCACCACAATCGCAATAGATATCGATTTTTCGCGCTGCCTGATCGATATCTATCCCGACCATGGTGCCGCGCCGCGCAGCGCTGCAACTATAAAGCTGGGCTTAGAGCGAAGTACGTGGAACTTGTCAGTTATTGCAGCGTCGCCACTCCTCGGATAACTGTTTTATACTAGGCTTAGCCTCTCTCGTTATAGCGCGTTTGAAGGGACTGGAGAAAATCCGCGCTATAACGGGGTCGCGTCGTAACCGGAGCTGATCTTTTTAGGCTCTTTTATGCGTAGATTTATTTAGAATCGCACACAGTGGCTAAATGTGGCTATAGTAATGGAATATGTGACCATGAAGAGTGGGAAGGCAAAGATCATCTTCAGATTATTAATGACGTCCTGTCTCCAGAAATGCTCCCTGCTATATGCATAAGTATCACAGATATGTGTGAGGAACAATGAGTACCAGAGGGAAGTTAGAAAGGATCAACAAGAAAACTGTGTAACCTGATGTTACAATATCTTTTGCCGCCATAAAAAACCGTGTCAGGCGGAACATGGATCCGCAGCACTCGCTTCCTTCTAGGCAGGATGTTAGCCCATTACGCTATCAGCACTGTTAAATCGTGCACCGCATCAGCCATATCCTCGCTGCAGCGACCTCTCAATACTCTTCCACGATATCGAAATGTTGCATATGATCAAACAACGCTGTTTCTGTGATCCTGACCGGAAAGCAGAGAGTGGTGGTACAAGTCTGGCATGGCGTGAGAGTTCTGATCGCAACAGAACATCATGTGACAGCATAGCCTTTATACCAGCTGCTCTAGGCTTAGAACAAATGTGTAGGATATCGTTTCGAATAATCTGATTTACGGCAGCTTCTAACGACTATCGAGAGTCTTACTGTGCTCGACATATAGCTAACTACGAACAAATGTGGACCGCGCATGCGTGAAAAACGTCGATATGCATCAAATACATTGCTACACGGTGCTAGTCGTGACTGTGAACGAGGCAGTGTAGGGGTAGATTTGATCACAAACGCAGTCCGCATCTTGCACGTTTTCATTTTCTGTGTTGGACCAGAACTCAGCCCTGGTCGCATTATAAGGGGAGTCATTTTGAACGCAGAGTTCCTTGCGAAACTGCGGGAGTAGCTTTGTATCCGTCTGTCTTAAGCGGAGTCGATTTGTATTGGCGTAAAGGTAAGCTGGCCGGTTCCAGAGAAAATCTACGTTATATCGAGGGTCGCGTCTTATCGCGGCGTTAAAATGGAAAGGAATGTACTTTTACGTCAAATTGGATACTTTTCATGTCAAATTGAACACTCTTCTAAGCTAGCCTGAGGACTTTGAAATCAAAGGTCAAAAAATCAAAGCGAACTCTTCCAAATCAAAATGATCTTCAGGCAGGTAAAACTACACGCTCAAAAGCGCAACAAGACCCGATAAGATGGTTAGAATTTATTTTTCTTCTAGAAATTTTGGCATAACATTCTTTGAACATTTTTAGTTTACCTGCCACAATCAGTGCCGGAAAGTGGAAACTTTCTGTTTATCATTGTTTTATATGACTTTTTTCTCATCGCTATGTTGCTCGTTAAAAAATCCGTGACCATAAGTAGTTGTTATCGCGTCCTGAATAAACATAAACAATAAGTGTACAAGGCCTGATGGATGGAGGGGTTGGGGTATATCGTGCGTAACGTGGTCATGGGCGGCCGCGCCGCTCCATATACTGAAACAAAAGGCTGCCATAGTTATGCTACTTTTGTAAGTGCATTCCTTGATCACGATCGGTTATCGGGTTCTCTTGCTCTACCATCGATCGCCGCCGGAATTTCACTGGGTACTCTCTGTTCCTTCAGATGCATACACATTATTTCGCACTTCTCCTGACTACATCTCGCCCACTACACACTATACTTCTGGAGGATCAGTTTTGGGAGTGGCTTGCGAATCCACACGACAACCCGATATACGATCATTGTCGTCGACGCAGCACACACGAGCAGCAGTGGGCCCTTTCCTTCTAGCACAAGTCCACGTCTCCTTTTAGTGTGGGATATACCGGGACTGATGTATTCTGCAAGTGTTCGTTAAGAGCATGAGGTGACAGAACGTATCCAGTGGAGGTTTACGAACTGCAGTGGATATGCCAGCGACGCCTCCAGAGCCATAAAACCGTGCCGGACGGAGAGTCCGAGGAGCATACGGTAGATGCGCCTCCAAGAGAGTCCATAAAAGCACCCAGTCAAAGCGACTAGTTTCCGTCTTAGCTTAAATCTCACCTAGTCTCCTCTTTGCTCCTTGTTCTAGATTTATTTGTAATCTTCTGATTTTGCCTAAAATAAATTGATTCCTTGAAAGAATAAATTGATGTCCAGCTATAGTTCCTCCGGATCCACAAACGGAGTCGTCATGGATTTTGTAGGCAAGAATGCTCTACAACGCCGCAGGACTAGAATCAGCTTGAAACAAACTGTCAGTCAGAGAATTTGAATGTTTCATTCGGGAATATCCTAAAACGGTTGGGTAATGCGCTAGAAAACCAAATCAACAACTTTGGCTCGCTCAAAGAGAGCAAAGATCTTGGAGGCTGTTCGAGGTTCTGTAGAAAGTGCAATACGAACAGTGGCTGAGCGCTTAGGAGTAGAGGCACATGCTTTGGAGATCTCATTTTTTAATGAAGTTGGAATGACTCCCGATGATCTGCGTGACTTCTTACCTACGGTAAATATAGCCAAGCATTGTGTGAGCTGGCATTGATTTTTGTATGAGAAATGTTTAGTGTGGATTCAGGCTTGTGCATTTATGTATGTAGTGATGTAAAGTTTAATTAGCCGAAATTGAGTTTGAGGTATCAAAGTCTTGGGCCTTTGTCATACCATCGCTCACCCCGAGCGACGTCTAATGATATGCACCCATATCGATCCCATCGCGCCGCCCGATCGATATGGGAGCATATCATTAGGCGTCGCTCGGGGTGAGCGATGGTATGGCAAAGGCCTTGCGTGGCATCGGTGAGCGACCGCTATATTTACAGCTATACTCATTATACTCCACCGCACCTCAAACACACTCCTACTATAAACGTTAGGACTGGCTATGTGCGACATGCTCTCAGCCCTAGTTTATACTTGCACCGCTGCGAGGCTCGGCACTATGATCGGGATAGATATCGACCGGGCGGCGCGAAAAATCTATATCTATGGCGATCGCAGTGCCGCGCCGCCACGCGGCGCAAGTATAAACTGGGGCTCAGGCAATTCATAGTCTTTCGCGTCGTTGTTCAGCATAGCTCCTGAACTCATTATCGATCGCTCCACTTCTTTGTGCACACCTTCTTTGACGCCTACCCAACGAATTCGTGCCGCTCTGCGATTTTACGGATTGGGTCTTGTTTCGTGCGATACGCTAAGACGAGATACTTTGAAGTCACAAATTCATTTCAACCATCGTGAATATATAGAAACATATCTGTACACTCTAGAAATTATGCAATCACAGTTGGGTAACCTCATGAAGGCTATGAAACATGGCGAGATAAAACCGAACAATAATGCTTGAACGCAGTAAGTAATATGCAATGATGGGCACCAGAACCAAGCGACCTTGAGAGTGAGATGTGGGCAAGAGCAATGGGCGTCGGAAATGCGATGAGTGTCAGATGCGTTGAAAATGCTCAATTCGTGTGGGCAAGAAATCGTGTAGCAGCATCGACAAGTGTTAAGTATCTACAAACGAGGATCAAATGCCTTAGACAAAAGCACCAAGGACTAAATTCTACGGAACCCTTAGTGAAAGGAATGCCAACTCTATAGGTGTGCCAGAAGCTACACTTCGTCGTTTCGTTGAAGCGCAGCATTGTTAACGTGAAGAACACACTGTTTAACAAGCCACCGTCGTCACTCTGGGACTGATGCTTTGCTGATCCAGTCCCAGTCTGTCCCTCATATGCATTCCTTCTAAAGACTAAACCACTTTCATTAGACTCTTCGTGGATTCGAATGTCAGCAATGGGTGAATGTTCAACTAACAACTTCATTAAAGTCGCATTTGATTCGGGATCAGTCGAACTCTCCCAGGAACCCAACGAACTCACGCTGCTTATTAGGGCTGAACGCGACTTTTAAGGGAGAGAAGGGACACCAGATCTATCCTAGTCCGTTGGGGCCACAGAATTAGAAATTATGTAACAAATTGAGCTGACACAGAGCGGGTTGACGAGAACAGAACAGGACCTAAAACGCAAAAAACGAAACGAACAAGCAGGCAAAACAAACAAATAACCGCGGTTCTAAAGACATCTCGGCGGTCCAAGCGCATCTGACCGCCGCCTGACGTGTTATAACACGGATCCAGCATAGTGAGGGGCAAATAAAGCCGCATGCCGCGTGCTGACGCCGCCTGACATGTTATAACTCAGTTCCCTCATAGTGAGGGAGCGCATAACGCTGTCTGTCTACAACGCGGTGAAACCGTAAGTTTTTTTTCTTTGTGAAATCTATCAGCTTAGGCCCTATTCTGTTCTCTTCAATCCACTCTGTGAATGTCAAGTCAATCTGTTGCATAATTTTTAGTTCTGTGCCCCCCCCCCCCCCGGGATTAGGATTGGTCCGAGACTCCTCACGGGGTAATACCCATCCTCGCAGCAAAGCCACAATGTTCGGCGAATCACAGGAAGGTGGTACTGGATATGATTCCCAGGTCATATGAGAGCCACCCAGTGGCTTGAGTTGAATGTTACCGGTGATGACTAACGTGTTGCAGGGCAGTTATAGGACAAGAACAGACGAAGACGTCAGCTACAATACCACTACAAAATAGGCCTTCCACGCCTACTCTACTCCTCGTGGAAGAGAAGCCGTGCTAACTGGTCCTTCGCAGCAATGTTCTCGCGCTTGCTGGCCATACATCTCGTGTAGTCCTCTTCCACCAGATCCGAATCGCACGTTTTCTGGTGATACCTGCAAGAGAAATCCACAGACTGCACAATCTACTTCGAATTCGACGCGCATACAAAGACCCACCTAATCCTCAGAGTAGGTTCCACTGCTCGAAGAATATGGATCTCGTCCTGGTTCAGAAACGCCGCAATCAGGTCCAGCCGCTTCCCCGTCAGCTTCGGCCTCATTGCCACGTAGTCCGATCCATACACGGCCATGCATGCGAAGTCAAGCGAGTCGAAGCGACCGTGATCCTGAATTGTGGCCCTTTCGAACTGTCTCATAAACGACCGCGATGCTTTTCGCAGCACTTCAGTTACGATGCTATTTGGCACAATTTCTTCGTCTTTATAACGATATCTGCTCGTAGAGAGTTTTGTAGAGGGTATGTCGGAGAATCCGCGACTCGGTAGATCCCTGCATGTGCCATCATGTGCAGCAACGTGGGTTTTTATACGGCGGAGAGCACGCGTTCATACAAAAAACTCCAGGGGTCGAATTCATCAAGCAGTGGGTGTAGGTAGAGATAGCGTAAGGAAATCGTACCCACTACCCGCTGTGGGTAGCGGGTACGATTCGTACTCATGAAAGGAATCAAGGGTAGGGTAGAACTAAGCATCACGCGAAAACAGCTGAGAGCGAATTCATTAACGCTTATATCGCGGGGTATAGGGGTAGACGTACCCAAGATGAGGCATTCACGATAAACCTTGGCCCACTGCGTGAGCTCTGAGACCGTGCAATCTATACACTTAACATCAGTATGGATCCGCATTTGGTAGGTCTCAATTGCTCAATGGTGATCGCGTAGCTGAGCGTTCCCTCAGTACTTGTGGAACAACAGTGTGTTCGACTTGCTTCAGTGGGATCCCGCTTGACACTCGTAGGAAATATTGAAACTGACAGAGCTGGAGGACGTTTTTGCCGAAATGAATGTCTGGTCTTAGGTTTCGAACTTCTTTTAGGCCTTTGAAAACGACGAAGTTGTCGAAACGTCAGAAAAAGCAATAAAGTTGTTCCACTATAATAAACCTGCGTGGCACAGAAGCATTAAGACTACTCTCACAATATGCCAGGTTTTATAAAAACCGAACATGGAGAAGCATGTCAATTCAATTCGACCTAAATTTCCCTTGAACAAAGATGGTATATGTCGCCAAATCAGACAGACAGCCTTGGGAGTTGGGAACGAACCATCCGATCAGACCGCATTGAATGGGCATGCCATTCAGAGAGGCCTTGTACTGTCGGTACCCTGATCGACTGGCATGTGTTCAGTCTGTGCTCTGCTAGGTTATTATTGGTTGCCGCGCTCCCACCTACAAATGCTGCTCACCTTCGCGACATATAGCATTCTAACAGTCTCGGAAAGCATATAGTGTAATGTAAAAGAAGCTCATTTTAAATTGGCGACGATTTGCCTTTTCAGTTCAAAAACTTCTCTCACGCACTTCAAAATCACTGTTTCGAGAACAATGAACCAGCTGCAAGTCTGGTGCCAACTCATCCAGAGATCTTTATCAAGACGTTGAAAAGAAATTAATGTGACTGGTACCTTTTGAACGATAAGTGGTCTCTTTCGCTTCGGCGGTGAGGAATCGCGCAACCTTGCCAGTGCTGCATCACGTGCTTCTTTCTGATCAGCGGGGACCTTAAACCACGTTTTTCATCTGGTTACACATTTAGGAACAGAAATTAAACAACACCATACCTCGTGCTCTTCTATATCCATGCCCGATATCGTTGGATGATACTCAACGAAGGGAATCGGGAAGAACACCTGCAAAAAGGCGGTGCAGACCTTCCCTCTAAGCCGACAGAACAGCGAAACCAGATCTCTTTCAAGCACCAACCTGATAGTGCTTGATGGTGTTAATGCGAGCACGATCGAGAAACTCTTTCTGAACATCAGCATGTGGTGACAGCAATAGAAATATCGATCCACTGCCGTAGCGGTCTATCGCTTCGTCGAGAGCCGCGCTTCCTCCACCTACATCTTCGGACGTTCCTTCTCGTGGAGCTTTTTCGCCCGACGGGTCTTGCAGCTGCAGCATGTCCGACTCCAAACCCGACCGCTTGCATCTAGAACGGTGCACCTCCTCTACAGAAACTCGGTAAGATCAGCACCTCCGCAAACGGAGTAATAGGGGAAGGTTAACTGTGCTTTACGGTAGTGAATTGGTACAGGACATCAAAAATTCTTTCGTTTATAAGAGCTAAACGACAACGTTTAGGTTTATCAACGCGTGTTGAGTGATGCGCCATGCATCCTGCTTCTGCGCGTTATCCCGGACACGACTTGAACCCATATTTGGCTTGTTCAATTCATTACGGCGATCAAATCGCAGGAAAATGAGGCTTGGGTGGGTAGATACCAAGGGCGGTGTCTCCTCCGATTGCGCAACATGCGCTCTCTGTTACCAAAACCGGAGCAGTGGTACTTACAAGGAGGAGAGCTTCCAAACTTGCGATGAGCTTTTGCGATGCAATTTTTTACAGGATGTAGGGTCCCGTGTGGGGAGTCCAAAACCATGGTTATTTTTTCGGGGTGCTCTTCTGTGGTCGAAAAAACGCGCGTGTAAACGTGAGCGAGAAGTTCATCACGCCCTGCTGCCATCCAACGAATGTGGCCGGTTGGCGCAGTGATTAGCGATGTCGCCTCTTGGGCGCAGTATGTGGGTGTTATAGTTTGGTCACGGTGTCGACAGTTTTTGCACACATTGGGTCGCTATTATTATGTGCTTGCGTGATCATAGGAGTCAATTTTTAGATGACTAATACTTCTAGTAAGTAAAAAGTAAAAAAGTAAGGCTTTAAATCCACTCAGGTCATATAAAAAAATTTTTCTTAATCAGATGCTTAGTCTTATCTCCCACCCCTACTTCCGCGCTAAACACCTCCGATTCGCCAAATTTCCTTACTTTTTCAGTCGGCTGTCAGGGCTACTCTACTGGAATGTACGTGGACGACGCTTGTTTCCATGGAAAATCCGCCTAGATTAGCTGAGAATGTTTGTCTGTTTTTTTTTATTGTTGTGTTCTTCCCCTTATGTGGCGCGTCATATGACGTATTCAATAAATAAATAAATAAATAAATAAATAAATGTAGCCCTTTTGGGATCTATGCTAGTCAGTGGGGGGGGGGGAAGGGGGGGGGGCACATAACTAAAAAGTATTATATGTCTCACCGAGCGGCTCCTACAGAACAACATAGGTCCCCAAACAAGAAAAGTCACAATGAAAAAAAAAACGAAAAATTGCATTTGTTGCGGTTGTAAGCCGGCAAAGTTGTGTGCCCTCTTCACCATGCTGAGTCCTGGTTATAACATATCAGGCAGTGGTCAGCACGTGGCATGCGGCTTAAGGCGCCCTATTCACCATGTTAGATCCTGGTTATAACATGTCAGCAAGCGGTCAGCACGCGGTATGCCTCCATTCCGTCGCTTTTTGCCCGCCAAGACGGTTGAAAACCGCGGCGACTTTTTATTTTTTTTGTTCGTTCGTTTTTGGTTTCTTTTAGAACTCGTTCTCTAGGAGCCGCTCGGTAAGTCTCTATTCATTTTGTTACCAAGTCTCTATTCATTTTGTTACCTACTTTTTAGTTATGTGGCCCCCCGGACTAAGATAGATCCCCTTTTGAGCTCTCAATTGAGTTACCTCTTAATAGATCGTATTTACACTGTATCATATCAGCAACGATATCGTAAATGCACACAGGCACATACACTTCACAGGATAGATCATGAATTTGGTTTGATACAGGTAAATACTTTAACTACAATTGCTCTTCAACCAGACGTGTCGTCGCTCGACTTTTGTCAGCGTTCGATCCTGATTTCACTCCTCCTACAAGGAGAGAGATTACAGTTGAAGATGCTCTAAAACGGCTTTTTCAGTAGGCAGTGCAGAGCGATATTGTGTGCATGGAAGAGAACGAAGTGTAATTCAGCTTATTTGAATCCAGTGATCATGCAAGCACATAATAATAACGATCCGATGTGTGCAAAAACTTTGGCGATACCGGAGACCGAACCATAAAGCCCACCGCCGCGTTCGAGAGGCGACATCACTATCCACTGCGCCAACCGACCACATTCGTTGGAGTGGCAGCAGGGCGTGATGAACTTCGCTCTTATGTTTTCACACGCCTTTTTTCGATCACAGAAGAGCATTACGAAAAAATAACTACGGTTTTATACTCTCCACACGGAACCCTACATCCTGTAATGCATCGCGAAAGCTCAAAGCAAGTTTGGAGACTCTCCTTAATTGGAGGATCATTCCACTATGTCCTAAGGTATACACTTCGTGGCTACATGTCGCGGCATCTCCTCTTCTTCATTCACAAACATCTCCCTCCATTTCAGCCCGAGTAAATAAAATAGGCGAGGAATACCAGGCACATTCTAACAGATGTGGCCATGGTTCATCTAGCCCAGTATTCTTTCCCTTACCCAGTTCCTTGCCATCCTTTGCTTCTTCGTTGTCGGTACTAGCAGTTTGTTTCCCTTATACCGTTTTTCGTGCAACAGAAATTTTATAAGGAAATCCTTTCAAGAACTGTAGAACTCCCAACTGCTCAAAAATAGAAAAACAAGGTAAAATGCGGTTCACTTGTGCTGAGCTCCTATATTTCCAAGTGGAAGAAGCTTTGAACAGGACTAATGGCAAACAAACAGTTTGCCTAAGCCCTTATTTATACTTGCGCCGTCACGCGGCGCGGTACCATGATCGCCATAGATATCGATTTTTCGCGCCGCTCGGTCGATATCTATAGGCCCATGCACACTTCTGCGACACCGCGGCGCGGCAAGTGGAGCGACGACTACCTCCGCGATGTCCGGCGGTCGCAGCGCGGTCGCGTTAGAGCATCGTTATAGGCAACGAGGCCGATGTCCCCGTGCATGCCGCGCCACCAGGAATGATTTGAACCATTCCAGCCTGCGGCACTCAGCGCGACGTCGCCTGCGATAGCCGCCGCGACAGCCGCAAGAGTGTGCATACCCCCACCCTGCGGCACGTGTCGCAGTGTCGCGCCGCGGTCGTCGCGGCCCTATGCTTCATCATGGCCGCGCCGCACGGTCGCAGAAGTGTGCATGGGCTTTATCCCGACCGCGGTGCCGCGCCGCGCAGCGGCACAAGTATAAACTGGGGCTAACGAACCTTCTCTTGAGCTCCTCCAAGTCGTTAGCTATGTTGGTAGCGGATCGAGGATCAATGCCGGGCAGTAGAGCGACGACGACTCGTGTCTAAAGTAAAGATTTTTTAAATATAAAAACATTCTTTCTGTAACAGCACCGTTTCGCTGTCGTTATAACGCGGCTGGAAGGACAACAGAAAACCCGTGTTATAATGCAAGTCGCGCCGTAACCAACACATTTTTCATGCACGAATTCATGTAACCCGCTGGCAATAGCTAAATATTAAATAAATAAATATCAATTAAACTTTGCGTGAAAGTGTGTATGCACCCGAAAAGTAGCGACATGCACGTTGTCTTGCGCGTGCAGCTCTTAACTATGAACCAAGTCATAGAAGGGCAGATCTAGTTAGTAAACATAGTTCTAGATTCTCTTCAATTTGCATGAGGCACCGGAATTGAGCCCTAGTCATGCTACATCACCAGTCACCAAGAATGTAAACCCTTCTTCGAATCGTGCTAACAGTAGTAACGTTTTATTCGAAATGAATTAACCAGCGTAGACTTGCACAGTTGTAAAGGTAGGTAGGTTTGTTCGCGAAAAAAAAAAACTACGTTTAAGGGTAGTCAGGTCCTATTTGGAAGCGTTATAATTGCAGCAGGCTGAGATAAAGGATAAAAGAGTGCGAATCCTCTTCGGGATGCGCCATGCATTTTACTTCTACGGCATGTCGGAGAGGCACTGTGAAACGTATTTGGCTTATACCGTGACTTACAGCGGCCAGCTGATGAACAAGTCAGTGTTTCGTCCTTCCTAGTCAAGTCTGGTACCAATTCACCGACCCCGAAAGGATGAAAGGTTCATTGGCAGGCGCGTAAATCCGAACAAAATCAGGGAATCGAGTGCTCGCCACGGCTAGCACTTCCTCTGATTGCGTTGACGCTCCAGAGACCAATTCACCCACCCCGAAAGGGTAGAAGGTTAGTTGACAGGTGCGTAAATCCAGACAAAAATCGGGGAATCGGGTGTACGCCACGAGGATCCATCCTAGTCCGGGGGGCCACATAACTAAAAGGTATTATATGTAACAAATCCACTTGAGACTTACCGAGCGGCTCCTAGGCCCCTGTTATACTCCCGCGGGAGCTTCTACGGATGGGCGGAAATCGCGTCGGGACCCCGCGCCGGGCCACTCGTCGCGGCCCGCCACGCCCGCCTCCGCCGTGCACCATTGGTCCGCGGACGTTCCGCGGATGCTCCCGCGGGAGTATAACAGAGGCCCTACAGAACAATATGAGACCTAAACAAGAAAAGTCATGAAGAAAAAAAAAACGAAAAAATTAGATTTCTTGCGGTTGTAAGCAGGCAAAGTTGTGCGCTCTCATCACCGTGTTAGATCCTGGTTATAACATGTCAGGCGGCGGTCAGCACTCGGCATGCGGCTTCATACGCCTTCCCCACCATGTTAGATCCTGGTTATAACATGTCAGCCGGCGGCTAGCACCCGGTATGCCTCTATTCCGCCGCTCTTTGTCCGCCGAGACGGTTGTAAACCGCGGCGATTTTTTTTGTTTGTTCGCTCGTTTTCTGTTTCTTTTGGGTTCCAGCTCGTTCTCCTGGAGCCGCTCGGTAAATTTCAATTAATTTTGTTGCCTACCTTTTAGTTATGTGCCCTCCCCCGGACTAGGATAGATCCCGCCACGGCTAACACCTCCTCTGACTGCGTTGGCGCCCAAGAGATATTCAAGGAAATAAAAAAGATATACGTAGAGTAGAAGGACAGAACTGAAAGGAAAGAGAAAAAAGGATGAGGGAAGGAAGAAAGAAACGGGAAGAACATCACCTTAGAAACACTTCACCAAGGGACCAGACCATCCACCACTAACCTTTCTCGTCTCCTCAGCGGGAGCTGTGCACAACCTTGCGTGCCTGGCTAGAAGCCGACGTGCTGGTAGCACTTCTGATTCCTCGCTTACTGGCACAACAATGGTCATATCGGTGTCCTCTTTCACGTATGGAACCTTCAAATAGGAAAGGTTTGTAAGAAACGTTGGTCAAATGCAACGCGTCCTACTGTACCTGGTTCATTAGCTGCGTTCCGGCCACCATGCGGCAGAGATGCACACGGCGCTCGACGGACACCTGAGTGGCACCGTCTTTGTACACCAAGTCCACCATGTAGTCCATGCCTCGTTGAGGATCGAACAACCTTAAAAACGTTAATCAACTAGACCAACCTCTTCACAAGTATCCAGGATCTCTTACCTGTAGCCATTCCGAACCTGCAGAAACTCCAACTCCGGCTCCTCGGTCTCTACATGCTGCCTTGCAGCAGCAACCACCTGAATAAAATAGTTCGTGAAGAAATTCTTGAAAACCAGTGAACTCTTCTTACCTCAAGCACATCATCTCGATCCTTTCCTTCAAGAGGACGAACATTCTGATTGGGTTCGCTGCGAAAAATGTCCTTTAGGGTGAAAAACTCCCACGTAGACACCTTAAAAACACTGATGACCTTCATCCCTTACAAGAAGGCGTCGAAGAAGAGAACCGCTTCGGTACCTGATATCGGTTGGGCGGTTTACTGTAAGGCGGTACGGCAGCAGGCCACGTGGGCCCCTCCTCCGTGTCCTTTTGTAGCTCAGCCAACTCCACTTCCATGGCAGCTATCTCCTTGTCAACTCTAAGGAATAGCGTGCTTTTGTGGAAGTCATTAGTACGCGTACTATGAAGCCACTCACTTGGACACTTCTACGCTGACAAAGTGATCATGCAGGGCTGAAGCGTCAGCATCGGACAGCAGTTTGGTGACCGCTAGCGACTGGTTGAACCCCTCATGAGTACGCCACTTATTTATGGCATCATGAGCGGTCTGGGTACCATCCACATGCCACACTTTGTAGACTTGCCCCTAGAATAAATCACATTAACAAACGCTGGAAATTCCACGAGAATGAAGTCCTAACCTGGTACTCGTTGACGCATGAGAGGTTCGTCGCCAACTGCAGGCACTTCTCGAAGGCTAGCTGATCAGCATCGGCGCCGCTAGCCAGCAAGTTACAGGCATGTCGTTGCCTGAACATCAACGATTGCCTCAATTCCAATATAGGTTGCTAAAGGGCTTCAGAACTGCTTGGACGCTATCCCACAGTACTTGATTCGCAGGACAAACACTTGATAGTGTAGTTTCAGACTAGGGAAACTAGCTACAAATGTTGTGTGGTATGAATGAGTGCAGTATCATACTCTATGATAACGCGCTAAGCGCTGACTCATCGATCGGCGTCGCCGCAGAAATTTGCCATAAAATAGGGGAAAAATCGGAGGGGGGAATTCGGGGTGGGGAGGGGGGGGGGAATGGGGGAAAATTACGGCACGAAAATAGCGAAAAATACCCAGACATCTTCTTCCCGCTTGGGAATTTCAGCCCTGGGGTAGCCGAGGTCGCTGAACACGAATCTGAAGTTCGTTTTTGAAGTATCGATCGCCGTCAATCGATACTGATCAAACTATCGGTTTTTTGTGGATGTCGTCCAGGCGGTATGAAATCGATGTGGATGTCATCCAAGCGGTATGAAATCGATTTTTTGTGGATGTCGTCCAGGCGGTACGAAACTTTAGTCCTGGGGGAAGCCGAGGTCGCTGAACATGAACCTGAAGTTCGTTTTTACAGTATCGATCATATCAATCGATACTGATCAAATTACGGGGTGTGAAAATAGCGGAAAATACCCAGACATCTTCTTCCCGCTTGGGAATTTCAGCCCTGGGGTAGTCGAGGTCGCTGAACACGAATCTGAAGTTCGTTTTTGAAGTATCGATCGCCGTCAATCGATATTGATCAAACTATCGATTTTTTGTGGATGTCGTTCAGGCGATCCGAAACTTTAGCCCTAGGGTAGTCGCTGTCGCTCAACACGAATCTGAAGTTCGTTTTTGTAGTATCGATCACCGTCAATCGATACTGATAAAATTACGGCGTGCGAAAATAGCGGAAAATACCCATACGTCTTCTATGTGCCAGGGGATTCGGAGGACGTGAGGAATAAGTCGCATGACATGCGTGGGGCTCAGAAGACGTGCCAAAGCCGTCGCTCAACGCGTTTGGAGATTCAGGTAGACGTGTCGAAGACGTCGTCTAGTGTGCCTGGGGATTCAGGCGTGCCGAAGACGTCGTACGCTAAGGGTAGATCATTGAGGGGGACCAGTCCCAGTAATGGGGACCGTTTCACTAAACGAGGACCAGTAGTGAGAAACCAATAGATCGCCCTATCATACCGTATACTGCACGTATTGTGAGCCTTTTGCATTCTTAGGTGGGAGAAAAAGCTGTAAAAGTAGAGGAGCTAGCTCGATGTGATTGTCCTTAGCTTAGTGATACTGCAACATCGCGCGAAGCGCGCAAGTACGAGGCACACCGATAGGCGTGACGGAGCATTTGTGACCTATAAATGTCTACTCAATAAGGCAGATTACTAGCACGGTAAAAACGAGAAGAATGGTCTAATGATCAAGTAAGCGATGAAATGGAGAGCATCTCAGCTGTTCGTTGCAATAGAAGTTAAGGCGCAATATGGGTTAAATTGCGCACCAGGGGTGTGCGTTAAATTTTTTTTCGGCAAATTTTCAACGACAATTTTTTGTACGAAAAAAATTTTGAGTTAAAATCGGTAAAATAAGTAAATTCCTTAAATAAAATTTCCCTTAGCTGCAGTCAATTTTTTTTTAATAGAATGTAAAAAACCAGATCTTTTCCTTTTTCAATTTTTTCAACTCGATGGTAATTGTATGACAATGTCTTCGTCTTCACAACAAATGCCAACAGTCTATCTATCATCAGTAAAATTGCAATCATCAAGATTCTAAAACCAAAACAACAACAAGACTTCTAAAATATCAAATTTCCGCGCTATGGTGGGGGTCACCTTATAAAAAGTGCCCTTGTCACAAAAAAAAAGAAACCATGACACAGTGATAATAAGGAAAACAAACAAACAATGCTACAGCTCTGTTCTGTACTTTCCTCTGCTGACACGGGGAGAGCACAGATTAGGGTAGGGGATGGGACTCCAGGTTGTGGCTCAAGTGACGCACCCGTTTTAAAATTGTCTACACCCTCGAGTTGCCTCCCCTGCTGAAAACGAAAGCAAATAAAAACACGGATCTGCAATCGAAACGAGGAGATAAGACTGCATTTACATTCGCTGTATGCAGCTACTCGCCATGACTGCCCGCCGCGGCATTCTATGATGACCCCACCCCTAACACTACCATAGCGCCCAAATTTCTTACTATGCGTCGTTCGTTTTGCTTGCGGAAAGTCGTCCAGTACCTGGGAAGGTCCAAAGTGCTATGCAACGTAGCAAGGCTGATCTTTTCTAATCGTTTTCATTTGTTCTGACAAAACTTTTTACAGAACTTGCGCTCGCTAAGTCGAGTTTTACAGCCCAATATTCTTTTATACTGACATAATAATTGTATTGGAAATTACAGAATGTTTTAATGAAGAATTCAGGTCAGGCAGTGATCACAATGAATTCTTTGTTAAAATTCGCCTTTGGAAGATATTTATGACGTTCACAGATCTCTCTGTTTTTCATAATTGTTCCTTTTGTCAGAAAGAAACAGAGAATCGAAAAACAATAGACCGTCAACAAACTTTTAATGCAATCGAACTTTTCATGCATTGAGTATTTTCTCTGCCACCCGAGTATCGTAGATTTAAATTGTTGACCTAAGCAGACTCGTTGACATGTACAGTTCGAAGTTTAATAAAAGCGAAGGAGTGACAGTACCAACAACCACGCTCCAACAGTTTCATTTGGGTTTCGTTACGTCTTCTTTACATTTTCTGCCTTTTCAACCCCACCTATGGAACAAATATCACAAGCAAACTGTGAAAAAACTGATTGGTTGGTAAGTATGAAGAACAAATATGTAGCACTTTAACGCGAGAAACGGCCTAGGAAGTCAAAAACGCGAAACTTCGGCAGAGAAGAGTGGGGCGCACGCAAATAAATTCCTCACTGGATCAGTTTCTGCATTGATGGATTGCTGAGAATCACACCGGCTTCCATCATACAACGACCGCTGCCATCATCTGCTGGCTGTCCAATCAGAACCGGCTGGTTCCAGTTTACCTAAAAAGACTAAATGATATGACTGAATAGGATTAACAACGCTTACAATCAGTATTCTGATCTATTATTCCGATGTAGTGTACTGTTTTTTCATGTTCCGTGAATTCTTTCCTTGGAAAGAACGGAAATTGTCCTACTCATTGAATAGGGACATTTTCTGTTTACGTGTTAGACTACTTTGTTTGCGCCCCTTCGATGAATTCTCGCCCAATGAAACTGCCCTTCACCTTCGAATAGAGCTCACTGGACCCGACATTTTAGTAAAATATAATTGAAGGAGGTGTGAATGTTGCGTTCGAGCACACTGCGCCGGTGGTGTAAAGGCGTAGAGCATTCCCACCGGTTAGCATGAAGTACGGGTTCGCGTCCAGCCTCACGCTAGAATTTTGATCGCAACAAAACATCGTTATGAGAGCTTACAACCTCGATAACAGCCATTTAAGGCTTAAGAAAACTGAATTGAATTGAACTATTGCTTCAGTACGGAAGGCCGATGCACATACTATAAGTGAAGCGTACGTACCGACCCTCCCGAAAGCTCTGCGTTTGCGTCGAAAAGGTTTAGTTACCCAAGTTTGAGGTGCAAAAACTGCAGTTAGTCTGCCGTCATAGCGCAAACTCAAACACGAAGAGAAGCACAAAAAACGGAAGCACGCTGAAAGTCATTTAAAATGGAGAACCTACACTGAAAAGAAAACTGGCAAAGAAAAAACAACACGTATTAAAAGAACTTACACTGTTAATAAACCGATTTAATTCGAACGGATTGATATAGGTCGAGTCGCGAACGAGTAGAAACCAATCAAAATTCTCATGAAACGTCTGCAAAAATATTATTTTCGAAGAAAATACCACCATAATTGGACACAATGAGCGAACGAATCACAGACGTCATTCGATTCAACCACGCACGACACATTTTACACAACTGTCGAAGTAGGAACTCACCAAAATCGAACGGGCGCTTAAATTGAAATAAAAACCATTAATGCAATAACTAAGACAACTACGAAATGAAAAAATCGAGAACCTTCGAATACCTTACCAGGTTAAAAATCAGTCCAAGTACGAAAACATGCGACTTCTGACCATTCGGCCTGAAAGATAAGCCTTTTAAAGAAGATTCTAAAAATAAACGTCACAACTACTCACTTGTAAGGGCTCAGATTGGTCAACTGTGCCAACTCGGTGTCTATCCGACTGGCGTCCGCAAATACGTGGATTTTGGGCACATGTCTTCCGAGCGATGCATTCATTGCCACTGCTAACGACGACTCAGCCAGAATGCCAATCATGAGTCGCTCGCGAATACCGAGTTCAGTGGCCGCGAATCTGGCGCGAACCACCTGTAAAAAATCAATGATTCAAAAAAAATGACGAAAGCGTTTAGCTTGATGCAGATAGCGGACCTCCCGTTAAGCCTATATTATACTTCGGCGACAGTGTTGCGCGGGCTGCTACGCACTGCGTTGCACCCGCTCAACACTGTCGCCGACAACAGCGTAGCCGAAGTATAACATAGGTATTAAAGCGTCTACTATTAATACCAACCCTCAACAAATACTTAGCCGACGCTCAGCACTGACACAAGTTGATTTTAGGTTCAACCTCGCACCCAGGCCAACTAATCCTTCCACCGGTTTGGGACCGTTTAACTGAGCAAGGGTCGCCCCGTGAAATGTTGACCCTCGGTTGTTTAGAGCCGTTATTCGTGAACCAGCTATAGATCATTCTCTTCTGCTATGTGCACATGGCTCCATATACAGAGTGTCTCAAAAAAGATGAACTGTTTGAAAGATGATAACTTTGCTCACACTAAAGATATTGAAGAAGTTAAGAAGAGCTCATGTGAATGCTTAAGAAAATAGAAATTCTCTGACATAAGTGCGGTACGGAATGCACCATGCACTCGTCTGAAATTTTGGGTTTTATACTCGATTGATTGTGTTTCGCTTGAATGCTTGTTATAATTTCTTCAGAAAGCAGCCTTATCGATTGATTTGTGCTTCTTTTAAGGGTTAAAACCTATTAGGTTGGCAACTAATTTCGTGGACTCTCAAGCGCCTTCAACAAAAGTGTTCATAAACAAATAACAAATAACAGTTTTCAACCAGAATAAGATCTGTTGGAAGGCGGGACTGCTTCCCATTTATCAGCTACCTGGCCCATCCCACGGCTGTAGAATTCTTGTGCTTTTGAAGCCAGGAATCCTTGGAGGTGCATTTTGACATGGTCCGCATTAATAAATGGTCTTCCAACAAGAAGTGCTGCAGCGAGCTATGAAGGTGCTAGTCATTTGGCTCACAGCCTGTGCTGTAAGGTGGGTGAGTTAGACGCTCCCAGCTAAGGTCTTCGATTTTTTGAAGCTCTCGATTCGTGACGTGTGATCTGGCGTTATCTTGCTGATAGATAATTCCGCTCCTGAAAATCTGTCTGATCCGATTCTAGCGGAGTTCAGCCTTCGAGCGGCCAGGTTGAGAAGAGTAGATTACAGCATTAATACTGGAACCGTTCTTGACGAGCTCCCAGAAGTTAATACCTTCTTGACACCACCAAACGGAGGGAACGTAGCTAACCGGACGCCTCAAAAAATAGAAGACCTTGACTGGGAGCGTCAAACTCATACACCTTACAGCACAGACCTTGCGCCGAGTGACCACCACATCTTTAGTTCGATGCAGTACTTCTTGGTTGGAAGACGATTTAATAATGTGGACCGGGTCAAAATGCACCTCCAAAGATTCTTGGCCTTAAAAGCACAATAATTCTATGGCCGTGGGATAGACCAGCTACCCGATATATGGGAAGCACTTCTGCGTTCTCAGGGATCTTATTTTAATTAAAAATTGTCATTAGTTATTTGTTAATAAATACTCTTGCTGAAGATTCTTGAGAGTCCACGAAATTAGTTGCCAACCTAATAAAACACACTACAGCTTGCAAAAATGCAGGTAATTTTGGAAGGTTCTAACATTGCTACTTTTAAAGCTTTTGAAGATATTTGAGACTCATATGAAAGCACAGGGTACCGAGATTTCTGTGGCGTGTAAACAGTCAAGATTGCGCCATGTCCCCTCCTGAAACCTTGCATTTCAGACTCGATTGATTGTGCATGGGCTGAATGCCTGTCACAATCTTGTTACTACATGGCCTGATTAACCTGTGTTGTGCTCCTTTTAATGCTTAGAGCTTGGCAATCATATATAAGGCACGTGACATGCGAGTTTATTGATTGCACAATTTAAATGCGAGCAGGAGTCCCATTTTCCAATATGGGTTCTGAGGATTGTCGAAGCAACATTCAAGCTGAATGGAGAGGTTAATCGGCATAATTGCAGTTACTGGGCGACATAAAACGTTAAATGAAGCACAGCACAGGTTAATCTGGCCAAGTAGTAGTCACAATATTGTAGAAAGCAATCAGCATCAGCCCATGCACAATCAATCGAGTCGGAAATGCAATTTTTAGACGGGATGGCGCAATCTTGACTATTTATACGCCACAGAAGTCTCGTTGCCCTGTGCTTTCATATGGGTCTCAAACATCTTCAAAAGCTTCACAGGCAGCAATGTTATAACTTTTCAAACAGTACCTGCATTTTTTAAGATACCCTGCATTTTTCGCAAGCCATAGGGTGTTTTTAAGTGTTAAACCTTAAAAGAAGCACAAATCAATCGATACACTTTGTGAAGAAATTATAACAAGTATTCAAGCGAAACACGATCAATCGAGTGTAAAACCCAAAATTTTAGTCGAGTGCATGGAGCATTCTATACCGCTCATATGTCAGAAAATTTCCATTTTCTTCAGCTTTCATATGAGCTCTTAACTTCTTCACTACCTTTGCTGTGAGCAAAGTTATCAACTTTCAAACAGTGTATACATTTTTCTGAGACACCCTGTATAACGGGGAGAGAGACCAGAGAAACCAGAGCTAGCAGGGCAACCCATATACTGCCTAGAGCACAAATGGTGTCGTGGGCAATAGTTGTGGCTGAAGGCCTTTATTGTAGATGTTATGAGGTGAGGCGCAAGCTAGTCTTTCTTGAAGGACCAAATCATAAGACGTTCTAGAGTTTCGGCATTTCATTCTCCTCATAACGTCATGCCCTCACCTTCACTCGAGTACAGGGAAAAGCTGGTCATTCCATTGAAGCAAATTCTACCCCTTGGGTACTCTCTCAGACAAAAATACAACCAACAAACCCACCGATTCGGGAAGGATCGAAGGCTTGGAAGGTATGGGCGGGAGTCGAACCTAAAATCGAACTGTGATGCGCGCGATGACGACATGCCTTTGCGATTTCGCCACATAAATCTCGAGTCCATTGTTGGAAAAAATCTTTGCGTAGAATTAAGTAAGAAGAAGAAGAAGGCAGCGCTCCCAATTTTAGGACGGAACTTCCTCACATACAGCTGGCTAAACTATTTACTTCTCAATCTCTGGGACGACGACAAAGGTATACTGAAGCCTAATGGTCGAGTATGCATGCTCTTCGGTGAGACGTCGTAGGAATTTCAACTCTTCATACAACCTCCCCCACCCCTCCAAGCCTTTTCAGTAACGCCACCAGCGTTGTATTTCCCAATGTACATGAAAGGTCTCACTGCAGCGGCCAAGATGGTCTCTACACAGTGTTTCTCAAAAAATGTGTACACTAATTGAAAGGTGATAACTTTGCTCACAGTAAAGGTACTGAAGAAGTTAACGGCTTATATAAAAGCTTAGAAAAATAGAAATTTTCTGACATATGAGCGGTATGGAATGCGCCATGCACTCGCCCGAAATTTTACACTTTACACTCCATTGATTGCGTTTCGCTCGAATACTTGTTATAATTTCTTCATAAAGTGGCCGTATCGATGGATTTGTGCTTCTTTCAAGGTTTAGAATTCAAAAACACACTACGGCTTGCGGAAAATGCAGGGTATCCGAACAAAATTCAGGTATTATTTGAAAGGTTCTAATATTGTTGCTAGTGACGCTTTTGAAGAAGCTTGAGGCTTATTTAAAAGCACGAGGTAAAGAGGGTTTTGTGACGTGTAAATAGTCAAGATTGCGCCACGCTCCCGTTCACAAATTTGTATTTCGAACTCGATTTATTGTGCATTTGTTGAATACTACTACTTGGCCAGATGGTGAGGAGTTCCATTTTACAAGACGGATTCTGTGGACTGATGAAGCAACATTCGAGCTGAATGGAGAGGCTAACTGGCATAATTTCTGCTACTGGGCGACGGAGAACGTTAAAAGAAGCAAAAAGGAAGAAAAGGTTAACCTCGCCAAGTAGTAACATTACTGTAACAAGCATTCAACAAATGCACAATCAATCGAGTCTGAAATGCAAGATTTCACGCGGAGTATGGCGCAATCTTGACTATTTACATGTCACAAAAACTCCTTTGCCTCGAGTTTTTAGGAGCCTCAAACTTCTTCAAAAGCTTCACTAGCAGCAATATTAGAATAGTACCTGAATTTTTTTTTAGGAAACCCCGCATTATTCGCAAGCCGTAGCGTATTTTTAAGTTTTAAACCTTGAAAGAAGCACAAATCGATCGATACGGCCACTTTGTGGAGAAATTATAGTAAGTATTCAAGCGAACATAATCAATCGAGTGTAAAATTCCAAATTTCAGACGGGTGCATTGCGCGTTCCGTACCGCTCATATGTAGGAAAATTTCTATTTTCCTAAGCTTTCTTATAAGTCCTTAACTTCTTCAGCACCTTTACTGTGAGCAAAGTTATCAACTTTCAAACAGTGTATACATTTTTTGAGACACCCTGTATCTTCTTCTAATTTTGTAATTTACTGGATTTTAATGTGTCGAAAAATTTGCGTCTTTCATTGGCATTTTAGCTACCGAGGTTACCCAGAAGCCGCAGCTTCACGTACATAGAAGCTGCATGGAGATATTGCACATTATGAAACCTCCGCATCGTTGAAGAGAATGTTGGCTTGGCCAGCGACTAACCTCGTTTGGGACAAACAAAATAACGTTTAAATGTGGAAAAAACTTCATCTTGATTCTAAACAGCTATCATTTTCTTCATTTTAAGTCTATTTTTTCTCAGAAATTAACCCTTAGAGAAGTATGAGAAGGTATCAAAAAAGAGGACAGGAAGCCACAAAAAAATTTTAAAAAGAATAAAGTGGTATTATACCCTACAACTACAGGATCGAGAACTTGAATCTGCATGGTAGGTGAATATGAACACCCACCAAATTTCGACTGCCTGAAAGCTCATATTACTGTGATAGCTAGCTGAGCATTATTCCCCCGTCCTTTCAACCGAAATTGAACCTCTGCAACTGAATATGCGCTAGCCGTAGCCATAAATAGGCGCCCTGGATACTGCTGTGCTGTTAGCCTAAATACCTCGTCCGCCCGCTCCGCACTAACGAACGAACCGTAATAAGGACCGCGAAATCTAGAAAAACAGTTCAAGGCCGTTGAACGCACCTTCGGTGTCGCATCTTGATTCGGTGGCGGTGACGGCATGTTGTCCAGATGAACTGTCCAGTGCTCGCTCACATCGACAAATCTGCAACAGTTAAAGTGGACAAGCCTTCATTGAAGATCAAGATGGCATTCTAAAGGCCCCCACAGAGTTCTGCGGCAACGCCGCTCGCCGCTATGGTTAAGAATAGGGCATGGACGCCGCCGGCGGCGAGCTCTGCGCCTCTGCCCTATGGTTAAGCATAGGGCCGCGGCGCTGCCGCAGAACTCTGTGGGGGCCTTAAGGCAGCACATGGCTTTTTGGTCACCCACTCTTTCTTCGGTGCATTTCGAGACGCACACATCGCATCGCCAATGTTCGTCGTATCTTCAGGCGAGAACAACAGCATGGCGAGCAGTGCACCCATTAGCATTCCGCCCATCAGCGGAATGCATGTGCGAGATCCGGCCACCATTTCCTGCGGCTGCAATAGAAGAGCTTTATGCAATAGAAAAATGGAGACGAGTGCTATAGTCTCTTGAGAACCAAGCCAAGTTCTTCTTTTGTCAAATTCTAGTCAACTTCAAAAATGTACGTAAACAAGTAGCTTTCTTCTACATAAAGTCCTTGAGGACTATTACACAGGGTATCAATTAATCGTAAGGATGCTAGAATGTAAGTAAAACTTGTGGCTTAAGAGGAACTAGGACTTGCACCAATATTTCTGTCAGACACACTTGACGTGGTTGCTGGAATATGTGAACCACAATTCACTTCGAACAAAGACCTCTGTTATGACGTAAATGGTCATCGAAATGTCGAAACGGGAAAAAAGCGATCGTTTTACCCTATCAACAAAGTGCAATGCCTAGCAACTTCTTCTAGCATACCATAATCATACACATCTGCACAGTTATACCACGATCAAATTAATTGCGTAAACTATAAGGATAAAAGGATAAAGGACGGCGTTACTCAATCCCTTTTGGGATCGCCACGCATTCTACTTCTACGGGATATCGTGGAGGCGACTTGAATGCGTATTTGACCATACAATGACTTGTGGTGGCCAGCCGATGAACAAGTCAGCGCTCTATCCTTCCCAGACAAGTCCGGCACCACTTCACCGGCCCCGGAGGGATGGAAGGCTTGGTTGGTCTGGGCGGGAAATCCGAACCAGAAACATGGTATCGGGAGCAGAAGACAGTCGCTGCCTCCTCCGACTGCGCTACACGCGCCCCGTAAACTATATTAAATTAAATTACTTATTACTGTCATTCTTATGTTATTGCCATTCTTGGGTCGGGTTCCCTGTATCTGAGCTTCTGAATGCTGCAGAACACTTAAAAATAAGGAATTACAGGGCATAGTGATACCACGCTCGTTTGCATTGTTGTTTCCACGTTAGGTTACCAGTGTTGTGCAAGATTGCTTTGTTTGTCACTTCCATATTTTATGAGAGCACTAAGGTGCAGGTATAAATAAATAAAAAATAAATAAATAATGGGAGGTGAGAAATATTTTGGTACAACTCGCTACTCCTCGTAGGCGTTATTTATTTATTTATTTACTTGAATACATCTCAGGGACATGCCACAAATGTAAAACGAACGTTATTGGCCTTATTGAAACTGTAATATCCTTTAAGGAGATATCTTTCTGATGTTTATCAATTAAAGAGGAATTTTGTTTGAGAAATCATAAGACGATCCCCCATCCAATGATCAGAGAAATTACAACACAAAAGAAAGCCAAGCTTAACGCACCTCTAATACCTTCTCATGAATTGCTTTCATTCCTCAACTTCTAGTGGTTTAGATCTAAGAAGTGCTTTGTTAATTATGATGTTGGACGCCGTGGAACATCACGAGGAATGAGGAGGGTGTACCCTTTTTAAATTACGGTTGCTTTCTAAGACAACTAAGCTCCAAGTTCGTTACTGTGGACTTTGTTTCACAGCTTAAATAAGTCACGAAAAGTATTCTAGTAGGATTGAAGCCTGCTAATAAACTGTAACAGCAAGAAAGAACAATTTGGAAGGGAAGCATCGTAAAAACGGAACACCATGATGGAGAAATTGGAGCAAAAACATGAAGCTTCTCAATATTGCCGAAAATTGTACTAAATTTGTAAAGCAGCCTTTGAAATGTCATTGTTTTATGATCTCTATTATTGTCTTTTGGGCGCGTGTAGCGCAGTCAGAGGAGGCGCGACTGCCGCGTGCATCCGATACCAGGTTTCTGGTTCGGATTTCCCGCCTAGGCCAACCAAGCCTTCCATCCCTCCGTGGTCGGTGAATTGGTACCAGACTTGTCTGGGAAGGATAAAGCGCTGACTTGTTCATCGGCTGGCCACCGCAAGTCATTGTATGGCCAAATACGCATTCATGTCGCCTCCACGACATCCCGTAGAAGTAGAATGCGCTGGCGCATCCCAGAAGGGATTGAGTAACGCCGTCCTTTATCCTTTATCCTTTTATTTTTGTCTTTTAATGCTCTTTTTTCACCTCATAGCTATTGCTACAAAATGATTTTTAAGAAGTGCTCAAAGTCAACCATTAAGCCTGTTCCTTATTTACTTATTTATCTAAATGCACTCATGGTTCACTTCAAGGCAAACAAAAGCTTCGGAAAAACAAAATAGCCGTCAAAAGCAACAGCAAAATGAACGTTCAACCACATTAAAACTGGGAACCTTACTACTTTATTAATTACCACCTGGCTAAACTGATGTTTTAACAACTCCCGTGGCAGATTACCTTTACTAAGTAATGTATAGAACGTTAGGAGCCAAAAAAGGAGATACCCATAGGAATATATAATATAGAAGCTGTCTTAAACCTATCAGAGCTCAAGCATATAGCTTATAAAAGCTTAGCGCACATATCGATAATTCAAATAATTGTGTAAATGTAAGAAAAAAGTGCTTCGCGTGTTATTGAAGCAACGATTAGATAGGAGAGGACAGCCTGGGCAACGCAACTAACAAACGTTATTCTGGGGCGGGCCGGCGGTACAGGCGCCTCTTTGATTTGATGTTTACTAAATTTTTCGGCATCTTAACTGGAAAACCGCTTCAAAATGAAAGAAAGCCGCCTTAAGCAACAGTGGCATTCACAGATACTTCAAAGATGAATATTCAAGGAAATGTAAAATATGACCTCCTTTCATACAAATGGAAAAACATCGTTTTTATCCTACTCATTTTTAAAAGTTTTTTTTTTGTAATGTTGAACATTACGATTTTCAAATCAATAATTGAAAAAATGGGAGACGAGAACCGTATGCAAAAATACCAGATTGGTAAACAAAGATAGGGACCCTAAAACAAACCATAAAGCAATTGTGAACAACTGCTACAATTCCAGGAGATAGTTAATGCTTTTAGTTAATGCTTATGTATTACCACAATTACTACGTAGTTCGTTTTAAAAGCTAACTCAGTGCTAATGTGGATAGAATATGAGAACTAGGTAAATGCTGCAAGTAGAAAAAAACCGAAAACGAAAGAATGACATAGAAAATCAATGAAGTGAAACGCATACCTCAGTCGACGGTTCACGGCCGATGACTGGCCGATTGGAAGCCGCCGCGGACTCGCAAAAACCTTGAAAACGTTCAACATCTTAGCCGAATAGATCCATTTCGCCGGCTAGTACCCTCACGCGCGAAACCACTTGGCACACAGCGGCACGGCGAACACGAAACACGAACCACGATAGCTTTAACACGAGAAATCGCAGGCACTATACGGAGGAAGTGAGGATGGACGAAGGCTGTCGTACTTAAGGAGCGTGTATTTCCTCAACAGGCGTTTGCTGTAGGAGGCCATATTAGGGCATGGAATAATTGACTACACGAAATTTACGGCACTTTAATCAGAAGGAACTGTTTTTTTTTTTGACAACAATTTACTTCATATACAGCCGAAAGAAAGCAAAGTATCACTTGTCGTCTCGATGATCATCGAGTTGCTCGAGCTGGTGCCAACAGCGTCTCCATTCGCCCACGTCACGTGCCAGAGTGCTCCAATGATCCTATTCGCTCGAGGGACAGGAAGAACGTCACACCGGTCGTTCAGGGCTTTCACGAAGAAGCCCGACCAACGCGCCGGTGGGCGTCCTGGTTTTCTCTTGACATCCCGCGGAACCCAGTTGGTGACGGCTCTCGCCCAGCGTGTGTCTGCGAAGCGCATTACGTGGCCGGCCCACCTAATCTTCTACGACTTGCCCCATGTGACAGTGTCTCTGATCTTCGAACGTCGACGAAGCTCGGAACTCCGGAGGCCTTCTCTCACTTGCGTGAGTCGTGTCAATCCGAGCATCGTCTTTTTGCTTCCCCGCTGCCTGATGCTGATCGCGCATTCATCTTGCTTACCACAGGAAGTGGATCTGGTGAGTGATACCCACTGAGTTCTTCTAGGGACTGTCTTTACCTCCTCAAGTATACTATTTCCAACGCAAGTCAGATTAGCAGTTTCATACAATAGGGTAGCAAATCTCTTACTGCTACCACCACAGCACGACTTGCCATCCTCGTTAAACCAGTATACGTGGCTCGTTGATAGTGATCTCAAGACTAGATAATTTGCCGTTTCTGCTATGTTTGCGTTTATTATCACTGCGTTTTAAAGCTAATTGTGTTTCATTTGTTGCGTGTTGTGATACACGTATAAGTAAATAAATATAAATCATGACGGAACCAGCACACCTTCTCCTGATTAGTACTCTTATCGGCAAATTCCGCGGGAATAACGGAACTGCAAAGCCACAGAATAGAGACGCTTTATGTTGTCTGAGAGCTGTTTTGGTTTGGAAATCGGTACTATAACATGGCGACTCTTTAAAGCTTGTAGTGTATTCTGGTCCTAAAGGGTATTCCGGTTTTAAATCCCGAAGCCTACTGTATTACCGTCCATAAGAAGATCGTGAGAACACTTCACTACGGGGATGAGTTCTGTTCTAAACGAAGTTACTTAGTTGCAAATATTGCTTTATAAAGAGACAGTTATCTTGTTAAGAAGAGATAAAAAACGGCGCCAATCCATCTTGTCTGGATGCGCCATACATCATAGGTGTAAGAGATGTCGTGGAGGCGATTTGAAAGCGTATTCCGCCAATACATTGACTTAAGGAGGATACTAATAAACAAGTCAGTGTTATTTCCTTGCCAGACAAGTCTGGCAGTAATTTACCTAGTCGGTGTGATGGAAGGCTTACAAGAAGAACCTCCAAAGTGGCGGTGAGCTTTTGCGATGCAATTTTTACAGGATGTAGGGTCCCGTGTGGGAAGTCTAAAACCGTAGTCAACTTTTTCGGAATGTTTTTCTGCGGTCCAAAAAAGGCGTGGGGAAGCGTGAGGCCCTGTTGCCACTCAACGTGATGTGGCCGGTTGGCGCTGTGGATTGGTCGCCTCTCGGCCTTACCGAGAGGGTTCTACGGTTCGACCCCAGGTGTAGCCATGGCTTTTGCACAGATCGGGTCGTTATTATTATGTACTCACGTGACCACGGGAGTCAACTTGTTCACGATTAATACTTTTCGTACTTTTCTGTGGTCGAAGAAAGGCTGGGGAAGCGTGCACGTGAAGTTCATCAGTGCGAAAAAACTACAGTTAACTACGGTTTTGGACTCTACTACGGGACCCTACATCCTGTCAAAAATGGTCGCAAAAGCTCACCGCCACTTTGGAGGCTGTCCTTGTTAGTCGGCCTAGACAGCAAATCCTAGCCAAAACCTGGAATCAACCACTCCAGTCTGCACTTCCTTCGACTGCGCTAAACGAACCCACCTAGTTATGAAACAGGTACCAATTCTTTTCATTGGTAGACGGTTAGCATCTGGGGTCGGTTCCCTTTCCTAACAGTTCATATCCGCACGCAAGTTCTTTTTGAACCTTAGGCCCCGTTTATACTTCTAACGCCGAGCGACGCGATGGCACGCATAGTGGCCAAATTCATCGCGTCGCCCGATCAATGTGGCCACAGTACGTGGCGTCGCGTCGCTCGGCGTCGAAGTATAAACGGGCCCTTAGGAGCATTAATTGCTTATAGGCTAGTATAGAGAAGACGTTCTTAGTAGGTTACCACGCTTTTGGACAGTTGTGGTAAGAACATTCGTTGCGGGACCGCCACGTCTTCGGATCAGTGCTAACACCGCGCCAACTCCACAGTTAGTCAATAGTAGGGCTGTAGAACTACGGAAAAGAGGTTTATACTGTTTGACGCCGTTTTGGTGGAGCCTTCTGAGAAATAAATGCAATTTGACGTTGTAGTAGATGAGTAGTTTTTTTTTTCAGCGTTACCAAGATTGGTAGAAGTCAGTTAACGTTTCGGTGTTGTCGGCTTCTTTAGAGCCTGGAAAGGTTTCTGCAGAAACTCATCCAAAAGTCCGCCGAAACAACGCCGTACGAAGTCGAAAACAATGCTAACCTTTAATATGGACGGAGGACATGTATCAATCTCGGCTATTTTGAAGCAACTACTCATCCATTACAAGGTAAAACTGCATTTCTTCCCAAAATAATCCACCCAAATCGCCTCAAACAGTTGTGAAGCTTCTTTTCCGCAGTTCTACAGCTCTACTATTGAATAACCATGGAGTTGGCATGGCGCTAGCACTGATCCGAATAAGGGGCGGTCCCGCAACCACTGTTCTTACGGTAATGGTTTGAAAACGTGGTACCCTAGTAAGAACGTCTTGTGTAGTATAGCGGCACTGATCCGTAGGTGTTATAGTCCCATGATACGGTAAGGGCTTAAAAGAGCACAAGAATCTAGATTACGGAAAATGCAGTGCCGACTTACCGTAATCCAAAATTGCGTAAGCGGTGTGTTGTGCAATCACGACACGCACTGTTTCAGGTGAACGCTAAGGGAAAGTACTCTACTGTTACGAAACCGGGAAACAGTGAATGTGATGGAAATGCACTCTGGAACTGCTCCTACGAACCGGGGTTGGTGCAGTTTCTACCGGTGGGGGGGGGGGGGGGTGACAGCCAATTCCAATTTTTAAAGTAATGCAACATGCTCCAGCCTCTTCATACCCGGTGCCGTAATAAAATCCTTTTATATTTCAGGAATTTTTAAGGGAGGGGAAACAGGTAGGTTAAGGTATTGATATGTTGTTGCATAGCATGTTGTATGTACAGATGCGTAGCTATCGTTAACAATTCATAGTGGACTGCCCCCCTCCATAGGGATTGCACCCCGGGGTTGTGAAATTCAGTTCCTTATGTTATACGTCACACAGTCGGTTTTGTTCATGCAGCCCTCCTACATTTTCTTAAGGAATCGCGTCCACTTCAACGATTTTGTTCTTTTAGATTGGTCGAAGGCTGTGGGATTTAAGATTTAAGAAGTATCTCCGCTCAGACTCAAAAAAAAATCTATCAGAATCTACAGACTTGCCGGTAAGTAAGGTCTACGGCGTCCAATGTGTGTAGGGGGTTCAGAAGACGTACCGAACACGGCATAAAATGTGCGTTGGAGTTCAGAAGACGATCAGGGTTCAACGTTATGCTAAGATTTGGGGACGGTCGGAATTTGGAGACATGGAATACACTAGAAGCAATGCGTTTCTAAACAAAAACTCGCTTTTCTGTGAAGAATGTGGGCAATCGCGGGCTATTGTGAGTCTGAAAGTGGAACTTGTGAACGAATTCCGGATAAGGAAGTCGCTGTTTAGGGTAGTGGTAAAACTACCTGTCTAGAAACTCGAGTGGAATTATTCGGGCAGGCAAACATCTTCAACTTGCTGACACATTTTGCTGCTAAAATGCGGTATTACCATCATGTTTTCTTTCTTTTAGCGTTGTAAAGCGATTACACTTTGTATATGAGAACTCCGTAGCACAACGTAAAAGCCTTGAAGATAAATAAAACATAAAACACAGTGAATGGGACAAAATTATGGTTTTGATTTGCATTCCGGTAACTAGTCTTCCTTCATTTATCTAGTTTAACCTTTTTCGTCCTGATGCCAACAAACAAGCAACCGTTCAACTGTGCTACGATTACGAGAATCGAGATGTTACGATAACCACAAGCTCCAAGAAGAAGAAACCGGGTTAAAGGAGGACTAGAAAAACGTTTGCCTGATTTTACACAGGAAATTCTGTGGTATGTCGACAGTAAACTTAAGATACTAACAATTAAGTGCTTTTCCTCGAATAAATTGGTTTTATACTACACAACTGGGCAATTCTGCACCATTTGTTATCTCTAAAATTATTCCCAAAGCATGCTCCTTGTACATCGCGTGAAAATCCCGTGAAACAGGGCGTGTCGTAATTGCACAACACACCGCTTACGCAATTTTGGATTACGGTAAGTCGGCACTGCATTTTCCATAATCTAGATTCTTGTTAAAAGAGCGGTATCCCAGTTTGCACTCTTGCCAACCTGATCGAGACAGCGATGCGAGAAAGCATAAAGAATAAAAAGATAGGCGTCAGTCAATCCCTTTGCAGGATGCGCCTGGCATTCGAATTCGGCAGGATATCGTGGAGGTAATTCGATTACGTATTTAACCTGTACAACTTCTGAAGTCAATATATAAGTATCATGTGGGTACGCGTATCTTGTAGAAGAGCTTAACGAATAGCCGGAAGCATTCGCCCGTGAAAAGCTACTCACCCCTGAATAGCAATAACATTCAAGACCGAATTCGGAAAGTGCCCGGTAATTCGAAGTCCCCTTATTGTGAAGAAGAATTGCAACTAACCTTTACGTGCACTCCACAGCGAATGCTTGTAAAAACACGGCGCAAAAACTCGTTCCTTCAAGAAGAACCTGCTTCACCATTGCGGCAATGTAAACGGGAAGCCGTCAAATACACTGTAGTGAGCCCCACGGACAAAGTGTAGCAATTGACGAGCTGCTCAGAAGATCCCGATTGGGCAGAATGGACATCTTACATGTTGGAAGGATTGCCCTAACGATAAGGCCTTCCAGTAAGGTTAATTTAGGGTGGGATACTCATTATGTCTGACTGTAAAAGGCTTCCCGGCATTATTGTACCACGGATGGTACTTTACGAACTCCACTGGGACTCCTCGTTAAACGTACACAAGCAAAAAACTGAGGGGAAGTTGTCCTAGTACCAGAGCTCGGTTGGTCCCCAAACGAATGACGTGTTAGAGACCTCTAACGCGCTCTAACACGTCATTCGTTTGGGGACCAACCGAGGACAGGACAAAGTCAATTGAAGATATCGCTAGATTGTTCAGTTCCTAGCGTTCAAAGTTGGCGCTATCCGTAAGCCAGAGAATACATAGCTATCGCAGTACTGAGTGGTTAGTGATCCGGTTCGATAGTGTTGTCAGGTTGATAATTACGGAGATTGGACATAAGTGATTATAGGAACACAACACCCTAACCTAACCTATGAGAGGTAGCATTATACAATCTCCTTGTCTGAAGGGACAAACAGCATGCTTAAATTAGTTTTTCTAGCGATTATCGTTCCTCAAAGTTGATTATAGCGGTCTGTGCACTCTTAAGAATATTGATACGATTTGCGTCCAAGTCAGTTTTATCTGTTTTCGCATATCTGTCGCCCATCTCGTTCTTTCAGGTGCAACAACCACCAGCTTTGAGGAGGTGAAGATCGATTGGGAGTTTGTTGAGCGGTTGATGCCCCATGAAGTGATACTCGAAGAGCGCAGAAGCCAGCTCCGAACCCCCCCCCCCCCCCCGGGCGATGTGAGCAGTTTCCACACGAGCAGCTTGGCTGCACCACACCCTGGAGTCCCTTCCCTTGCCTGCTCCGAACCCCTCCCCCCTTGAGCGACAAGAGGTTCGCTCGTGTAATGCTTGCATTGAAGGATTTCGCGCCCCATCGCCAACGCCGTGTTGGCCTGTTTGAATTTTTACCTTTCGCGCCCGAACAATCGTCCGGAAACTCGTCCGCAGTTTTTTGCTTGTGTGCGTTTAACGGCGAGTCTCCACTGGGCAAGGTCGAAAAAGTTTTCGCCCAAACTTCGCCTAGGGGGTCATTCGGGGTGCTGATCACGAATTTGACATCCGTTTTTGAAATTTCGGCCAATCACGGTAGGTTACGGTAGGTACCGGTGACTAAGGCTGTCGAGGTCCTAATCACTAATTTCGCCCAAACTTCACCTAGAGGGGTTATTTAGGCTGCTGATCACGAATCTGACATCCGTTTTTCGTTTACGCTGGAGTACGGTAGGTTACGGAAGGTACGGGTGACTAAGGTAATGGTCACGGATTTCGCCCAAACTCCAGCGTAAAACGAATAACGGATGTCAGATTCGTGATCAGCACCCCGAATAACCCCCATAGGCGAAGTTTGGGCGAAATCGGTAATTATGACCTCGACAACCTTAGTTACCGGTATGTACCGTAATCTACCGTACTCCAGCGTAAAACAAAAAACGGATGTCAGATTCGTGATCAGCACCCCAAACAACCCTCCTAGGCGAAGTTTCGGCGAAATCGGTGATTATGACCTCGACAGCCTTAGTCACCGGTACCTACCGTAACCTACCGTAATCGTCCGAAATTTCAAAAACGAATGTCAGATTCGTGATCAGCACCCCAAATAACCCCCCTGGACGAGGTTTGGGCGAAAAATTTTTTTCGACCTCTTCTCGTCCTCTGGAGTCCCGAAAGTACAATAGTGCCGGTTAAATTTAGTGGATGAAGACAGAAGGGATACTCGTTATGCCTGACTGTAAAAGGTTCCCCCAGTGTTTGATAGCGTTTGATAAACTTACAACCGGAAAAAACCGTCTGGATTGTCCACCGTAGTTCGGAGTGAAATTGAGGGAGATCGTTACGGGACCACACAGTTGCCTATCCCTCTGCTAACCAGCCGCTGCAGCTTAGTGATATTTGCGAGCTTGTTCGATACAAATAGGGTCGCGGGGGGGGGGGGGGGAGGGGGGGTGGAGGGGCTTCTGATGGACAAACAATTCCATACACCCTCCTCTCCGACCATATTTGCGTCGTTAGGCCTATGTTATACTTCGGCCGAGCCGAGTTAGCCTAGTGGTTAGTAGTGTAGTTTCATGCACAAACGGTCACAGGTTCGACTCCCGGCTCGGGCACGCCATGCCCTGCAAAAATTGCAAAAATGGCAACGGTTCCAGCGTCAGGCCCAGGTTGACAGGCCGGCTGATGGAGAAACCTCGTCACAAAACCATGATCACAAGTCGCAATAGAATCAGTGTAAAGGCTAGGACGTCACCCGGAAGTGACGCACAGAACCCCCGCCCGAGTTCTGTGGTCAGTATGCGAGGGCTACCGAGGGCCGAACGACCTCGGCTAAAGAAGCTAGTTCGACTGGGGACTCTGAATGTGGGAACGCTGACAGGGAGATCTAGGGAAGTGGCTGACCTGATGAAGCGCAGAAGGATACAAGTCCTGTGTCTGCAGGAAACGCGATGGAAAGGGGCGAAAGCCAAGGAGATCGGAGAAGGGGTCAAGCTGTACTACAACGGAGAGGACACCAAGAGGAACGGGGTAGGGATAGCTGTCGCGGAGTCCCTCAAGGATTCAGTAGCGGCTGTCCAAAGAATAAACGACCGCATCATGTCACTGCGGCTGGACACGAAGGAGGGTTACTGGACCATCATGTCTGTCTACGCTCCGCAGACCGGATGCTCCGAGCACGACAAGGATGACTTCTACCTCTCGCTCGAGGAAGCCATAAGGTCCGTACCAGAAGGCGACTACCTCTCCATAGCAGGGGACATGAACGGGCATGTGGGGAGTGGCAGAAGAGGAGTGGAAAGGGTTCATGGAGGAAAAGGGATCGGCCTGGTAAACCCGGATGGAGAACGAATTCTGGATCTGGCTATCGCCACGACCTGGCTGTCTGTAGCACCTTCTTCGCGAAGAGGGAGAGCCAGAAGGTGACCTATGCTAGCGGAGAAGAAGAACTGAGGTCGACCACATCCTGGTCGAAGGGCTGCCCTGAAAACAGTCCGGAATGTGAAGGTCATTCCGGGAGAAGACGTGGCATCACAGCACAGACCCTTGGTAGCCGACCTTAGCATACCTCTACCCACCAGGCCCAAAGTGAGGACGGAACCCAGGATCCGATGGTGGAGACTGCGGGGTTCAGAGCGGAACGAGCTACGAAGGGCAGTGCTCGAAGCAGGCCTTCCAGATCCAGCTGGTCCCGTGAATGAGACCTGGAGGAGGGTAGCCGAAACAATCCTGAGATGTGCCAAGGAAACCCTGGGAGAAACAAAGGGAGGAACCAGAGGGAATAAATCGGCATGGTTCTGGAACGAAGAGGTGCAGGCTGCGGTGAAGAGGAAGAAGGAGGCCTACAAGCTGTGGCAAAAGACGAGGGCACCCGAGCATCTCACAGCCTACAGGAAGCTGAAGAGGCTGGCAAAAACAGCTGTAGCGAAGGCAAAGAACGCGGAAATGGATGCCCTGTACGAGAAACTAGACGGGCCAGAGGGAGAGAAGTTCGCCATCCGCCTGGCCAAGGCGCGTCATAGAGCTAGCCTCGACATTCGAGTAGTGAAGACTGTGAAGAGTGCTGACGGTAGAGTGTTACGGAAGCCGGTCGAGGTCAGAGAGAGATGGGAGGAGTACTTCAAGGAACTCCTGAACGAGGAGTTCCCTCGTCGGGAGGCCGAGGAAGAACAGCCAACGGAAGGACCCATCCCACCCTGGACGCAAGAAGAGGTTCGCAAGGCCATACGGAAGATGAAACTCGGAAAGGCAGCAGGGCCTGACGGTGTGCCAGTAGAGGCTTGGAAGGTGCTCGGGAACCTCGGAATCAACTGGCTGACGCAGTTCCTCAACAGAATCACGAAAGAAGGTAAGATGCCGGATGACTGGAGGAACAGCACCATAGTCCCCATCTTCAAGCAGAAGGGAGACGCTTCCGAATGCTCCAACTACCGAGGGATCAAACTGATCTCACACACGATGAAGATCTACGAACGACTGGTAGACTCAAGGCTGAGGGAGATGGTACCCATCTCCCAGGTGCAGTGGGGCTTCATGCCTGAGAGGTCCACCACAGACGCCATCTTCATCGTTCGTCAGGTGATGGAGAAATATCGGGAGAAACGAAAACCCTGCTACCTGGCATTCCTGGATCTGGAGAAGGCCTACGACAGGCTAGCTCGGGCCGTAATCTGGAATGCCCTTCGAGGAAGGGGTGTCCCGGAACGTCTGATCACGGTCATAAGGGACATGTACGAGGGCTCGAAAGCGGCGATACGAACTCCACACGGGGTGACAAGGAAAGTGGACATCACAGTGGGGGTACACCAAGGGTCGGCTCTGAGCCCGTTCCTCTTCCTGCTGACGCTTGACTCTATAGTGAACCACCTTGAGAAAGACCCTCTCAGAACGATCCTCTACGCGGACGACATCGCCCTAGTAGCCGACAACCAGGAGGAGCTGGAGGAGAAGGTGCAGCTGTGGCAGAGAGCCCTTGCGGACAACGGCCTACGGCTGAACGTGAAGAAGACGAAGTTCATCAGCTCTGAGCAGTGCGCTGGATCGATCCTAGACTGCCAAGGGGAAACGATCGAGAAGGTGGAAGAATTCCGCTACCTCGGAAGTGACCTATCCGAGGAAGGAAGTGTGGACCAGGCGGTCAGGGGACGGATAAACGCAGCCTGGCCCAAGTGGAGGGAGTCCACAGGGATCCTCTGCGACCGTAGATGCTCCAGGACGCTCAAAGGCAAGCTCTATAGAACAGTTGTAAGACCTGCCCTCCTCTACGGCAGTGAGTGCTGGGCCCTGGGTAAGGCGCAGGAGAGGCAACTGCACGCGGCGGAGATGACGATGCTGAGGTGGGCATGTGGATGGACCCGTCGGGACAGGGTGCGAAACGAGGATGTTAGGGCAGTGATGAAGACTGCCCCGATCCAGCTGAAGATGAGAGAGCAGCGCCTGAGGTGGTATGGACACGTCCTCAGAAGACCAGAGGATCACCCCACAAGGTTGGCCCTAGATTACGAGGCAACCGGAAAGCGTCCGAGAGGAGCCCCTAGGAAAAGATGGAAGGACGTCATCAAGAGAGATCTCGCCGAAGTCGGCGCCACGGCAGATGACGCCCTTGATAGGATGAGGTGGCGACAGATCACAAGAACAGCGGACCCTGCGACTGCGCGGGACTAAACGCTCAGGAGAAGAAGAAGAAGAAGAAGGCCTATGTTATACTTCGGTGACGGTGTTGTCGGCGACGTCGGCGGCAGTGTTGCACGGGTTGCTACGAAGTGCGTAGCTGCCCGCGCAACACAGCGTCGCTGACGCGTCGCCGAAGTATAACATAGGCCTTAATGTCCCTCATCCCTGGCTCCAGCGTATAGAGCCTGTAGTAAGGGCGCTCCATGGCTAATAAAAAACCAGGTTTGAACCAGGGGTGCACACAAAATTCTGTGCGTTAAATTTTTTAACGAAATTTTTCGTTAAATTTCCGGTAAATCGTTAAATTCCGTTAAAAAGTACCATCAGCTGAAAACAAGCTTAAAGCCATTATTTCAAGTGAAAAAATCAAGGAAAACCTTCTATGTTTCCACATCAAGAGATCAACTGCTGAAGTTCAAAGAATGGGGTGTAATTCTACAATGCAAATTAATCAATTGAACATCAACAAACAGAAAAATAAACAAGCTCTCAGCAAAAAATTGCCCGCAGGGTTTAGAATAAGAACAGATATGGAATTATCATTGAGATGACCACCGACAGGACATCTTAAAATGTGTCATCAGGCAGAACCCGGATTCTCCCTCCCCTCCTTTCCTAGTTCTTTGCGAAACTGTTCTGTGTGACTGTTCTTCGAGCATATACAATCTCGATGCAGGCACCAGCCCGCTAGAACAGAAAGAGTTAATAAAAAATACAATTAAAAGCCCATTCGTGGCATGAAAGCCCATCAGCGGCATGCTAACACGTTGTCAAACGCACGATTTGCCTGGTGGACGTGACCAAGCCATTTCTCTGCAACGTCGGGACCGTGACACGACATCATGTCACACGGTGCCTAAAAAAAGCCTGCCTAAAAAGTGTAACACTTCGTCAACGTGTTAACGTTCAGGAAAAGTAGCTTTTCTAGTTTTTGTTATTAGCGTTTTTCTAAAATCGTTTAAAATACGTCCAGCAGCCGAAAACATTCTCTCCGTCTCGACTGCTTTAGGTGGCTGGCAAACGTATTCTGAGACAAGCAACACCAACTGAGGACAGGCACATCTTACGAGGGGTTAGATCAGTACTTTGTGGATAATTTGACGTGCTTGCTGGTTCAGCGAAGAAATTTCTAGCTCTAAAATGCATTAAAGGATAAGGATAAAGAACGGCGCTACTCAGTCCCCTTTGGGTTGCGCCACGCATTCTACTTCCAAGGGATGTCATGGAGGCGATTTGAATGCGTATTTGGCCATACAATGACTGCGGTGGGCAGCCGATGAACAAGTCAGCGCTTTATCCTTCCCAGACAACTCTGGCACCAATTCTCCGACACTGCAGGGATGGAGGGTTTGATTGGCCTGAGCGGGAAATCCGAACCAGGAAACTGGTATCGGATGCACGCGAGCACCTCCTCCGACTGCTCTACACGTGCACAAAAACGCATTATTTCCAAAAACCCAAACAAATTCAATTGAAAACATTAAAATATTCTTGCTGACTGCAATAGTTTCTTCAGAAGCAGTCCTAATCGGGAGGGGGATGAGAGACCTGCAACATTAGTGAAGACTAAGGGTAGATGTGATAAACTCACTAAGAAAAACGTCCGCTAAATTCCGTTAAATTTCTAAAAATTCCCGTTAAAGCGTTAAGCCAGATTTTAACGAAAAATGCCGTTAATTCGTTAAATTCGTTAAATCGTTAACGTTAAATGTGCACCCCTGGTTTGAACAGCGCGGCTGTGGGCGCTACACACCGGACAACTCGGACGGGTTTTTTTTCCGGTTGTAAGGGTATCGGCGAGTCAAGTCGTTGAACCAAATTGTGGTTATCCTCAAAGTCTCCTATGAGGTCAGGGCCGCAGCGCGGCTCTGCAAGCCCTGTGACTTTCCGAACTGCGTGGTCGCGCCCGATATGTGTTCGGTGGCGGAGCGGATAGTGGCCTCAACTCATGGCACCATGGTGCCGTGAGTTCGGTATCCGACGACAGCGATGATTTTAAATTTTCACTGCTTGTTAACACGTGTATAGTGTACATATAGCATTAGGTTACTACTGATGCGGGTCAATACGGTACTGCGGATTAACTGTATGAAACGAGAGGCTGGACAGCTGTGGCAGTTAGCGCCTCCTAAACAGTTTTATCGAATGGAGAGGGAACCCCGTGCATGTCGCAATCCAGCAAGGGTGCAGAGCGATTTAATGGTAAGATTCGTGTAGTGATTGATAGCCGACTGGACTAGTTTCACGGCGTGCACGCGTACGACGATGCATCAGGTCTACGGGGGATGCAGAAGGATGCCGAGACTTCATAAAACCCTTGAAAAACACGTCGTCGAGCGACACACGCGCGTTGGACTGCAGACGCGTTCAAGGTTTTGGAAAATCCGAACATAACGGCTGCGAGGCCGCCTCTTCAACGTTGTATTCTGGAGCCAGATTCATCAACGACTCACAGAGATTTAACGGAGGAATTACAGCCGAAATTCCTGATAACACCTTCACAATTTCCATAGTTTCAGAAAAAAAGAATGCATGGCGCAATCTATGTACAAAGGCTACACTTGATCGCTTGATGTCAGTGGCTATTTTGAAGCCTCCAAAATGTACTTTCCCGACGAGAAGAAAAACTGAAGACCTCTCAAATCAGTAGAAGAGACAGAGCCGTGGAAAAATTTTTACGGCTTCAGCGGACACTTCTCCAAACAAAAATATAAATCGAAATAAAATCAAAAACATCCAGCAAAACAAATGTGAAACGCGGTCGAATTCGTTTCGTCAAGACGAACATTGCATCGGATGAATCACAGCGAATAGGAAGCACAGAGCGGAATGACTAAGACGGAGGGATGGGATGTGCTTGGAGTGTCCTCTTCGAACGATCGACGACGACGATGGTAACGAACGATCCAGTTCGAGGGACGAAACGCAGCCGAATCGACCGGATCGATCCATCGACGGACGTCTTCCGCACGTGTGCATGCGTGTGTGTGTGTGTGTTCGCTTCTCCGCTGACTGAGTGGATGAACGAACGATCGAAAGAATGAACGGATGAAGGCTGGCGGAAGACGGGTGTAAACAAACAACGCCATGACCTTTACATCATACGCCGCCGCCGCCGCAGCCGCCTTCGATCGATTGTCGCTGTCAAAGCAGTGTCTTAAGGAAATAAAGGATAAAGGACGGCGTTACTCATTCCCTTTTGGGATGCGCCACGCATTCTACTTCTACGGGATGTCGTGGAGGCGACATGAATGCGTATTTGGCCATACAATGACTTGCGGTGGCCAGCCGATGAACAAGTCAGCGCTCTATCCTTCCCAGACAAGTCTGGTACCAATTCACCGACCCCGGAGGGATGGAAGGCTTGGTTGGCCTGAGCGGGAAATCCGAACCAGGAACCTGGTATCGGGTGCACGCGACAGTCGCGCCTCCTCCGACTGCGCTACACGAGCCCATATCTTGGGAAATACAGTGATTATTTATTTATTTATTTATTTATTTATGCTATTATGCTCCTTAAAACTGTGATTATTAGTTGTCAGCTGCAGTTATTGTACAATTTCTACAGAGTGTCTCAGAAAAATGTATACACTGTTTGAAAAGTGATCAATTCGCTTACAATAAAAGTAATGACGAGGTTAAGGATTCATATGAAAGCTTAAGAAAATAGAAATCCTCCGACGTACGAGCGGTACGGATTGCACCATGCACTAGTCCGAAACCTTGCATTTTACACTCGATTGATTGCGTTTCACTTGAATACCTGTTACAATTTCTTCACAAAGTGAGCTTATTGATTGATTTGTGCTTCTTTTAAGGTTTAAAACTTAAAAACACACCATGGCTTGCGAAAAATGCCGGGTGTCCTTGAAAAATGCAGGTACTATTTAAAGGGTCTAATATTGCTGCTGGTGAAACTTTTGAAGATGTTTGAGAATCATATGAAAGCACAGAGCACAAGATTTCTGTGTCGTATAAAAAGTAAAGATTGCGCCATGCCCGCGCCTGAAACCTTGCATTTCGCACTCGACTGATTGTGCATGGGCTGAATTCTTGCTACAGTATGCTACTACTGGGCCAGATTAACCTGTGCAGTGCTTCATTTAACGTTTTCCGTCGCCCAGTAGGTGCAATTATGCCGACTGACCTCTCCATTCAGCTTGAATGTTGCTTCATCAGCCCACAGAATCAATCTTGGAAAATTGGGCTCCTGTTTGCATTTAAATTGTGTAATCAATAGACTCGCATGTCACGTGTCTTTACCATGATTATCAGGTTCTATGCATTAAAACAAGCACTGTATTGGTTAATCTGGCAAAGTAGTTGCAAGATTGTAACAGCCATTTTGCCCATGCACAATCAATCGAGCATGAAATGCAAGGTTTCAGGCGCGGGAACGGCGCAATCCTGACCTTTAACCCGCTCTGTGCTTTCATGCGCTTCTCAAACATCTTCAAAATGGTCACAAGCAACAATGTTAGTACGTTTCAAACAGTACCTGCATTTTTAGGGATACCCTGCATTTTTCGCAAGCCATAGTGTGTTTTTAATTTTTAAACCTTAAAAGAGCATAAATAAATCGAAGCGACCACTTGCGAAGAAATATAACAAACATTCAAGCGAAACACAATCAATTGAGTGTAAAACGCAAAATTTCAGACGAGTACCTGGCGCATTCCATGCCGATCATGTGTCAGAAAATTTCTGTTTTTCTTTCTTAAGCCTTCATATGAGCTCTTAACTTTTTCAGCACCTTTACCGCGAGCGAAGTTATCACCTTTCAAACAGTGTATACATTTTTTGTTGAGACACCCTGTATACTTTTGGAAATAAAACGTGCATTTTATTTCAATCAATCTTCAAATGTCAAATAAATTTTGAAATAAAATTCTTACAGACCTGTACAAAGCTAGAAAAAGAGTATAATTATATTTGGCACGTTCTTGCTCTTGATTTGATTATGGCTTTGTTACCACCTTTCTCACGTTTGCGTAATGTGGCGAATAAATAAATAGGTCAAGGATAAAGGTAGGCGTTACAAAACAGAACATTTATTGAGCCAAAAGTGATTCAAAAAGAGTTTGCACAAAAGTTTCCGGCAAAAGTTGGCTTTTTGAATCATCGCAAAAGTAATCTCTTCGAAAATTTGCAAATGTGGAAAGTGCTCATTTCACAAATCGATTTAGTATTTCGTTCACTAAAAAGTTACTATATATTCAAACAAAATATTGTCTAATCTGACAAAAAACTGTTTGTAGTTAACTTCACCGATATCCTCTCTGTCTACGAACATTTTCTAATTTGTAGTTGCATGTTTTGGTGAAGAACTGGTGATTGATGCAGAAAGCTCGTTCTAGATTTTCACAACGTCAGCCGAAAATGATTTTTGAACTTTTTTTTGAGTATGGTTTTTGCAGTTAAATTCTAAGATTATGCCCTCTGGTAATCCCGTTGAACAATCCCTTTTTGGGATGCGCGGCGCATGCGTGGTCCTAGTTCTATGGTATGTCGTGGTGGGGATTTGGATGTGTATTTGGCCATGTAATAAATGGCTTGCGGTGGCCAGCCGATGGATCAGTCAGTGCTCATCCTTCTCAGAAAGCCCTGGTACCAATTCATGGATCCCGGAGGGATGGAAGGCTTGGTTAGTCTGCGTGGGAAATCCGAACCATCATCATCATCATTTTCAGTAGCGTTTGTCCCGCTTGGTGGCGGGGTCCGCTCTTCTGGTGCGGTGATGCCATATCTCCCGATCGAATGCTTGATCAGGATGCACACCACCTATCTTTAAGTCCAAGTGCAACGTATCTAGCCAACGTTGTTTCGGGCGTCCTCTGGGCCGTTTTCCAGGGACTTCAAGATTCAGGCCAATCTTACAGACGGTGTCGCCGTTAGCGCGAAGGACGTGGCCATACCATCGTAAACGAGCTTCGCGCAACTTGTCGGCTATCGGGACGACACCGAACCTCTGTCGCATGGTGTCATTGCGAACGCGGTCCAATCGCGTTGCTCCGGCCGTCCACCTTAACCGTGGGAAATCCGAACCAACAACCTAGTGTCGGGTGCACGGGGCAGCCGGCACCTCCTCCGACTACGCTACACGCACCCTAAATAAAGATGCAAGAAGCAATTATTTCAACTGCATTAGCGAAATGAATGGCAACAAGTAATTAGTGATCGAAGGCCACCATTTCGACTATTAAGCGCTGGATTTCCTGCAAAATCCAGAATGCTTCTAACACTTTCCTATATGGGATGTCAGTCCAACTCGTCGCAAGTCTGAATAGTGTGCTTCAATCAGGTCGAAATCAGTTCCGCTCCACCTCTCGACCCAAGGCTTGCCCAAAAGGCCAATCAAAAGGCAGCGAGCGCATTTTTCAGGTGTTGCTTAACGCGAATGGCCAATACCCTTTCAGTTCCCCAGGTGTATGTTCATCTGCAAGCCCCACATACATGTTAGTAGACTGATAGACCAACTGCAGAGCGATCCCTGCAGATCGGCGTTTTGAATACATTTGTGTATCTCCGCACTTAGTTTGTTTCAGATGAAAGGAAGAAAGAGAAGCACACTGATCGCAGCTATGAGTCCTCGGGTTAACAGGAAGGAGGAGACCTGGTGGTAACATAAGAGCTGGCACCCTTCGCAGAGCTCTGTCAGCTTCTGACTTCACGACCTTATCCATAGGGTGATTAAGTCGGGTGGTCTCGGGGCTGAAGCAAATTCACCCACGTCTACGTTCATCTTCGGGTGTTTGGTGTCCACCTTGGCATTCGCCTCAAAGGTTAGTCGTCATTTTAAGCTCTGCTGTCGGGTCGTGTCTCTATTTTCGTTGAGATCAGCACCCTGTACATTGAAGCGATGTTTGGGTTGGTAATGTTGTAGATGTTTCCGACTATTCCAGGCTTCGAAGAATGCGAAACTCGCCGAAACGTAAGCCGAGTAAAAAAATGGACAACAGTCTTGGTTAACGGCTTTAACTAGAACACTAACAGAAATTTGTTGGATTAATAGATAGTTTATTAGCGAAAACTTTCTGCAACATAGTGAAATCCTCGCAACTTTTCTTCTATTTTTCAGAAAAGGGAAAATTAATTCCCTTTGAGGCCGTCATAGGATTGTACTGCAATCTATCTATTAGGGTGTCCCATAATTTTCTGGGCTATTTGAACCATAAGTGTTTTGCGCGTTATAACTTCTTTATACAAGACCCAAACGGGATGTTCTCTCGGCATAAGAAAGCGATTCGAATATGTTTTGCAAAAGCATATCGATTACCTCTACCGGCCTGCTGCCCGCACTTGGGCAATTTCTCAAAAATGAAGCAGAAATCGACGTATCGCGACTTGCTTCTTCATCACTTCCGTTCTGGACAGTCTGCGTACGCTGCTCACAAAGCTAACGTTGCTTGTTAGGCCCTGACGTCTGCAGTAAGTTCACGTGTGAAACTTGGCTCATTTGTTTCCGGAAGGGAACGTACAGCATTATGGACAAGAAGTATACTGGAAGAGCGATCGGACCGAATGAACGACGAGTGCTTGCAGCTGTCAGGAGGCAACCTGCCAGAAGCGAAAGGACGATATCGAAGGCTATCAGTGGCACTGTTCATCGCTACCTGAAACAAAGCGGAAGAAGGGCAGTCTTGCCAAGATGGATCCCGCATGCAATGACTCCGCCTCAGAGGCAGAGCGAGTGGTCACCTGTCAAAATAATCTCAACCGCACAAGAACGACTGCGTGATTGAGCACGATTGTGGCACAGGACGAGAAGAGATGCATTTATGACAACATCACACGGGTGATCCAGTGGCTTCTGAAGCACACAAGACCAGAACGAATTCCGAAGCCGTCCCCACATGGGAAGAAGATTTTACTTTCATTTTGGTTCACGAGTCGGGAAGTCCTGCACTACTCGCTTTAGCCGGATGGGCAGGCGATTACAGCAGACTTGTTCATTGAAGATATGCTGGAGACGAAGCCTAAGCTGCTTGAGAAATACCCGAGATTCGGTACTATTCGTGTGTTAGTGGATAATGCACGACTGCATCGAGCGAAACGAACGCAGGAGACGGTGGGGAAGGAGTCTATCTAAATAGCGGCACATCCTGCGTATTCACCAGATATCAGCCCTTGTGCCTGTGCTGCATTTAGAGGTCTTGGTCCTTTTTCCATGAACAAACGATGCTCATGACGTCAAGAGGCTCAGTGCGCAATCGACGAATGGATCGGCAGCAGGCCAGCTTCTTCCTGGTAAAATGCAATCAACTCTGTGCCCTATCGTTGGAGAAAGGTTGTAGCCGCAGATGGAGAATATATCGATTGACTACCCTTGATCATTATCTTGTTGTAATAACTTCTAATAAAGATGGTATGATACTTACTTTGATACTTTGATGGTCCTTTGTCGGCTGGAGGTCTTCTCAGCGGGGACCACAACTCTTCCAGACCGCTCGATCTCTGGCTGCTTGCATCCAGTGAGGCAGACTCCGCTCTCTGAAAGATTTTGAGAATGAGTCTGCCCATCGCGTTGGCGGTCGTCCCAGTGGTCTCTTATGGTCTCTTGGGAGCCATTCTGTGACACGGAGACTCCATCTATCGTCCTTTCGTCGAAGCAGGTGTCCGGCCCAGCGATATTTGGACTTCTTCATGTACTGCAGATGGTCTGCTAATTGCGACTTCTCCCGTAGCTCAGAGCTTCGTAGGCCTTCTTGCCACTGCTGACGAAGGCTTGTCCTTAGAAGACATCTCTCCAGTGCACGATGCGTAGTTTGCATCGCTCTGGCGATTGTCTTGCTGTCGGGCCAGGTTTCCGTCGCGTAACACATCGCAGGCAGTACAGAGGCGTTGAATATCGAGGCCCTGAGGCCGGGATCCTTGACCTGATCGGTGACTTCGCGAATCGAACTGAAGGCTACCCATGCTGCGCGTCTCCTGCGGGCGATTTCAGGAGCGAGGTCGTTATCCATGTTCAGCTCTCTTCCCAAATAGACGTAGGAGTCGACCTGTTGCAGAGCGACTCCATTTAATCTTACGAGTCCAGTGTCACACCACTGGTTGACCATAAATTGCGTTTTGGACATATTCATGTCCAATCCAATCTTCATACCTGCCACATTGAGCTCGTCCAGCATTTCCTCGACTTCTGCCGTGCTGGTAGAGATGAGAACAATATCGTCGGCGAAGCGAAGGTTACTGATCCGTTTACCGTCGACAAGGTAGCCTTTATCGTCCCAGTTCAAGTCTTTCATGGCATCCTGGAGTGCCGCTGTGAATAGCTTGGGAGAAATCGTGTCTCCCTGCCATAATCCTTTCCCGATAGGAATTTTAAGCTTTCGATCGAACAGCTGGATGGTAGTCGATGTGTTCGAGAAGCATTCGTCGAGAAATCGGATGTAGGGCGATGGTATACCAGCGTGCACAAGTGCGTTCAAAACGGCGTTGATTTCCACAGAGTCGAACGCTTTCCGGTAATCCACGAAGACAAGGACAAGTGGGAGGTGGTATTCGCGGCTCCTCTCGATGAGCTGTGAGACAGTCTGAATATGGTCCATGCAGGAGAAATCCTTCCGAAACCCTGCTTGCTCCACTGGCTGATATTCATCCAAGCAACGCTCCATGCGGTTAAGCAGTATCTTGGTGAAGATCTTGTACACAACCGAGAGAAGACTGATGGGTCGATAGTTGTTGATATCCTCCTGCTGACCTTTTTTGAAGATTAAAACTGTTTTCGACTCCTTCCATGAGTCCGGAATCCTACCAATTCGAAGGTAGTGGTTGAAGTGCTTGGCAAGAAGTGAGCAGACGGCACTGCCACCCGCACGAAGGAGATTAGCAGAAATGCCGTCCGGTCCGGGAGCAGTGCCCGGCTTCGTCCTTCTGATGGCATGAGCAACTTCTGATTCCAGAATGGGAGGTACTTCCTCAGCTGGTGGAATCAAGCATTTCGGGACAATGATGGAAGAACGGAACAGATCTGTGTAGAATTCCTGAACGATGGCCTCCATCGCTCTTCGAGACGTTTGCGTTGTTCCATCCTTATCCACAAGGGCTGACATTATTGCCTTCTGATCGCAGAGATCTCGTTTACAGCGCTTTATGCTTGAACCTTTCCCAGCCGCTTCTAACAGCTTCAATCTTCTGTAGGCTTGAATGGACTCCTTCACTGCAATTCGACAGGCCTTCGAGATGGTGACTTTTCCAGATGGGAAGCATTAGGATCCAGTTTAACAGCTCTTCTTTGCTCCAAGAGTTTAATCGCATGTGCGTTGAGTCTTGAAGCAGACGGTGATGTGGCTTCGCAAGAGCTGCTAGCACATTTCAACAGTCCTTTGGAGAGAAGGTCGTAGTCCTCCGATGGATCATCAAGAAGATTCCAATCGTACGACTTTATCGCATATTCCAACTCCTCAGACTTGAATGTGGGGATCCTAACCGGTGCCGGTTTATGAGTGTCACGCTTGAACATCCTCTTTTTGAGAGTCAGCTTCGCACGAACAAGACGGTGATCCGAGCCGGTGTCAAATGAAGGCAGCACGAAGACGTCGAACAGACTCCAGCGTCTGTTTGTAAGAACATGGTCGATCTCCGAACGTGTTTCTCCATTTGGGCTTTCCCAGGTCCATCGTCGGTTTGAAGGCTTCTTAAACATAGAATTTCCATGGTAGAGACGGCACGCGGATAGGAAGTCTATCAGGCGCTCTCCGTTTTCGTTCCTTGAGGAAGTTCCATGTGGTCCTAGCCTCCATTCGTCGTGATCATTCGCACCGACGATAGCGTTAAAGTCACCAACGACAACTTTGTAGTAGCTCTTCTCGTCGTGTCTCGCCTTTCGAACAGCTTGTAGAATTCCTCCTTTTCTTCATCTGTGGCCGCAGATGTTGGAGCATATCTATTTATGATGGAGATGGTTCCTTGATCTTTGGTTTCCAGACGAAGAACAGCTACTCGCGGACTGATGATCTTATAAGAGTCTACTAGGTGGTGCACTGTCGAATTGACGAGAAATCCAACTCCGCCAAAATTCTTTCTGTCCACCTTTGCTCCGATAATGAGAAGCTCGTTGTGGTCGGTCCTTCTTATGGTTTCCGTTCTGCCTTTCGTTTCTTGCAGGGCGATAACGTCGTATTTGATGTTGCGGCTTCTGTAAAGCAGTGTCCGAAGATCCTGCTCAGATGCGATCGAACGACAGTTATAAGTGCAGACGAATAGGCAGTTTCCGTGTCGTGGTGGGAGGGAGTTTCCGGTAGTCCGATTCCAATGACGTCCTGATAGTTTAACTCCGAGATTAGATGGCCCCTCGCCGGAGGTGGATGCAACCGACGTCGTAGAAGTCCACCTCCGGCGCGCGGAGGACTGGGGCGCGGGTTTAGTTGTTTGAGCCGTAGCGGTAGTCTGGTTACTCACATGTTCCTGGCCAGGGATACAGGAGAGCCGCCCATACACGACAAAGCGTCGCGTACTGCGTGACCGTTTGTGCCGTAAGCCACCACAAAGTGATGTTCACCCCTTCACCGCGGTGAGGTGGCACATGAAGGGGAAGATGGTATGATAGCCCAGAAAATTATGGGACACCCTAATAAAAACACTTAATCGTAAGCTTCCTGGTGAATTTGTTTTTGACACTTTGTAGAAGGTCGATACCACTCGACATCCCTTTTCTTAGTCGGATGTAGTAGTTAGGAGTGAAAAATAACCTTGTTTGAGACGCGCCATGCATCCCACATATACATATGTACGACATGCTGTGGAGGCGGTCGGAATGTATGTGTTTGACCCATACAATAAATAACCTGTGCTGGTTAGCAGATAAACAAACGATAGAAATCTGTATGCCTTCGCTAGTTGTATAACACAAATAATGCTATTTTCGAGTCATTCTTTTACATGAATTGTAAAGAGAAGAAACGCAGTGAAGAAGAGGGAAAGATTTAAGCGAATCATTCAAGGGACCATCGTATCGCCAATGCTAAGCGGGCTGGTCTTGTGCCAGGCACGACCGCATCGCTCAAATTGAGTGTGAAATGCCTTTTCAGGCCAGCATAATACGGCGTTTTTCAGTATGGATCCATATACATAATTACACTACACTTAGGTGCAACAATAAATCCTACTATATATAATCAGCTAATGTCACGTGTCCGTCACGGGGAGGGGGACTGAAGCCAAAAGATGCCTACGATAGTGCGGCGTATGCCATCCGGGTTTTCTTTGAGCTTAACCATATGCGTTCGCTGGTGAACTATATCCTTGGCGGCTGATCGTCCAAGTTTACGAGATATTCAAGGGGCAGCGCGTCAGGGTATGAATGGGGATCGAGTGCAGAGCGTAAGGATTCAGGAGGCGTGCCCTATACGCTGTTCAGCGTGCGTCTGGATCCAGAAGACGTGCTGAAGACGTCGTCCAACTTGTGTAGGGATTCAAAAGACGTGCTGAAGACGTTGTCTAACGTGCGTGGGTATTCAGAAGACGCGGTGAAGACGTCGTCCAACTTGCGTAGGGATTCCGAGTAAGGGCGACCAATAGGAGAGGACCAACAAAGGGGACCATTAGAGGGGGGGGGGGAAGCGTGAATAAGGGGGTGGGGACCAGCATTTTCCTCAACATCGTTCGGTGTGTGTCGGATTTCTGAAGACGGCTTACAGAAGTCGTGGCACGTGTGTCAGAGTGCAGAAGGAGTGTCATAGACGTCGTCGCAACGTAGTGACACGTGAAACGGTACTCAGTGTCACATACGCGTGTTTGACTCTCACTCCGTTTCTTTGCCCCCACATAGGAAAGGAAGTATTTCGGGAGGGGGGAGGGAGGGGTAGAAAGAGTGACCACGGGATTCGGAGGAGTATCGTCGGGCAGTAAGCGGTGTCGGCCAATGCCGATTAATTTTAATTATGATTTTGCTGATTAAGCACCGGATTTGGACTCTCATTACCTGTTTCTCGACACGTAGAGAACGAGCGCTTCGGAGAATAAATCGCGTGCATGTGATGTAGGGTGGATGGGCTTCATATGTGCAGTGAAAATTCTACCCTACCATATCCCACTGCACTAATCTATATAGTCAAACCAGTTTTTTTTTTTGCTGGAAGAAGGCCTAAAGAAGAAAGGAGGAAGATTGGGGTTGTTCTATTCTCAGGGTTTGGCGGCGAAGCCCCCAACCAGATGGGATGGGGTTGTTATATTCTCGGGGTTTGGGGGCGAAGCCCCCAACCAGACGTTTAGCAGCCGCTAGGCCGCTGAACGTCTGGTAAATAAATGAATAAATAAAAGGTACAGTAACAGGAAGGACGGAGTCGCTGCAACAATATCACCTGCAGTGGATGAGTAAGGATGAGATGCCCTATTCAGCAGATGTCGTTCCATCCATGCTTCTCGTGTAACTGAGCGGTTCAGCGTTCTCTTGGATCTATCCTAGTCGGGGGGGGGGGAGGGCATATAACTAAAATTATGTGGCAAATTCCCAGAGGATTCACGGTGCGGCTTCTAGAGGGCAAAATAGACAAACACAGTTGCTTAAGCCTGTAGCGGCTGGTAGAGAAGCTATAGAGTGTGGTGAAGCAGCGCCGGTGGTGTAAGGCGAACATCGCTGCCCGGAAAGCAGAAGATGCGGGTTCGAGTCCCGTCTGGCGCAAGAGTTTTCATCGCAACAAAACGTCCTGTAACAAAATAGACAAAATTCACAAAAAAAGCAAAAAAAATGGATTCATTCAAAGTATAATTACAGGGTATGGGAAGCCTACCGATACAAAGCACTTGAGTTTTTTTTCGCAAGACAGAGGTAGGCCATTGTGAGACGACCATTCACCTACTTTGTTTATGGCTTGTTGAATGTTGAAATCCAAGCTAACTCCTTGAGTAGGTTTAAATAATTTAATGTCGTCAGCATACATAAAACAGGTGACGCCAAGATTTTGAAGTGTTTGGGATAGATCAGAAGTGAAAATGTTGAACAATAAAGGTGATAGTACCCCTCCTTGGGGAACTCAGCTTGTGGCGGAGCGAGCCGATAAAAGAGAGCATTTCCAACGAGAACTTGAAAAGTTCTGTCACTAATAAAAGAATCTAGCCATTTAGCAATGTGAGGACGCAGTCCGACGGAGTGAAGCTTGCGGATGAGTAAGTCATGTGGGACTTTATCAAAGTAGGAGTCGAAGTAGACCACGTCAATAATCTTATCAGAATCATAAGCCTTAGTAGATATCTGAAAAGTTCGGATATTATAGTTAGCGCGATTCAGATAGGAGTGATTATCATCAGGTCGGATTATCAGAAAATTAACTCGTTTTGATCAGAAATTTGACGTCCAAACCGATAGGAGAGGCGAAGCTCAGTTACTTAGATCATCCGAAAGTCCTCCTAGTTAAAGCTTCTCTTATCTGAATCATACCAATATCCGGGATTTTTCAAAAATGCCAATCTTCGCACACTCCTTTTAACCGGGTTTGAGAGAAAAGGAGGATTCGAATTTTCCCACTTGGTGTTGGATCCAATGTCCACCGCCCAACCACTCGACTCCACCGTTTATTTTGCACTAATCTAAGGGCCTGTTCATACTTCGCGACAGCGGCAACAAGAGGGCAAAAGCGACTGGAGCGACAGCGCCGGCGCTCCAGTATGAACACTTTTCGGCGGCGCGCGATCGATCTCCATGTTTTACACGGGCGTCAGGACCGACAGGAGCGCAGCGCGCGGAGGTATGAACGGGCGACAGCAACGACTGGAGCGACAAGAGGGACTGGAGCGACAGCGCCGGCGCTCGAGTATGAACACTTTTCGACGGCGCGCGTTCGGCCTTAGTCGATACGCATGTTTTGCACGGGCGACGAGACGCTTTTGTCGAGAAGTTTGAACAGAGCCTAAGCTCTACTCCTAGTGCGCTATCACACGCTCCCGTATGTTAGCAAATTTCACGACACTATGAACAGTCCACAGTTAACGTTTATTGCTTGCATGAGGTATATTTGCCATGCTCCGGACGCATACACAATCTCTTATCGCCGACGATAACTGGGCAATGTATGACGCACAGAAGTCACCGCAGGAACAAAGAAAATGCTTCTACCAAAAACAATCACTTCTCTATAAGGCACATTTTAAACGATACTTGTGTGTGAAAAACGAAGTCAATCAAACAATACATCAACCACTCTCCAATCCATAGTAGTAAACCTAACCTCTTTACCGTATTGAGTCTCGCCGGGTATCGTCCAACCACCGGTCCACATGTTGCGGCTGCTGCTTGTGAGTATATTTACAATCGATAGAAGATCTCTCTTTAGCTTAGGCGCCCCATTAGGGCCTGTTAATTCCTGAGCGACGGGAGCGACAGAGCGAAGAATACGTATCGACCAGTGCCGAGCCGTTGCCTCGGAAAAATCAATAGGTACACTTCGCTTTATCGCTTCCGCGCGGAGTATGAACAGGCCCTTAGGTAAGGTTTATACTTCAGCCATTGTGCGGTACGGCAGTGCAAAGGCTATCGATATGGATTGTCTCTTCGAAACCAATATTTCGTACACAGCCGCACCGCGCGATCACTTAAGTATAAACACTCCCTGATAGAATAATATTAGAACGACTACTCACCACTAATATACAAATATATCGACAAAGTCACATGAAAGAGCATCGCAATGTTCAGAGAAACAGGACCGATTAGAAGAAAAGGGGGATGAGAATGAGAAGGAACAAAACAACAAACAATTCTTATGGCAGCCGTAATCCTGTACAACTTAAGTAATAGAAATTGTACTATGCATGTCTAAGCGAGGTACTGATATTCGTCATTCTGATCCGTCCGTTGGATATACAACTTCTCTATCAGGTCTTCGATGCTCTTCTTGATGAACGCCACGTCTGGTGTGAACCTGCTCCTTGTCTGCTCGACCACCTAGAAGGGATCTAGTTGAGAACGAAGGGTACACGACGGGTGCGCAATGCTCTAGCTCCGTGACACAGAACAGAACAGGAGCCAAACGATAACAGCTCAAACGACAGGACACCACAGCAACGAACCTCACTGATCAGAGCGTTGTGTTTGAGGACTTTTCGGGTCTTCATTATGCGTACAATAGCGCACTCCATGTAGTATTTGCGATCATGGGTGACCTGAAGCGAGTCGACTGAATTTAAGAAGCAGAAGCAGAACGCCTTTGAAAGAATCCCTTACCGTGTTACTAACAGCCTCGGCTTCTTTCTCGGCACTTTTGACGACTTGTGGAGTTGCTAGGCGGAATCGGAGTCGTTTGCACGTCAACGCCTTGTTTAGCGCCAATTCTGACGACTCGTTTAGTTCCTAAACGAAGGGCATCAACTCCTTATTACGCAACCCACTCCAATAATAATCCAATAAATTGGTAAATAAAATGAGAATAAATTCGCCGTTAATCAATACCACTGTGCAATTCGCCATGCATTCTATTGCTACAAGATGCGATCTGAAGACGTATTTTGCCTAACAATGACTTGCGGTGGTCAGCCGATGGTCAGGACACTGTCTCATCCTTCAGGCGCAGGCAAACTTGGTAGCAATTAACCGACCCATATAGGGTAAAAGCCTGAGCGGGAGAATTACTACGGATCACTCCGCGATGCACGGGGCGGCTGATGTCTCCCCCGTATTCTCTACCCGCGTCCAGTCATTACCATAGCAGATCCACAACTTTTCTTGGAATAATGAACTTTTGTGCTTCTTTTGATCTACCTTGTGCAGTGATCTGCATCAGATATGAAAGTAATCCATTAACTAATCCATCCGTTTAGGGTGGACTGCAAAAAATCGACATTATACTAGCGCATTAAACGAAAAGTTACAAAGAGACTTGTTCGTATCGACATGAAGTTCCATTTCATGACCAGCCTTGGCAAAACCTACATCCTTCAATGACGAAATCACATTTGCTACTTCACCTTCTAGGCTCTAACCTGGTTCCAGATTCTTACCGATAGTTCGGGTTTCCCGTCCAGGCCAACCATGCGTTCCACCCCTCCGGGGTCAGCGATTTGGTACCAAACTTGTCTGGTGACGACAAATCGTCTCCTTTGACGGATTCCGCGCCCCATTTCAACTGCCGCGCGGGCGCTCTGGGTCTCCTCCTTCCCCGGGCTATTTCTCTGGGTTTCCTGACTTTCAGGGTCTTCCTAGGAATCAGCGCTTCCGGCCTTATTCATGGGCTTGCGGCCATTCGAGCGGCTGTGCGCGTCCGGGAAGGGCCGTTAGGAGGGGTTTGTGTCCTGCGCGTGTGTTTTTGGTCGTTGTTTCTCTCGTCTTACTTCTTGCGCGTACCTTGGGGTTCTTATTGTGCATATAATGTGTTGTAATCGTCGTTTTCATGTAATCCTTTTTGTGTTCATGCTTAGTTTAGTGTTGTAATAGATTTTGTCTTGTTCTCATGGTTTGTTATCTCTCGTGTATCTTGTTCAAGTGTTACTCTATGCATATACGTTTCGTTTATCTTGTCGAGTGCCTTGCGTGTTGGGTACTCATCTATGTATCATCGCGTCTGTTCATCCTATTGCCTTGTCTCATTGTAGTTCATTGCCATCGATGCTGTTGATGCGTTGTTTCGTACGTGTGCGCGTGTTATTTATGTTTATTTAAAATAAAGGTTTAATTACCCAAGTTTGAGGTGATCTCCGACGCGTTCGGTCGCGATATTATCTAATCCGCGTGGCAGTGCTGTTTTCTGTGTACTCTGGTCGGGTCACTTCATCTGGGAAGGATAAGCCACTGAGTTCCCCATAGGCTGGCCAGCGCAAGTCAGTCTAATATGCGTTGCAAATCCCTCCCCGACGTTTCTAGATGTAGAGTGCGTGGCGCATCCAAAATGAGATTGATTGACGCCACCCTTTATCATTGTCTTCTCAATACTGCTGCTCGAAGTAGTCAAATACTTGGAACGTTTTTTGCCTTAACCCCTTCTCTTCAGGCCAAAAATAACCATGGGTCGGATTCATCAATGACTTAGGTAACTTTAACAGAGAATTCACAGCGGAAAACTCAGACAACTCGGCTTATCGCTCACCATATCGCTTGATAAGCCGTGCTATCAGGATTTCAACTGTAATTTTCTCTCTTAAATTGCTGTATCTACATAATCCATTCTCAAGATACCCGATGAGCCTTATCAGCGAAAAAGGGAACGCGGCGGGAATGGTGAGGGTAATGACGACATTGAGAGATGAGAGACCGGTGACTGCCGGCCGCTTGTTAGCCCACAATACTCTGTGCACTTCATTTACAGCCAAACAATACTACTCCAACTCCTTGGCCGTCCATAACCTTTCGCTGGGACCAAAATAGGCGACGATGTATCGATTGCTGTTCTGGTATTTTGTGTGTAAAGCATCACGATTGATTGCTTCTTGACTTGAGTGATGCTTGTCTGGCTAATCGACCGCTCAAGTAAAGGAGACACTACTTCGATATATAGTTATGGTCTACAAACTAATCAAACACATAATCCCAGTCTCTTGCACAAAATTCTAGGATATATCCTAGTCTGGGGGAGGCACAGAATTAAAAATTATGCAACAAATTGACATGATACTCAGAGAGCGGGTTGAAGAGAACAGAATAGGGCTTAAGCTGACAAATTTCACAAAGAAAAAAAGAATCACCGCGATTGTAAACAGACAACGTTATGCGCCCACTCACTGAGTGATCCGGGTTATAACATGTCAGACGGCGGTTAGCACGCCGCATGCGGCTTTACATGCCCCCTCACTATGCTAGAACCGTGTTATAACGTGTCAGGAGGCGGTCAGCTGTGTTTGAATGCGCTTTGCCCGCCGAGACGCCTTTAGAACCACGGTTATTTGTTTCTTTTTTGCTTGCTTGTTCGTTTCGTTCTTTGTTTTTTTTAGGTTCTATGCTGTCCTCTTCAATCCATTCCGTGAGCTCAAGTCAATTTGTTGCAAAATTTTTAATGCTGCGGCCCCCGGGCTAGGATAGATCCAAATCCTACACCTTGCGACCTTTAGTTACTAGGGGTGGGACCAAGTTGTTTTTTTAGATCACCTAAAACCTCACTAAAAGCCACCTCCTTTACGGTTAGAGCTAGTTTGAGGTGTCTCAAGTGGAGTAAGACGAGGACTGTACCGACTTCTCTTCCTTCCTTCAAACGTATGACAAAAGCTACTGTGCTCAGAATAGAATAGGTGCGTTGTGCGCACCTATTCTATTCAGGTGCGGTTTCCACGTTTCCAGTCATTTAACCATTTAACTATCCTACTGATCATCCCTACGTTTCCAGACACTCCATTATCTCTGTTCCTGTTGTACTGATGTAGTTTAGGTTCTGTACAGCGTCTGTCTTAGGGCCTCTACAGAGTCCTGCGGATCCACCCGGAGAACTTGTCCATATCGTTCCCGTCGCAGTGGGGACCCACGCTGCCACTTTGGTGGAAGAGGGCTACCGTAGCACGGCGGCTCTCACCCGCAGTGCCAGGAGCTGTGGGTGAGACCCGCCGAGGGACGTGGTAGGATTCGAAGCTTCGGGGGAGAGGGTTTTCTGTGTGTTTCGCTCCTCGTTTTCACGCTCCCCTTATTTTCTTTGTGTTTACGTCCTCGTTACTGTTGTTGCCTCGATTTGTTCGTCTTTCAGTGGTCGTTTTCACTGCATCTTCGCTTTTCTTTGTGTTTTCGTTCCTGCCGGCAAAAGTACGCAGTGTTGCGTACAGTAACCCTCGCGGCACCGCACCACCCGCCGTTGTCATGGCGGGTCCGCGGCACCCGCAAAACTGTGCTGCCGGCCTTAAATGGCGTAATGAATGAATGAATGAATGAATGAATATTTTAGACCTCAAGAATGGCTTAAGGTCCAAAGTGATGTCAATAAATAGTTGATTAATTAGTAGATCTTCACTGATCAGAAGAGGAAGGTGGAAACAAATGACCCCTGCATTTTTTTGATCTGTCTCTACATACAAGTGCCTATAACTCCAAATGGAAGCTCAAAAGTCCCTGCCCGATATCACGTGGAGATGTGATGGATATCGTATTTCAAAGCGAATATTAAACGCGTATCCCTATCTTTCAGAGTTTTGTTATATAGCAAAGTGAAAAGATATATACGATAAATATGTATACCTTATTAACTGCGGTGAGTATATTAGCGTCCAAAATTGAGCGAACATTCCGCACTAGCGTATCACCAGTGATACCAGTGGCCAAAGAGATCACAGACAGCTGAAACAAATCACCTTGCATCTTTCACTTTGTCGGCTACAGAAGGCAAACAGCTGCTCACAGTTAATGCATCCTTCTTTTGGAAGCATAACAGCACTGACATTTGATGGACGCTCATCGAAACGAGATATGGCTTGTCCAAGTATGTCAATCTCAATTCTCCTTTAACAAAACACATCCTCAAAGTTCTTGAATGACCACTGCTTAGTAGGACTGCAAGAGAGCATACCGTGTGACATATTGAAGAGCCAAGTCAGCTTTCGCCCGTTATGAGCGCCAATGTAGTACTCCTCAAAAGCCTCTACAGATGGCTGCAGAATCGGCGGCAGTATAAAGGACGCCGTGTCAGCGTTGCCGTTGTTCGTTCCAGCTAAAAAGTTTATTCACCTTCGCACAAATAGAACCTAAAAACATTGTAAGAACTTACCCTGCGGTGCAGACAGCGGCCACGATCCGGCTTGCAACACTAGCGGCTGCATTGATACATGCACAGGCTTGTGGGTCTTGTCCAAGTGCTAAAGCCCGAAACAGTAAGTTTAGAAGATATACAGATATAACAGGAGCCACACTGCGCCTACCTTATTGAACTTATCAGCCAACTCATTGCTCAGTCCAATATCCGTGAACATTCGGGACAACTTGCTGGTGAATTCGTAACCGCATGCTTGCTAAAGCAACAGAAACAGTGGAGAGGCTGGAGCTAGGGGTCTTGGTTGCATTAATAAGCAAAAAAAAAAGAGAAGGAACGTCGTTAAGGATTGAAAAGCGTTCACCTTGAGCTTGTTAATCATGGCCTCCTCGGCATCCATTGCGACGGAGAAGCCCATGATGAGACGTGATGCCAACATCTTTGAGTAATACTAAAATAGAACGGTGTTAGGCGAAGAAGGGAGGAGACATCTTCTGCCGCCTCTTCTATAAATCGCAATATTGCTCTGATAGCAACTACATTTTAATGTTTGTGGGCAAATCCACTGTAGAGACGACATTACAACGCCTACAGAGTCGACCTAGAGCCAGATCTACAGGGTGCGCATTAATTATGGGTCTCGGCGAAAATTTTCGGATTTGAACTGCGAGCGCCATTTTTCTGGAAGTTCAAGTGCTATTATTTTGTGTTTTGTTTATATTATGTTATCATGAAAGTTTTATGTACGTTCTTCGTATTTTATACTATGGCTAAAGCTCATCCATAGCGCACCGCCATCACCGGTCTGCACAAGGATGGTTATGAGTAAAAAAAAATGCTCATCTTCCACCTGTTTTCCACCGATTGGTCCGAAAGACGATTGACCGTTTCAAGGAGCTTGAAAGCTCATCGGACAGGAAAGCACGAGGTAGAAAGGTTCCTGTTGCCAATTCTGATACCGTAAAAAGGATTCGTGAGAAAATTCGGCGGAATCTTCGCCGCTCGATGAGGAAGACGGCGAAACAGAAAGGCATGCATCAGTGCTACCTCTGTGAAAAACATTTGTCTGAGGGAAGATAGGGCTTCGCCCTTACCGACGACAGGCGGCACATTTCCTATCGTCCCAAAAATGAAGTACGTGCGGCTGAAGAGGTGCAGGAGACTTTTAGAGCGCTTCGCAGATGACACGCACCTAAGCGTCGTTTTCAGTGACGAAATTTTTTACTACAGAACCTATTGCAAATCCAGGAAACGATCGGATCCTCGCAGTAGATAAGAAGCAGGCAATTTCTAGAGGAAAAGCCATCGGTAAAACCGCATATCCAAACTCTGTTATGGTTTGCAGGGCGATAACCTCAGATGAGAAGACGCCACAGGTGTTCGTCGAGTGAAGATGAATAAGTAGATACACTTGAAATCGGTTCTGGAGAAAGTTTTGAAGCCACGGTCCATTTCTCACTTCGGAGGCAAGCCATGGTGCTTTCAGCAAGGCTCGGCTCGTGCAGACAAGTCGAATGGCCTCCAGCAGTGGTGTTTGCAGATTTCATCGCCCAAGAACAATGGCCATCAGATCATCAAATTCATCAGATCTGAACCCACTTGACTTTGTGGTCTCGTCAGTTTTAGAGCACAAGATCTCAGCTACAAGATGCTACGATATGGTTTCGCTCAGAGCTGCACTTACGAAAGCGTGGAGTGGTCTCGATGAGGACTATCTGCGTGATACCTGCGACGTCTTCTTGACTCGTTTGAGAAGCTGCATACGCGCAAGAGGAGGGAACTCCGAATGAAGATTGTAATTTTTGATTGCTAAGGTCCTTATTAAAGAGTGCAAAGTGTTTTTCTCCGTTTTGAACAATTTGTGTTACTAGGGCACTTCAATTGTTTGAGGCTCATAATTAATGCACACCCTGTAACATTGGCCCGGAATTATAATATTAACTTCAGAATCTAACGAGGGCACTACAAGGACAAATATTGGCGACTACCTTGCTTCCACCTTAGCCACATTGGTTGCTAAAATGTAGATAGACTTGATATGCACCAGCGATGTGCTACGTGAAATATACTGCCTTACACTCACAGAGGATTGGGGTGAGGGAGATGGGGGAGGGATGTTGCGCAGTCGGAGGAGGTGCCGGCTGTCGTATGCACCGATGGCAGGTACCTCGTTCGGATTTCCCGCCCCAGGCCAACCAGGGGTCGGATTCATCAACGATTTACATAACTTTAACAGAGAATTCACAGCGGAAAACTCAGATAACGCGGCTTATAGCTCACCATATCCCTTGATAAGCCGCGTTATCAGGGATTCCGGCCGTAACTTTCTCTGTTAAATTGCTGTAAGTCATTGATCAATCCGGCCCAGGTGAATTCGTACCAGACTTGTCTGGGAAGGATAAAATGCTGACTTGTTCATCGGCTGGACACCGCAGGTCAATATGGCCAAATACGGTTTCAAATTGCCTCCACGACATCCCGTAGAATAGAATGCGTGGCGCGTTCCAAAAGGAATTGAGTAACGCAGTTCTTTATCCTTTACAGCTACGGGCACTGCACATGTAACACGATATGCAGCCCTAATTTTAAGCGGTGCTATCAAACCCCCCACAAATTTCGAAAACTGGGTTGTGGCTACGTGCTTGGGAAGAATAAAAAACTATAAAATATTTATAAAAGAAGTGGTCATTTCGTTTTGAAATGTTAACCAAGGTAGCGCAGTTCAAGAAACGCTGGTCTTAGTGGAAGGTCAAATTACCCATTCTTTGGGGGGGGGGGAATATTACATGTCGTTCTGTTTATGCTCAGTAAGAATACCCAAGCGATGCAGCTGGCCAACCAAGATTAGTATATATCCTTTATTCCTGCTAACGTTTCGGCGTAACCGCCTTCTTCAGAGCCTCAAACTTGGGTAATTAATCCGGGCTGTTTATGGTATCCAGAAGTATCCGGAAGAAAAATAGGACATTAGAAACTGCTATAATTTGCGCGCGGTTCATGCAAGAAAGAGCTGGTCCCGGGCTCTGAGAGTCAACAGCGCTCGAGAATGAGACGTTGCCGCTTAGCCCAAATAAACTGAATGAAGGTGGGTCGATCACCTAATGCAGTTAGAACCCAGTTGTTTCGTAAGTTGCCGGAAGAACACCGCAACGCCCACCAACGCGTTGGCCGTTGAAAGCCCTCAACGCAAGATTTGATACTTTTCCGTCTCTGTCAAGCGAGAAGGATCCGTTGGATCATTCTGACACGCGAAAGGGCGAATGAACATGCTGCTAGCACACAACTGAATGATGATTGGGCGATAAATGATAAAGAAGACCTCTAATCCAACGAGAACAATGTAAAAAGTAAAAGGTGAAAACAGGTTTGAACTAGTAACGACAAAAATACTTCTCAATTTCTTCGATCCCCTAAACTAGTAGTCTCGCAATCGCATTTTTATGTATCAACAAGTTTTCGGCCGTAGATTCAAATGGTTCCACCAAAACAACGAAGAAAATAAACGCTCGGATAAGGATTGCAAGGTACTAAGCGGGCTGGTGCTCGCTGTACACCGGCAAAGTATCTTAAAACGGATAAGTTAGATCCCACGACCATGGCCTCATAATGGAGCGGACACTAGCCCGCTGCCCGCTTAGTATCGTTTACAAGGTATTTGTCCTTCATAAGAGCAAGACTTCTCAACAAAAGGAATAAGAATAGGAAGAATAGAAATTAAGAAACACTGAAATGAAGCGGAGAGGAGAAGACCTAACCAACCTTCTGAAACACGTCCTTGTCCTCAATGTATCTGAAGATCACGATAGCCTTGCTCAATTGCTGGTCGACTTCCGCCTCGCTCATACCCTTTGCAGACTTTCGTAGCAAATTATCCGTGTATCGAGCCAACTGTAATGTGACAGCGAGCATGAAACGTATTAGCATTGACTAATTCTAGAGTTCAACAGCTTGAACTTTTGCAAGAATCTTCTCTAAGATAAGAAGTGAGAGATCTCACTAAACAAAATGGTATATTATACGGCTCCTAAAGTCGAAGTGAGTAGTTATTTTCAGGATTCTGAAGTTAAAGTTCTATTAATTGAGCGACAAACAAAATCGAACAGAGCGAAGATTTAAGTATAACTCAGAAAATGAAGACAAGTATTTCTTTGGTTCTACGGTGTCTATATCTACTTTAGTATGTCTAGTTCTCCTTGATTTTGCTGATCAGGTGCTTGCTGTTCTTTAATGTATTAGCGCCCCTTTTTGCGCATAAATAAATAAATAAATAGCACCTACCCTTTCACTTGCTCGAGGTGGTCCACTGCCCTCTTTCACGTTTACAACACTCTGTAGAGCCTAAAAACAATCAACTAAAGTCCGAAAATACTCAAAATCATAAATTTAATCAGATAAAAACATGATAAGAACGTAATTGAACTAAAGGCTTAGAGAGATACCTTATCCAGTGCTCCTGCAAAGTCGCCGTCGTCCATAAACACCTCCGTTTTCATTGCATGGAACTTCTCATGTACCTTTAACGAGCCTTTCTTATCAACGCTTTTCCTTGAAAAACACTAGAATACCTTCAACACGTTGTCTACAAACTGCTGAGGAACGTTCTCTCCAGAAATCGTGGAGATCAGATCCAAGCCCTTCTTTCGAACATAGTCCTCGAACTCTTTAGCCATCACTAACAGGCCAGAGGGAATAGGCTTCAACAGTCTGTACATATTTCGAAGATCTGAAAATACTACAGCTTTACATAGCCGAATTGCCTAGAGAATAAAGTAGAAACGACAATGAACGGTGATAATCAATCCCCTTTGGGATGCGCCATGCATTATACTCCTCCCGGATGTCATGGAGGCTATTTGAATGCGCGTTTGGTATGCTCAATTGCTTGCGGTGGCAAGCCGATGGACAAATCAGTGTATAATCGTTCCCACACAAGTCTGGTAACATGTTACCGACCTAGAAGCGATGGAAGGCTAGGATGGCTAGAGCAGAAACCAAACTTTGGACCGTTTCAGAGTGTATGCGACAGTCGGTGCTTCCCACCACCAGACCCACAATGCAGCCGGAAAATGGAAACGAAAATCCAAAGCTGAACGAACCCTTTCGTTCCTCATTAGTGATGAGCTCGTGGCAAACGGCATGTAGCTTGTCTTTGTGAGCATTGATCATCACATCTTGACAAAGCCGAATGACCTAAAACCAGAAATCCGTAGTAGAACATGGTGGAAAAGCAACAAAATGCAACACAGCACATTCCTCTATAAGAGGCCTTTAGATTAAATGTCTATAACAACCGAAGTCCAGTTTGGTCAACTAGCGATGAGATAAAGGTTAAAAAGGATAAAGGAGGACGTTACTACTCAATCCCTTTTGAGATGCGCCACGCATTCTACTACTACGGAATGTCGTGAAGGCGATTTGAATGCGTATTTGGCCATACAATGACTTGAGGTGGCTAGCCGATGAACAATTCAGCGCTTTATCCTTCCCAGACAGGTCTGGTACCAATTCACCGACCCCGGAGGGAATCGAATGGAAGGCTCGAATGGAAGGCTTGGTTGGCCTGAGCGGGAAATCCGAACCAAGAACCCTTGTATCGGGTGCAGGTGACAGTCGGCGCCTCCTCCGACTGCGCCACACGCGCCCTTAGCGATGAGATACGAAGAAAAGATATTGGGAAGAATATGACCACTCTTCCTCCGCCCGTGAAAAAAACGCCCATACCATGATACACTCTATATAGGCAGCTAGGTTAGCGTTTCACTATATTTCACAGATCGTCAACAAAAATTTTCGCCAAAAATGAAGGGAAGTCTCATAACGATGTTTGGTTGCGAACACAAATCGTAGCGCCGGTGGTGTAATGGCGTAAAGCATTCCTGCCCGGTTAGCAGGTAATGCAGGTTCGAGTCCAGCTTTGCGCCCAAGTTTTGATCGCATCAAAATATCGTTATAGGAGCTTACAACCTCACTACCAACCACTTGAAGCTTAAAAAATCGAATTGAAGAGAAGTATATCTAAAAACAAACAATTTGCATTGCCACCAACAGAAATTATTCGAGCAGTTTACTCGATTTTTACATATTTCTCCTAGTGTGCCTCTCGGGCTCGCTAGAAGTACGCTAGAAGACCTTTTTTCTACTACTTATATGCCTTACAAAACGTCTTCAAAAACTGCACCACCATTTCTTATAGATAAAAATTAGCCTTATTTAACCTCAGTGGGGAATACGTCATAGATTCTGCTTTAACGGGATATCATAAAGGCACTTTGAACACGTAATTGACCTATACGTTGACTTATGAAGGTCACGAATGACTAGTGAATGTTTTATCTACACTTCTTGTACCAATTCATTGACGTCAGAGTAGTGGGATGCTTAGTGCAATGGCCAGGAGCAAATCAAGCACCTCTACTTGGGTTGCACGCTACATCTGCGCCTCCACTGCCTGCACTGGATGCCAACCGCTGAAGCGCCTTTTATTGAGCTCCATTCGTCGCTTTTTTCCCTTAGACTATTTGTGACATGGGGTCGGGATAAGCGATATGCGTTAGTGAAGCCCTTCGTGAAGAACGTCACGTGTTTCTGTTCTACGGGATTTCCTGAAGGCAATTTGAATGCGTACTTCGCCTATAAAATGACTTGCTGGAGACAACCGGTGGTGAGGTTCATGTTTCATCCTTCCCAGATAGGTTTAGCACCAAATAAGCGATCCCGAAGGAATGAAAGACGTGGGCTCGCAACCTGAACCTCCATTCGTATGATCGCCATTATTGGGCGCCTGCTGCTGCCGCGTCACGACGTCGCGTGCGGCACGTTGCGGCGCTGCGAACTCTTTTCAGCACTGCTGCTTCAAGACCGTAGAATCTGCCGCAGTGACAAGAACTTGAATCAACAGTAACGTTCAGCTAACTCCTATTAGGCTACAATCTAACGATCATCCAAGAAAAGACAACGGATCGCCAAGGGAATTTGAGATGAAATGCCTATCAGCGGATGCAGCTCTTGAACACTGGATGTCTATTCTGAAACGAAGATTGGGAAAATGAATTACGAATTCTGCTTCCGCGGATCATTGTGGAGCGGTAGTGGATGGGTATTCAGTCTATACATACATAGACTTGAGGTGGTCAGCGGACCAAAGAATCTGTGCATTTGTCTTCTTACCAGGATACTATCTCAACGGTAGGTCGGAACGGCGCAAGTGTTGTATATGGGCAGAACCTCCTCTTCCTGGGAAGTAACAAACTGCAGGTATCTCGACCCCAATACAACTCTGCGCAGAGTTAGGGGCGACGGAAGTCGCCTGTTGGCGCCCTGTTGAGTCACGTGCTCCGCAGCCCACGTTCGCGCCGGGATGAGGGCTGGTATCGCGCCTTAGCACAGTGCGCAGGTGGCGTAGTAGGGAAGCGGTGGGGCTTGTGAGCGAGGGGTTGGGGGTTTGGATCCCGCAGACTGCGTTTGTTTTGCACTTTTGCAAAATCCATGTTTATCATATAGGTGTCCACCTAGGGGTATTATAGTGTGTTATAAAGCATGTTTACATATAACATACCACCCATACCGTTAACAATGGTGGTCCAGGCAGGGTCACCGATTTCGCTGAAACTTCGTTTAGGGGGGGGGGGGGGTATTTGGGGTGCTAATCACGAATCTGATATCCATTCTTCACGATTCGGCTGGATAATATAAATACAGGAAGGCAGAGAATTACATTCCTAAAGTTTCTGCCGGTGACGGCAGGTAGAGACAGAATCGTGAAAAACGGATGTCAGATTCGTGATCAGCACCCCAAATAACCCCCCCCCCCCTAGACGAAGTTTCAGCAAAAAAAATTTTGACCGAAGTCTCGTGGTAGAGTCGGAACTTTTAACTAGTGCCACAAAATGTCTATCGTTACATAACTGCAGCTTAACACAAAATAGGCTTAAAATAAGTGACACACAGAAGTGAACATTTTAGCTAATCTGTAGTTTGAAGCACATGTTATATGTAAACATGCTCTATAACACACTATAATACCCCTAGGTGGATTACCTATATGATAAACATGGATTTTGCAAAATTGCAAAACAAACGCAGTCTGCGGGATCCAAACCCCCAACCCCTCGCTCACAAGCCCCACCGCTTCCCTACTACGCCACCTGCGCACTGTGCTAAGGCGCGATACCAGCCCTCATCCCGCGCACGTCAAACAGGGATACATGCGATAGCCCACGTTCCTACCTTGCTGCGTGCGCTTTTATTCCAGGAATGAATGCTATGTTCTAGCCCCTTTGCAAATTCGAGCTATATACGCTGCGTCCAAGTATCACTGCGACCTAGTGTAGCCTAGTCTCATTAGTGCACACACAAGTGTTCGTAGTCTGATTCTTGTAGTATTCGCTAACGATTTTGCGAGTATTCGACGGTTGTCCATGCTTAACAAATGCGAGCAATCCCTTCGAAAAGGCGATTACTTTTTCACGGACCCGAAGACGCTCATTATCTGAACTGGACTACAACAATTTTCTCAAAACAATACTTTTCTCACCATAGTTCGAGCTCTGATGGACTGAAATTTCGCCCTTCACTTTTCGACCTCCATTATTCAGCCAGCGAATCAGGGCGGTAGCCATCATTTTGACAACCGTCGGCGGAGATGCATAATTTTTTTCGTGCAGTGAATGCAATGAAATTTCGATCAATTTAGAGTAACCCAATGTTCTACTCACGGGTACTGTACTCGTGTCGGTGGATCACGCGCACGAAACGGCCAAGTCATAGCCCGACGCGGTTGAGTCGCGGCAGCCGCGGGTGCCAAATAATTGGGACCCATTCGGATTGTATTAGACAGCCAGTGTTTACTCTAACAACGGTACCACGTTCCCCACTTCCGACAAACATGTTGATAATACAATAAATACAAAGTAAGTAGAGAATCAAATATGATGTACGAATTGACCAGGTGAACTACCTTGGACACACTGGATTGGCTCACATAAGTTGCAGATCGGCGTTCCTCGGCTTCCAGTGCCTCGATTACCTGTAATACCTTTGCATAATACTACGCAGACTGAGTCTACATCGCACTAGCCAGAAATGTGCCAGCTGAAATTCTTATCGTAAGAGAGAAGGGGAGGAAGATGGAGTTGGTAAAAATAGATGCTAGGTTGGCTAAAAAGAAATGTTTCAAGATGCACCCAAACACCAACTGTTCACAGACTACTCACCGCTTCCATGTATTTGCTGCAGGTCATGTCAGCAAGCAATTTCTGCGCCAGACCTGAGTAGTACTCCTCGGTGGATGCCAGGAATCTAAACGATAAAGATGACTCCACTTTTCTAGTGGTAGTGATCAGAACTCACCTTGACTCAAAGGCCTCCTGGTAGAATTCCCTTGGCGGTTCCCTGTAGTTGAGTTTCACTCCGAGAGCGACAGGTTCGCTTGGAGAGTATTCGAACTCCTCTATCTAAGCGTCACAGTGCTTCAATAATCACTCTGGGCAGCAGCAAATCAAAGCTACCTGAAGGAATGATGAGATAACGCCGGCGATGACATCCTTATTCGGGGGCACGTTTCCCAGTCGATCCTGCCCGATGGCGGCGAGAAGTAGATTGATCAGTTTGTCAAGTATTGGCTCTATTAAGCGCTCTTTCCATATGTCCATGGCTAACTAAAGATGGAGTTAATCAAGTCAAAGGGCAAGTCTGGAGTGATGTCCACCCTTTATCTCCTTCATAAACGCTACATCGATAAAGGTTGACGTTAGTCAAATCTCTCCTGGCATGCTCCACGCATTTTACTTCGATGAGACGCCGTGGAGGCAATTTGGACTCATGTTTGGCCTATATAATGAATTACTGTTGACAGCAGCTGAACAAGTCAGTGTTTTATCCTTTATAGACAAGTCTGCTACGAATTCACCGACAAATAAAGCATGTTCCACGCATTCTAGTTGAGTTAGTTGACCTCGGCGGAAGCCGAAACAAGACCCTCGGGTGCACGCGATAGTCGGTGCCTCCTCCGCTAGCGCTGTCACGCACGAAATTTCTTTGCAGTATTGAGAAAATTGTCCAAAAAGGGTTAAGATGGAGAGTAATACACGACTACGTGACTTTATATGCCCCTTTGGATCTATCCTACTTCGGAGTTGGGGCACTGAATTAAAAATTATGTAACAAATTGACTTGACACTGACAGAGCGGCTTGAAGATAACAGAATAGGGCCTCAAAAACAAAGAACGAAACGAACAGAAAAGCAAAAAACAAACAAATAACCGCGGTTCTAAAGACGTCTTAGCGTGCAAAGCGCATTCAAACACAGCTGACCGCCGCCTGACATGTTATAACACGGATCTAGCATAGTGAGAAGCAAATAAAGCCGCATGCCGCGTGCTGACTGCCGCCTGACATGTTATAACACGTATCCCTCATAATGAGGGGCACATAAAGTTGTCCATTTACTACCGCCGTGGAACCGCATGTTATTTTTTTGTTATTTTTTTCGCTGTGAAATTTGTCAGCTTAGGCCCTATTCTGTTCTCTTCAATCCGCTTTGTGAGTATCAATTCAATTTTCTGCATAATTTTTAATTCATCGTCCCCCCGGACTAGGATAAATCCAACCCTTTTTATACCCGTACAAAGTCCTATAGGTTCGCTGCGGCTCTGCTAAAGGTCGCGTGGTAGCGTATTCTGTCGCATGCACTCGATTCTAAGTTTCTGGATCGGATTTTCCGCTGAATCCAACCAAGCCTTCCACCCTTCCGGATGGGTCAATAAATTGGAACTACACTTGTGTGGAAAGGTTATAACGCTGACCTGTCCAATGCCTCGCCGCTACAATTCATTGAATGGACGAAATACGCAGATTCAGATTACCTCCAAGATATCCGGCAGAAATAAGTATGTGCGGCACATTCCAAAAGGGATTCGTGAACGCCGTCCTTTATTCTAGTTAGCCTCTATATGAATTTTGAGAGTACAATGGAGGCGTAGGGTGAATTTCCCGGATCAATCCTAGTCGGGGAGGAGGGGGGGGGGTAGCACATAACTAAAATTACGCAACCAGTTGACTTGGGATTTACGGAGCTGCTTCTAGAGAACAGAATAGGACCCAAAACAAACAAAGAAACACACAAACACACAAAAATCAAACAAATACCCATGGTTGTAAAGACGTCCCGGTGGACAAGGCGTATTCAAACACAGCTAAGTGCCGCCTGACATGTTATAACCGGGATCTATCATAGTGAAAGGCGCATATAAAGCCGCATACCGCGTGCTGACCGCCTCCTGACATGCTATAACTAGGGTCCGCCACAGTGAGGGGGGCACCTAGCTTTACAACCATGGTGAATTTTTATGGTTTTGTTGTAATATTTTTTTGTGAATCTTTGTCGGCTTGGGCCCTATTTCGTCGCCAGGGATACGCTCCGTCAAGTCAACTTGTTTAATAATTTTTGGTTATGTGCCCCCTCCCACCGACTAAGGCAGATCCAATTTCCCTCTCAAGATCTATATCTAATAGAGCTATGAGATTTGCATGATAAACGGCTTCAAAAAATTCTAACACATTTGCTTAAGCCTGGAGCGGCTGGTAGAGAGGCTATATGTTGTTACAGGATGTTTTGTTACGATCAAAACTCTTGCGCCAGGCGGGACTCGAACCCGCATCTTCTGCTTTCCGGGCAGCGATGTTCGCCTTACACCAAGGCTTCAAAAAGGTTGTCAGCACTTACGCAGCCAATCTCCTTTACATCGGGTTTTTGAAGAAACGTCGCATAGCTAGCCACAGCATCGCCTTCCACGGATCGCTTAGACTTGACAAACTGATTGTTCAGGTATCTAAACTTAAGGATTGGTGAATAATAGTCAAATAATCCTAAATCTCAGAGGATGCTTACCCAAACAACCTATGAACGTAGTTAGCTCCTTTGTAGTAAATCTTCCACATAGAGTAGTACTGGTTTAGTAGCTCATCTGATGGAACGTTAGCGATTTTCTGAAAGCAAGGTAAATACTGAGGTCATCACACCTCCATAGGAACCGAATGCTGAACTCACATCGTAAAGGCTTGTGACATGCATTTCGATGCAGCGTCTCATCGAAGAGTATAGACGACCACTGAGGGGCTCTGGTATAGCAACGCAGATGTCGTATACATCACTGAAGTAGCGCACTATCAAATGGGTGTCGCGATAACTTCATAAAAAAATCCTGCCACTGAGGCAACAACTTTTTTCCAAGAAAGGGCGCCGAGCCATCTCTCGAGCTCGCAGGGATGCGCCACGAACTCTATTTACACCTCGTGGACTGTACACTGAAGGCTTATTTCGACGCCATAATGCATTGCGGTGACCTAGCAGAAGGGTAAAACAATGAACAATTCTTAATATGTACATCAACCTTATCTCAAACCATTGACAAAAAGGGACCCAATGTTAGCTTGACCTCGGCGTCGAATGAGGTAGAAAAGGTTCGACTCACGTAGGCACCGTCTCCTGCTCACAGATGTCCACAACCTGATAGGGAGGAGGACAAAGGGATAAAGGACGGTGTTGGACAATCGCTTAGTGAGAAACGTTACGCATTCCACTTCAACTGAACGTCGTGGTGTCAACGTGAATGTGTATCTGACCCACGCAATGACTTGCGGTCGTGGATGATAGACATCTCAGTGATCATTCTTCCCAAATCAATTCAGCGACCGCGGTTGGACGGGGGCTTGGCTGTTTGGGACATCCGAACCGAAATTGCGAGTGGAGATGCATTCGCCCGCTACCGCTTCCGTCCGACAGCTAGAAAGCTGCAAATAGTCCAAACAAAAACCGCTAATATGGGGCGAATGGATCCTTCGAGGTTTTCCAGTCCTGCGAAATTCATGCACTCATCAAAACCCTTACAACAATTGCTGAGATGGTAATTGTACATTAATTATAGCTGTTTTTTCTACACTAGTATGTTTTCCTCTTCTTCAGTCTTTGGAAAATGTGCTGCGCCCGAACATTTTCAAAAACAGAATAAGAAGGAGAAACTCTACAATGAATTGACGGAGCAAGATGGACTAAACAGCTATTATTCAAAAAAAAAAAAAAGCCAAGACTATGAATAAGTATAGGTGTTAGGAGGCTTCGAAAGCATGCAATAATTGCGTCAGAATAGCTTAGAGATGAAGCCGAATCGAATAGCCAGACGTGTATTCTACGTGATAGGTAATTCATTTTAATTTAAGCTAGTCTAAAGAGGGCAACAAATACAGATTAGCCCATTTGGTAGCCCAACCCAGCGTATAGAAGCGGTAAAAGTATTGTGTCAAGTAGACGTGAAGCAAAAGTTGAGTCTCTCTGCATCCCTAAGAAATTGTCCCCATGCCTAAGAGTTTGTTCAACTTTTACTACTATCGACAGAAAGGACAATAGAAAAAGATTTAGGAGTAGAAAACAAAGGCATAGAAGAAATCATGATAACAGGTTTTGAGCGAGGAAGAAACAACAACAGCTGATGAATTCGTTTTTCACTTCAAGCGGGGCATGTGGCTCAGTGGTACAATGTGCCACTCCCCAATTAGGCTGAAATGGACTGAGCCAAGAAAGGGCTCTTTGCTGCTCTCTTCAGAGCCGTTGAGAGGGAACAGAAGAAGCTGTCACAGCTACTTCAGCACAAACTGCTTCATAAAAGTCAATGCACAGACCAGATACATCTCAGAAGGATTGCCCGATTTTTATATCAATTCGTATTCCTGCCACTACTACTTAAACAGCGAAAAACCAATAGAGAAAATGAAGAACGAAGATACACTCACTGAAATTTGTCGTCCCAATCCTTTTTGGTCATCGGGTGAAGATTCATTATCTCAATGACGGATGGCTGCAAATTGCCCCATACCTTGTCGAAATCGACCGATTTCGGCCCCAAAGCATACGCAGCCATTGTGAGGCTGCTCTGCTGAAACAAGATTCGACTTTTATAGACCGCTTCTAAAGGAATAGAGCGGCATCGACGAAAATCGGCAAAAACAAACGAAATTAGAGGCGATGAAGAGAAGAGGCAATGTCGGCGCCTACTGGAGTGCTCCTAGGAATCCTACTTAAGAGTCTTCTTTTATTCATTTGGACATTTTTTTAGTCCCCTGGAACATATAGCGCTGAATAGGCTAGTGGATATAAATCCACCACGTGCTGTTAATACGCACTAAGCAAATGGCCTCGGGTTGACGTAGGGCAGATCACCCCGTTTGTCCCTGGCCGCCCTTCATCAACAATTAAACACAGGGGTATGCGGGGTACAAAGGGTAGATAAGGGATAGAGATGTCTGCTTCATCGTGGGCATCTTTACCTCTTATGCCCGAGGGTTAACTGTTGATGAATCCGGCCCCAAACTTTCCTTACTTAGGAGACTCTAGAAGAGAAGCCGTATAGCCTTTATGTCCTCTTATCATGAAACCTCGATATCGATGTTCACTTTCATTGATTCTTGGATGCCAACTAGGTTGGGAGGCTTAAATGTATTTTTTGGCATTACATCCCATTTTAACCCACAACCTCATTGGGATAGAAGAAATAACGAAAGTGAAAAGGCGTACGCTGAAATATTACGCGGAAGCTACATGGTCTTCTAGCCAGAAACAGAGGAGAGATGGAGAAAAGACAATTCGTGGCAGAAGTGACGTGACGGGCGATTGCCCGGAGATCCCCAAACTCTGAGGTGGTCTCGGCAAGACAGCCCTAAACGGAAGAATTCGCATTCATCCAAGAACGTGGCTACCTGGCCAGTAGATTAGACAAACAGCTGGGAGAAAGTGCCTCCAGTTCCTCACAAAGGTTCCCAACTCAAGGTGAGCTTTTGCGATACTATTTTGAAAGGATGTAGGGTCGTATGAGCGGAGTCCAGAATTTCAGTCAGTTTTTGCTAAACGCTTTTTTAAAGACCGGAAAAAGAGCTGTAGAACGTGTGTGCAACACTCGTCGACCCCGATGACACTCCACGATGTGTGCCTCGATGGAGCATTCGGTAGGAGTGCTGCCTCATAGAGATACATCGGAGCGCTTTTGAGTTCGATTCTGCGGACTGCGAGTACTCTTGCACAAATTAGCTTGCTGTTATTACGCTTACTCATGATCACAGGGGTCAATTTTAGATCATCAATGCTTATAACAAACCAAGGCTGTCTATTTGCGCCTTCATATGTGCCAGTTTTTTTTCGCAGGTGGCAGTTGGTTACGTCGATGTTCACTCAAGACCCTTCTCTGCACCCACGGATTACGCGTTCAGGGCAGAAGTGGTCATTCCTTGCCAGTAAGAAGATTGTTCCTCACTGGCTCTTGGTAGATGCTGCTGATGACACGTGCTCGTGTCTTACTTGTTTCGCACTTCTGTATTATAGCTGTTGACTAAAAGGGAAGAGCAGTAAGACCTTTTATTTCCAGAGATATAATATGGTGCAGGTACTCATCGTTGAAAAACTAGCACGTATTGAAGGCGCAAATAGCCTTGGTTTGGGCCTGTTCATACTTCGCGACAAGAGCGACAAGAGCGACAAAAGCGACATGAGCAGCAAGAGCGACTGGGCGACGGATGTAGTGTGGTGTACGTAAATAATTACGCATTTCACACTACGTTCGTCGCCGACGGAGTGTGGAGTACGCAATTATTTACGTACACCACACTACGTCCGTCGCTCTAGTCGCTCTTGTCGCGAAGTGTGAACAGGCGCTTTGTTGTAAGCAGTGACGATCTAAAATGTACACCTGTGATCATGAGTAAGCGTAATAACAACATACTAATATGTGCAAGAGTACTCGCAGTCCGCGGAATCGAACTCAAAAGCCCCCCGGTGTGCCTCTTTGAGGCGGCACTCCTACCTACTGCGCCACCGAGGTACATCTCGTGGGTTGATGAGTGTTGCGCTCTCGTTTTCACATGTCTTTTTCAGGCCTTTAAAAAGCGTTCAGCAAGAACTAACTGTAATTCTGGACTCCGCTCACACGGCCCTACACATCCATCGCAGATAGCATCGCAGAAGCTCACCTTGAGTTGGGAACCTTTCCTTGTGAGTGACACTAGCACAGACTATTGCAGTTTTATTACCGGGATTTGTGCACCAATACCAGTTGGAGGGGGCCCATCTCAACGACAGTGTTTCATAAATTTACAACCGGAAAAAAACCCGTCTGAGTTATTCACGACAGTTTCAGAGTGAAATTCAGGGAACCGAGTTGCTTATCCCTCTGCTAATCAGTCGCTCCAGCTAGTAATATTTGCTTGTGGGTAGAAAATCCCATAGAGCGTCGTTAATGTCCTTCATCCCTGGCTCCAACGTATAAAGCGTGTAGTAAGGGTGTTCCATGGTTAATAAAAACCATGTTTGAACCGCGCGGCTGCGACCGTTGCACCCCAGACAACTCGGACGGTTTTTTTCGGTTGTAAGTGTATCGGCGAGTCTCAACGACATCATGGGAGATGAACATGTTCAGCATATCTATAGGTCGATCACACTCGTTCTATAGAAAACAATTGCATGAATAAAATCCAAATGGATTACGTAGGAATGGGTGAGAACTTACAGGATTGAGGGCCTGAGTTCAAACGTTAACAAATGATTAAGACTTGGAGAACAATGCCTTGCACGTGTTATGGACCTTATGTTATACTCAAAAACTAATTGAATTCAGGCCTTTTAGCTTAGATTTCAGTTTTCCTCGATTTATCTTCACGTGTTTATCTGCTAAAGGGCACACTTGTCTTTTAAATGTTGTCTGCACATTCTAGTTCACACTGTTGCGACTTAGGCATTTTATTATTATTATTAAAAACGATCTTTAGGGTGTCTCTCCAATCAAGGATTCGGATCCTGCTAGGTGTTCGGTAAACATAAAAGGATAAAGGATAAAGTACGGCGTTACTCAATCCCTTCTGGGATGCGTCAGCGCATTCTACTTCTACGGGATATCGTGGAGGCGATTTCAATGCGTATTTGGCCATAAAATGACTTGCGGTGGCCAGCCGATGAACAAGTCAGCGCTTTATTCTTCCCAGACAAGTCTGGTACCAATTCACCGGCCCGGAGGGATGGAAGGCTTGGTTGGCCTGGGCGGGAAATCCGAACCAGGAACATGGTATCGGGTGCACGCGACAGTCGCGCCTCATCCGACTGCGCTACACGCGCCCTTCGATAGACATTCGATAAACATACGACCGAGAAAAACCCGTCTGACTTGTCCACCGTAGTTTCGGAGTGAAATTCAGGGAAATCGTCACGGGACCGAGTTGTCTATCCCTCTACTAATCAGTTACTGCAGCTAGTGATATTTGCGTGCTCCGCCGGCGCAAATAGGGTCGGGGGAGGGCTTTTGATGGGCAGAAAATCCCATAGAGCGTCGTAGCGTCGTTAGTGTCCTTCATCCCTGGCACTAACGTATAGAGCCTGTAGTAAGGGCGTTCCATGGCTAATAAAAACCAGGTTTGAATCGCCCGGCTGTGAGCGTTGCACACCCGACAACTCGGACGGGTTTTTTTCCGGTTGTAAGTGTATCGGCGAGTGACCCCTGGGCATCCAGGGGCCGGATTCATCAACGACTTACAGCAATTTAACAGAGAAAGTACAGCCGAAATCCCTGATAGCGCGGTGAAATGCTTCACCATGTCGTTGATAAGCCGCGATATCAAAGATTTCGGCTGTGTTTTCTTTGTTAAATTGCTGTAAGTCGTTGATGAATCCGGTCCCAGATTGACAGCTAAGTATTTTGACGTGTTATAGGTTATCTATTGCGCTTCCTCCCTACGACATCGTTGAGACACGGCCCCTCCAACTAGGATAGCACTACGGCATTTTCAGAAGGGTACAAGAACGCGAAAGAAAATGGAACGTCGAATCAGTTAAACCGAAATCAAGACGGATCATCTGCACTCGTCACATCGATGACATTTCGTGTGGTCGATTAGAGCGCGAAATCTTCTGCTCTCCGATGTTTCGGTTGTTATGGCCGATGTTATACCATCGCGCAAGGGTGAGCGATGGCGTGGATAACAGACACAATTAGGGGCGAGATTCATAAAGTTGAGATTTAAATTCAACATTGACCATCACGAAAACACAATTACATCTGATGAAAACAAAAACGTGAAAAGAACCTGGAAAAAATCGATAGGTATGCTGTGATTTATCGCTCCCGTCGCGGAGTATGAACAGGCCCTCAGGGGTGAGCGATGGTGTGTTTGAGGCGCGGTGGAGTATAATGAGTATAGTCGAAAATACTAGCGTTCGTTCACCGATGCCACGTGGGACTTTGATACCTCAAACTTGGGTAATTAAACTTTTATATCCTTACATACATAAATGTACAAGCCTGACGAACTAACAAGAAAAGGTGCTGGGAAAGGTACAGTACTAGCATCGCTAGCGATGGGGGCATAAGCGATGCTCTCCATGTGTTTTTCTCCACAGAGTCTGATACGGTCCTGCCCCAAATTGTGTCTGTTGCCCACGCCATCTATAATGAAACTACTTTCAGTATCGTTCAATTCAATCGTAGTTCTTCCAGAATAGCCATAACGTACTCGTAGATCCCACCTCGTTTCACTAGTTTCAAAAAGCAGCCATAGTTTCGCTATTTTCGTAAGTGCGTTCCTTGATCGCAATCGGTTATCGGGTTCTTTTGCTCTACCATCGATCGCCCGCCGGAATTTCATTGCGTACTCTCTGTTCCTTCAGCGTATATACACTATTTCGCACTACTCCTGTCTACATCTCGGTTACTACACACTACACTTCTGGAGGATCAGTTTTTGGAAGTGGCTTGCGAATCCATACGACAACCCGACACACGGTCATTGTCGTCGACGCAACCCACACGAGTAGCAATGAGTCCTTTCCTTCTAAGCACAAGTCGACGTCTTCTTTTAGTGTGTGTATGTTCGATTCGTCTCGTAGATTAGGAATGTACGTTAGGTTTACTATGTCCTGTGTTCACTAACCACTTCCGGTTCTTTCAGTTCATCTTGTTAGTTCGTCAGGCTTGTACCTTTATGTATGTAAGGATACAAAAGTTTAATTACCCAAGTTTGAGGTATCAAAGTCCCGCGTGGCATCGGTGAGCGAACGCTAGTATTTTCGACTAACTCATTATACTCCACCGCACCTCAAACGCGCCATCGCTCACCCCTGAGGGCCTGTCCATACTCCGCGACGGGAGCGATAAATCAAAGCATACCCATCGATTTTTTCCAGGCAACGGTTCGCCACTGAATGATACGTATCCTTCGCCTTATCGCTCCCGCCTCTGCCGTCGTTCACGTCGCGTAGTATGAACTGGCCCTGAGCGATGGTGCAACATAGTCCTGTTGCTATATCTCCTTCCCTCCATCAATCAGTACGGTGTAAGAATCTAGAATAATAGAATTTCAATGAACCATGGTTGAAATTTCTCATCCTTTGTTTTAAAGGGTAGTCCTACTGTACCGCTTATAAAACGAGAATAACTGTATCAAGAAAAATGTAATATGGCCTTAATTTTCAAATTTTTAGAATTCACCTTTCCTAATAAATGAACATATTGCTTAAAATTTTGTAGAATTTTTATTTTAAATGGAAAACTAGTGAGTTAAGATTCGTTTTTAAGCGCAGAAAGGCGCTCATTATTTAATCTAGTAAAAGAGAAGATAACACCAGGCGCTTGTCTAGGAGGTCGCGATTTTCAGTCGATTGATAGCAAAGGTTCTGTTTGTGTGGAGTATCACAGATGTGCATGGTACAAAAACAGTTTTAAATTACGCATTCCTGCTGTTTCAAGTAAGCAGTATGTGCACTATCAATAAATTGAAAATCGCTATGATCTGAGCGGGTGGATTCATGACGCGATCTCTTCTCTTAATACATTAGTGACTGCTGCCTTTCTGCACTTTAAGGGAAATCTTAATCAACTATTTAAAAAATTATTTTGTAAACAAAGTTCTGTTTGTTTTCGCACTTTTTTAATTCTGGCGTTCACCAATTTTGAACGACTAGACAACTGATTGATACGTTGTGCCTCCTAGTAAGGAAATATATATTCTTCCTGGTCACAAGTGATTTTCTGATAGTTTCTCAACATTCCTGATTTACTAGGGAATTTTAGTTACAGCATGGATAAAACGGCTTTTCGAACCGTTGTATTAGGTCATCCAATAAGTAATTTCGTTTTTTGTGCACTCGGTTTTAGCTCATTATTTTTCGGCAGATTTGTGTATTTCGAAGGTGCACTAAAGTGATTCTAAGGTAAATGAGACTTGCCCTTTTAGAATCTACCATTCGTTGAATTGTTAGCTTGCAAATTCAGGAGAAATAGCTTGGCAAATCTCAGAGGAGCATGTCCGGCTTGTATGCTGTTCGAATTTTGGAAGGGTAGTAACGTAACGGTTGCTACCAAAAATATCTGCGATGTATATCCAGATGCATTGGACGATCGCAAATGCCAGCGATAGTTTTCCAAGTTCAAATCCGGTAATTTTGACCTCTCTGACTCCTCTCGATCAGGAAGACCCGAAATGTGACCACGACATGCTGATGGCAGAACTACAGGCGAGTCCTCGTCAAACAGTGGAAGAACTTTCGAGTACTCTCAACGAACCTAAATCAACCATTCATTTTCATCTACGCCAAATTGGCAAGGTATGCAGAGCAGGTGCTTGGGCACCGCACGATTTATCCGCCGAGAACCGTGCCAACCGATCGACGCTTTGCAACGCACTGCTTCAGCGACACCGCACAGACCGGTTTTTTGATCGACTGACCACAGGAGACGAAAAATGGATCTTGCATGATGATTCGGAGCGCAAAAAGCAGTGGCTTTCCAAAAACGAACAACCAAGAAGTACTGCGAAGCCGAATATTCATTTCAAAAAGGCACTCCTCTGTGTTTGGTGGAATATCCGTGGAATTTTCCCCTTTGAAGTGCTTAAATCTAGACAGGCCGTTGACGCAGACCTTTACCGTGAGAAATTGGATCGAGTGAACCAAGCTTTACTGAAAAAGTATCTAGCGATCGTCAACAGAGAGGGCATAGTTCTCCATCACGACAATGCAAGACCGATTGTGCAAAACGGACGCTGGAAAAATCAGCGAATTACGATGGGAGGTTCTGCCTCATTCTCCGTATTTTTCCGGTCCCGTATCTTTTGGATTACCACTTATTTCGGTCTCTACAGCATTTTTCTCAGTGGCAAGAAATTTGAAAGCTTGGAGGATATTCAAAATGCTATGTGCCCTTATTTTGCTTAAAAACCACAACAGTTTTACTACAAGGTATTGAAGATTTGCTCGTTAGATGGAGAAAAGTTGTTGATAATGATGGTGATTGCATTGTTGGCCGAAATGAATTTTTTTGAAAATTCGTTCATTTGAAGTCAAGGTTGAAAAAACGACATTACTTATTGGGTGACCTAATACTTTAGGAGTTCTCACTTGGTAGAACGGTGGCGGAGACAACTGCAAATGTGAACACAGCTTGGAGGTAAGGCACTGCGTCGGATCTAACCGTTTTCCGCTGGTTTAGTAAGTGTCGGAATGGAAGGGAATCGATTGAAGGCGAGGCACGAGCCGGAAGACCATCAGTCGTTGATCAGGGTTCTTTAAATGAAACAGTCGAAAAGAACGCACGGCCACCATTTCGAGAGATAACAAGAAACCTTGGCATCATTTCCCATACAGCTGCTGCAAAGCGCCTTAAGCAGCTAGGTATGGTCAAGAAACTCGATAATTGGGTGCCTCACAATCTCACCGAGGCGCAGCAGCTGAGACGGATGGAGGAAAAACGAGTTCACTGATGAGAAAGAATTTTTCGGAGTTGTTTCTCCATCAGCTTGCAACTTGCGATGAAAAACGGATCCTTTACGATAACAAAAATCGTTCTGCCCAATGGATTCAGCACGACGAGCCTCCAAAGACATACAAAGTCAGATTCATACTGCAGGAAGATAGTGATTATAGTCTGGTGGACTACAGCTGGATTAGTGCACTTTTCCTTCCTTCCTCCTGGGACCGGGTCCATCAACGACTTACAGCAATTTAACCCATTGATGACCGCGCGGCAAATCGCGCGTCTGGCGCGTGGGACCGCGCGCTGGGACCGCATGGACGCCGGAATCTCGCGGAAGCGCTGCTTCACGATATTCCAAACGAATCTCCCTCTCCAAGGGTTAGTCACATATTGGAGAAGACCGGAACAGGTTTGAAGCAAGCCATAAAAGATGTATTTGCTGCTGCAAGGAGGTCTGCAAAGAAAAAGGGCCCAAGTTTGCCACGAATCGTGCAAGATAGGTGACCGTATGATGAAGCAGGTGTTTGACATACTTTTGTCTAGATTTTTTTTTCTCAAAATGTTTACAAGAAATGTGACTGGTTATTTTTCTGCATGACCATTTTTACAAGAGGTGATAAGCTGTTTGTTAATAGTGCCGATCTATGTGCAGCTTGAATAGTGTGTGGTGCTGATTATTTGTTTAAATCAGTGCTTAGAAGTAAATGACTGCCGGGCCATGGTGAAGTAGCATTGCTAGGATCCAACATATCTAATGATTACTCGTGAACTACGAAAAAAGCGAGAAATGGGCCGTAGCGAACAGTTTTATAGCCGCGGGCCGAAATCGGCCCGCGCGGTCCCACGCGACAGAAAAACTGCTGGACGAAATCGACCCGCGCGGTCGTCAATGGGTTAATAGAGAAAATGCAGCCGAATTCCCTGATAGCGCTGCTTGTCGAGCGAGTGATACGGTGAAACATTTCACCGCGTATCAGGGATTTCGGCCGTATTTTCTATGTCAGATTGCTGTAAGTCGTTGATGAATCCGGCCCCTGGTCAAGCGATAACTGCAGAGCGGTACTGCGAGCAGCTGGAGAAAATGTATAGAAAAATGAAGAAACCGCACTCTTCACTGGTGAATCAGCACAGTTCACTACTTCTGCATGACAAAGCACGTCTACAAGTTTCACGGACGGTCCTCCAGAAATTGTACGAACTACATATCGAAACTTTCACTCCCCACCATGTTCGCTAGACATGGCGCCAACCGACTTTCACTTTTTGAAGCAGCTAGATAGCTTTTTAAAGGATGGGTTATTTGGAAGCCAACATGGTGTAGGCGTGCAATTTGAATTCAAAATGCATAGATCAACTGATCTCCGACTTCTGCCGCTGACATAGAGTTTTACGCCGACTATTGCTCGAAAACGGCGCTTAGGTTCTACTACTTCTCTTCCCCAAGACGTCTTTTCTCGTGACAGTGGTTATGAGCGCCAAGGTGCGCAGCGGCCCTCGTAATCACGTCGCTTCATTGCGCCTTTGTTCTTGTTCATTGCGTAGCGTTGCGCCCATCTATCACTGCTGTGCTGTGGAATACCACGACTCTTGTAATATTGTAAAGAATTGATTATACTGTGCTGTATTTTTTGTTGATGCGGAATGTGACAGTGTAATGCTTGTTGATTCCTATCGGAACTCCGTGTTGAAATGGATTCTTGCTAAAATATTTACACTTGTATAGCTTATAAGCAATGTCAGCAGATTAACCTGTAATGAAGGAGGATACCACTGGATTGCCTTGTCAGTCTGGTGCGTCGGAAACGAACCCGAGCCTTCCACATGGCATGCGAGCATTCTACCAGTGCACCTCCTCGTCGTACTCAACAGGCTACTCTATCTTCGAAATCTATGCATCAAGTAATGTACTAACAAGGAAAGGATCCCAGCTCAACAAAACGTTGCAATTGTTCGTTCCCTTCATGAAGCGGGGCGCTACACATGTCCACAGTCGTTTTACAAAGCAACTTGACCGTCTATTACAGCATTCTTAAATCTCAATTTTCAATTACAGTTTATAACTTCCCTTCGCCTGATTCTAATTTCTGTTTACTGGTTGCCTGCTCAGTGCAGTCATATTTTTCCTTCTATTTATTTTCTTGTTTATTTTGTCTCTCTAAAATATGCTCCCACTGCCCAACCAGGGTCTTTACCTGTGTGTTTTATCCTAGTTAGGATACTTCTATTGTGTTTTTCACATTTGAACGTTTTACGTTGTCTGTTCACGTCCAAATAAAGGATTCGGATCCATTAGTGGAGTTGTGGTCGTAGGGATCGTCGTTACACTGTGCAACTGCGGTTTCTACGATTGGTCATGAGTCAGCGATATGCATAGGCTGCTAATATCTCAAAATTTATTCATAGTTTAAAATCCATTGTGTGAATTGTTCAGAGCTTCGGATTGAATGTGAAGTATTACTGAGTCTTAATCTTTTCAACTGCCATTCTCTGACTCTTCTAACAGTTGCGGCTCGATCGTCGATTGGAACAGGTGATTATCTAAACTATTAAGTTGAATTATTAAATACTGAGGCGTATACTTTGCTATGTAAAAAGGCGACAAATAGCTTCCAACGTAAAATGGTGTTGAGTCAACGTCCTCGACCAGCTGGGATGGCCGGAGGATACGTTCGCTTAGAAGATGGTTTTATTTCCTGCCGCTCAGAGCGAAGACAGACGCTGAATGAATGCCTCATTTCCAGGGACTCGCCTTATCTAGCCTTCAGGTTAGGCTTATGTTATACTTCGGCGACGCTGTTGTCGGCGACGTCGGCAGCAATGTTACACGGTTGCTACGCAGTGCGTAGCAGCCCGCGCAACATAGCGTCGCCGACGCGTCGCCAAAGTATAACATAGGCCTTACGGTAGCACCAGAAGCTTTTGCGCGGGGACCTCTAGCATGCGAAATAGGAAAGCAAAACAGACAACGGGCACCGGCGATCAATACTAGGTATGGAACGTCACTTCTACAACACCTTTTACACAGAGTCAACCCAAAATCACTCCTTGACACTTGAAGGGTCGGCAGTAGTCAGCCCTTTGCCAGACTGCACAATTTCAACTTCTGAAAAATTTCCGAGAAAGCATTGGACGTCGATTTGCAGTAGGTCATGAGGTCCATTCTAGGGACCGCAGAGATCTTTGTATTCAATGAACATGAAACGTTGAAAAGCCCAGTGGAGGGTTTGGGCTTACCTGGTTGTACATATCCCTGAGAGCACGAAGGCAACACACTTTGAAGTGTTTTCGGAAACGGTTGGCCATCTGTAAGCAGAATATTGTGGTTGTTGTTAAGTTAGCCTTATGAAGAAGGCAAAAGCCTCAAAGGCATAGAATGAAAGCGTTGAGAAACTATCTTCTGAGCGTTTTGCAGTCGCTCATGACTACGCACCATTTCGTAGACACCGGATGCGTCAATTCCAAGAGTGAGCAGGTTTCCAATCAGTACACCTAAACACATGTAATTATCGAATCATAATATTAGCTAAATCACGCATTTTGTGAGACACAATTCTGACGATATCCTTTGATGTTTGGGCGGAAAACGCAAAAATGTCTTTTTGTGCTTGCGTTCTTTAAATTGAGAACATAGCAAAATGCAAACCATATTCGGTATCAGCACAGTGCTACCTCTCAGATGAGGTGCAAGGCACCGAGTGTTTTAATATTAGTTCAATGATCTGTATTCAACTCGAAGTGGCAGTAGATAATTACATCAACAGGATATATGCCCGCAATTAGCCAGAGATGAGGAGGATCCAGTTTCAGGCTTATTGTCTACCTTTATCTTACACAACACATGCTATACATGTTTCTTAAAGAATGGAGCAACTAGTAAAAGGCCTTCACCAAACGTTCCGCTGCGAACAAAACTCTTGCGCCACTAGGCGGGACTCCAACCTGCACCGCCTGCTCTCTGGATAGGACGCTAGCCTCTTTTTTAGTTAATGTTAATGTTAATGTTTATTACGTCGCGAAAGGCAGACGCGAGATAGAAGTAGGACAGTACAAACAAACAAACAAACATCAGAAAAATGCACAATCAAGCAAGAGTTGGGTGTGGTCGATCTCCATGACAAGAGTCCGTGAAACTTAAGCAACATTTTTGATGCGTACCGCTTTAACTGGGGTATGGAGTAAGTATTTGACAGGTTTTTCGTGATTCTTAAGTAAGCGCTACCTGCTCTATGCGTAAAGAAGCAAGCACGAACTGATTGGACAAGGCAAGGCTATTTTCATTATGCTACCTCTAGTTCGGGAAGACATCAAACTATATAATTTCATAATCACAGCCACACTAGGTTGGTGCAGAATTTTATGAACGAGACAAACATCAAATGCTTTTCGTCGTGATACGAGGGATGGAAGATCCAAATGTCTATTTCTGAACACTGCGTTGGGGATGTTGGAGTATAAGAAGCCTCCCATGCGAAGAAATAATTTCCTAGTAAAATAATTTTGGATCTTCTCAATTCTGGAGATATCTTTTATCCTACTAGGGTTGAATACTGACTGCAGTGCTCGTTTCAACTAATGGGCATACATACATACATATACATATAGGTCTTGTAAGCCCTTATTAAAAGAGCTCTGTTCTTTGTAGAAAGGGCTTTAAATATGTGGAATGTACGCAGAAGCGCTATCCTACAACGGTTTTTCACATGTTCAGAAAAGTCTAGTTTGCTCCAGGCTTAATGAAATATGAAATTATGTGTGACCAAACAACACCGATGTAAGGCGCAGCATTTTGTGCAGGAAAGAGAGAGCGCGAGTTTGAGTAGACTGGCGCAAGTTTTGATTGCAACGCAGCATCCTTCGACAACATATGTCCTCTGACCAGGGTCAAGCTTGAGGTTCGGGAATCGAAGGGGGGGGGGAGGTCGTACTGCGGCCTTGTCTGGAGGGGGGGGTCGTACTGTGACTCAGTTTCGAGGGCGGGAGAATTGACGTAGTGGTCGTTTTCGGGTAGGAGTATGAATGAAAAGTTAGTACATGTAATTGCTGTAATGTGCTTAACCTCGGACATTTGGGTTCGACGAGCCGAACAGTCTCCGCCCAGCCACGCCTCCTTCAACAGAATAGCAACAGCGGTTGCCAACAGAAACAGGTGTTGCTATTCTATTGCAATAGAAACAATGTGTTGCTATTCTGTTGGAGGCTCGGAACACATGTTGCTATCCAGGCGCAGTGACTAGCGTGCTCCAATCGGATACGCTCGCGCCGCAAGGAAGAAGTTAGAGCTAGAGTTATGAATGTTGCAATCCAAGCGCAGCCATTTCTCGTTTTTTCCAACGACTGTATCGTTGATTTGTGTCTGCATTGTTGTGTACATGAAAGCCCCGAGAATCATTCTAACCTTCGCTTCGCCAGCGCTTGGCTCTGCCATCTTTTTCCAGGCCTATGTTGTTCAACTGCTTTTCAGGGAATTCATTCCTTCGAATGGTACTCGAGTGCAGTGCAGTGGACTGTGTTCTAGTGGTTTGCACGAACGTTGCTCCACAAAGCAGTCGGAAAGGTGGGTTGTTTGGTTTCGTTTTACTATGTATATGTATTCACTATGTACATCTATGTATTTTGTCGGCGCTATACGGGAAATCATAAGATGTCCTTACTTGGGTAACACATCGTCAAAAAATACATGCGTTCGTGGCGGGACCCAGTTTGTGCAGCCGAAAAGCTGGCATATTGCCAGAGTTTCGCAATCGGTGTCTCGCGCGAGTTTCGCAATCGGTGTCTCGCGCTGCGTAAAGACGTCCTGTCCGCCTTGTTCTCCTTGCACTCCTTTCCACTCCGCCTGTGAAAGGTAACCATCTGTCGCCTTTTTACGATTGTCTTGCTTTCAAACCGGTGGTGCATCGTAATGTCGGAATGTATGATAACCAGATTGGATTCTTTTTCTTTCCTGAAACGATGGTGTACCGAATGGTATTGGGCCTTAGGCCACAAAGGTTTCACGAGTGTTTGAATCAAGAATCAAATTCCTTATCCGGAGCCTGCTTATCCTTTTCCTTTAATATCTTAGGATTCGCTTGGAAAAAACTCTAGATCAGACTCTTAGGCTGCTAACATTGCTTCCCATAAGGTTCATTGGTTCTATCCTAGTCGGAGGAGTGCTTGCGGCACTAATATTAGTGCTGCTTATGCCCTATGTTTAAGTATAAGGTGATGAGCCATAGAATTCCCATTTCTAAACAAGTCACTTTGCAGATGTGCGCTCCACCCCCACTTATTTTTGGCCAGTGGCCACCACAAGTCAATATATCGGACAAGTAGTAGCATTCAATGCCCTCAATTTGAAGAGCGCTATAGAAATGCAGCGGGTGTCGCGAAAGCTATAGCTCGCGCCCTAATTCGAAGTTTCCGCGGGCTACCATGTCCCGTTTTGAACAACGTTGAATTTTTTTAACAACATTGAATTTGGTTTGAACAACGTTGAATTCGTTTTGGACAACGTTGAATTTCAACTAAAAATGGTATATACTGTGGGTATAACTATCTCCCGTGAGAGAATGAATCTGCCACACCGAACAGGAGACATAGCTGAACTAATTTTTAAATTTGACTCGGGTCTTGCTCCTCATTGGAAGGATAGCTATGTGCTCGTCCTTAATATGCTTTATATTCTTCAATGCCCTCAATTTGAAGAGCGCTATAGAAATGCAGCGGGTGTCGCGAAAGCTATAGCTCGCGCCCTAATTCGAAGTTTCCGCGGGCTACCATGTCCCGTTTTGAACAACGTTGAATTTTTTTAACAACGTTGAATTTGGTTTGAACAACGTTGAAATCGTTTTGGACAACGTTGAATTTCAACTGAAAATGGTATATCCTGTGGGTGTAATTATCTCCCGTGAGAGAATGAATCTGCCACACCGAACAGGAGACCGCGCGGGACCCCGATGAGGCGCTCCTGGGGTCAGGCCTGCTCGCGCACGCCATCGATCTGCGCGGGCTGCAGCGCGCTAGCCCCGCCGGATCCAGTTCACACTTTCGTCGATTCGTCGAGCGGCTGCGCAGGCGCGGCTTTGGAGCGACAGTCTTTCGCGCTCAAGAGCTGAAAGCCGAATCGAGTTGTTTGGAGATGATCAAACCCCAAAAACCCTTCTTATCGACTGCACCCTCTTCGGGAGTGAAGGTTCATTTAAAATCTTTTGTGATCCTGCTTACATGACCTTTACATTTTAGCAGTTGTGACAATTTCTTGAGCGTTTTTTGGGCCACTCCGTCTGGACACAGTCTTCCAGGGCGCGGTGTGAGTGGACAGATATTTAAGAAAATTATATCGAAGGACTTTCCTGAAAACGTTGCAGTTAATACGTGAATAATCTGGTCAATAGTTGTTCAAAGATACTTTGGAAAGTTGCTCAATGCTCACCTTCTTCGATCTTTTTGTTAGAAGCTAAATCAATATCAAACGCTCATCACAAACTTGCTTGCATTGGTCAGCGACCCTTACTTTCTATAGAGTAGAAGTCGTATATGTCGCGTAAGTCCTAGTTTATACTTGCGCCGCCACGCGGCGCGGCACCACGATCGCCATAGATATCGATTTTTCGCGCCGCCCGGTCGAAATCTATCCCGACCATGGTGCCGCGCCGCGCAGCGGCGTAAAGGCCCCCACAGAGTTCTGCGGCAGCGCCGCGGCCCTATGCTTAACCATAGGGCAGAGACGCAGAGCTCGCCGCTGGCGGCGGCCTTGCCCTATCCTTAACCATTGCGGCGAGCGGCGTTGCCGCAGAACTCTGTGAGGGCCTTAAGTATAAACTAAGGCTAAGGGAGCAGCATTGGTAGGTGAGAACCTAAACCAATCAGACCGCATTGAATGGGCATGCCGTTCAGAGAGGACGTATTCATTCGGTACCCTGATGGGCTGGCATGTGCTCGGGCTCTGCTCTGCTTGGTTATTATTGGCTGGCGCATTCCCACCTACTAATGCTGCTCACCTACGCGACATGTACCGTCGAAATAATTGTAACAGCCGAGTGAAAGGTATAACAAAAACTGGAGTTGTTCTTGTTCGTTCCAATCTCAAAGGAAAGGCCATGACTTAAGAAAGCTACTTGCATTCATTTTTCCATATTACGTTACGAGAAAAAGTGCTACTGAATTTCAATCTGTGTATTTAAATAGTTTGAAAATACATATGGCTGCGCTACGTATTAGTTCTTTTCTGGACAGCAGATTATTGCGAACCTTTCAACGACGTCTGCTCTGTATAAACGTCAATTGCTTCTGGTATAATGTGATGTTTCTCGTCCATTTTTATTTTGAAAAAGTTGGTTACTAAGGGTAGAGCTAAGGCGTTTGAGTCAACAACAGTGATGACAATCTGAAATTATGAGGTCATTAAAGCTGCACCAATTTACACCTCTATCCAATCTTGTGAAGGAGAAACACAAGAAAACGTCATTTTGGTAAAAAAAAAAAGAAAAAAAAAGAAATGAACAATGCGTAATGTCACCCTATACCACCATGTATTTCACCATATATTTATCTATTTATACATAAACTTCACGCGAAATATAAGCAATTCATGGAGGATACTGCGAAAAACTTCAACAAGCAAAATCATAAGAAAAGGAGAACATGATGAACGAGAGCTAAGGTCGACTGAACACAGATTTGAAAAATTACTAAGCCTTTAAGTAACTGTCTAAAATCCTCTTAAATTTGCTCCAGGAGACAGGAATTAGAGAGGTTTCTGCTAGCTTGATGAAATCAAACCAGCCCTTTGTTTGAAGATTTGAAGAACAGGCAACTGTGGAAAGCACGACATGGATCGCAGAGTTGCCGCAGCACTTTCTTCCCTCACCCTCAGAAGCACCCACGTCTGGCTCGATAATCTCATAACTGGGGATGAGAAGTGAATACTGTAGTCTACCGTTCTCCGCCGCCTTAGTGGGTCGACAGAGAAGACGAGGCAGAAGAGGTCTCGAGGCTTGACTTACACGCGAAGAAGGTGATGCTGCGCATTTGGTGGAGCCTCCATGGAGTAGAATATTGGGAGCTGCTGTATAAAGGTGTGAAAGTGACGGCAGAGGTCTACGTCAGTTATCAGCTGCAGAAGGTGGAAGTTCATCTTCAAATTACACGTGGAGAGCAGGCCAATGTATACTTCCAGCGTGACAACGCTAGACCACACATTGCAAGGTCAGCGAAGACTGAACTACTGAAGTACCCCCATACTCCTCAAAAGTTGTTTCATCCGAATACCATTTTTTCTCGAATCTCTAGCATCATTTGAATGGCATTTCACAAACCGAGACGACATCGAAGAGGCACTCAGTGCGTTATTCATGGCGCAGCCTGCCACGTTCTGGAGGAAAGGCATCTACGACCTGCCAACACGTCGGCAGGAAGCCATTGATTCTAACGGTGCTTGCTTCGATTCGATTCGCTGTTGTTGTTTAGATATTATGAAATAAAATATTTTGCGCTTAAAATGTCCGATAACTTATGCATCAACCATACTTAAGGATAACCTATGCAATAATATTTATTTATTTATTTAATATTTAAGGCGTAATTTTGGGGGGTCGAGCGTTCTATCCCCTCGTCCCCCTGGCCCGCCCACCCGCCAACCCCTGGGCTTGCTCGAGAGTCTAGTGGCTGCCTTACGAGATAGTGGAGACGCAAAGATTTGCCACGCCTCTGTTTAAAGGGCAGCGGATAGAACGCAACTCCGCCGTAATTTTGGCTGTGAAGTTTGCTAACGGACCTCCGAAAATTTCTCGTGAAGCCAATATCCGATGGTGCCACTTCCGATGCCAAGGACCAACACACTTGCTATGCTAGTTTGAGCTGGATCCAAGACACCTGATTTCAACGCTTCATCTAAAATGAAAACTTACAATTTCAGAGTAATAGTGCATCTCTCGACAATCCGAAATACACTCCATATTCTTGACTACTATTATTTATTCGGCTTATTGCAGCTTCGTTCTTGCCGTGACTTTCGCCACTACAATTCCTAAGAGTTACGCTCGCAATGGGATCTAGCGCAAGGGCACGAACAGTTCGTCGTCCATCTGAGCCGACTTTCTACCGTCGGCCACTCTCTGACGCAGTAATGTATTACGTCAAGCAGCAGTTCAACACCATCGGCTGCCTCACATGGGGCTATCCTTGCGAGTTTATTGTTTGTTTATTGTGCTTGCCAATAACAATACTCAGCCAAGTGGGAAAAACAGAATACGCGTAAGATTGGCTACGTAATCAAAAATATAATTTAGCTAGTATCCACTAAGAAACAGAATACGCGTAAGAGAGCGGCAAGCACAATTAATCACTCTCGCGTGTAGCGCAGTCGAAGGAGGCGCCGGCTGTCGCATGCACCCGATACCAGGTTCCTGGTTCGGATTTCCCGCCCAGGCCAACCAAGCCTTCCATCCCTCCGGGTCGGTGAATTGGTACCAGACTTGTCAGGGAAGGGTAAAGCGCTGACTTTTTCATCGGCTGGCCACCGCAAGTCATTGTCTCCACGACATCCCGTAGAAGTAGAATGCGTGGCGCATCCCAAAGGCGATTAAATAACGCCGTCCTTTATCCTTTATGTACAAATGGAAAGTAGCTGCTAGTAAAAAAGAAAATAAAAGGATAAGGTACGGCGGATATTCAATCTCTTTTGGGATGCGCCACACATTCTACTTCTACGGGATGTCGTGGAGGCGATATGAATGCGTATTTGGCCATACAATGACTTGCGATGGCCAGCCGATGAACAAGTCAGCGCCTTATCTTCCCAGAAAAGTCTGGTACCAATTCACCGACCCCGGAGGGATGGAAGGCTTGGATGGCCTGGACGGGAAAATCCGAAGAATAAGGAACCTGTTATCGGGTGAAGGCGACAGTCGCCGCCTCCCCTCACTGTGCTACACTCGCCCTGGCTGCTAGAAGTGTAATTTTTTCTTTTATTGAATTTCAAATGTTTCATGTATGTCGACTATTTTTTTTCGCAAGTGTTCCACCAATGCTGCTGAACAGCTCCCGAGACGCGATAGCAATGACGGAAAATATCTCCGAAATTCTAGAAAATCACGATTTTATTGCAGATAGCGGCTTTGCATAGACTCACCTATCATAGCACCTTCATAATGTTCAGAGTTCAGGGTTGTTCGATTTATCATCCATTTGGAGGTGTCCGAGTTGTTAGCGAAAAGTATGCCTGAAACATACGCGAGGCTTCACACCAAAATGGATATGGAGCTCTCTGCGCATAAATATGGAGCTTTCGTAGACCATCCGGTTGAATGAGAGGCACTGCTGCGAGTTTCATAATGTGGTCACCCTTCACTTGCAACAGCTGTCGTTCCACAAGGAAACTGAAAAAGAACTTTTTAGTGAACTGTTTTTTGTAAGTTGTCTTCTGCAGCAACCAAAATTAGTGGCCTTGGACCAGCCTGATATCTTCAATTTCGAGAACTTCGACGACATCTCTGACTTCGTAACACGAGTCACCATCACACGCACGTCCCCTGAATTTCTTATGATGTCACAGAAACGGTCATTCCAGCGCGCACATTAAGTCGAAATGTTAACATAAACAGCGCTTATAGGTATTTGATGTGGATAACGATAGAGATATATGAGGGGGGGGGGGGCAAAAGTAATGAGACAAATTGAAAAAATCTTTATCTCTTTATAACTCAATTACAACTCAACGATGCTGAGGAATATATTTGCCATTAAGGGCAATGACATTGCTGCCATCGCTCAGTCAACTTCCTGATCCCATCCTTCCGGAACTGCTTGGGCCTGGTGTTGATCAACTGCTCGACATGGTTGTCAAGGATTGCTTGGGTTTTTGTGTCCCTTCCGACCAGGAAGTCCCGTAGGCCCAAGAAGTGGTGGTAGTCGCATGGAGAGATGTCCGACGAATACGGTGGATGAGGCATGTGAACGTAGCCCAGCTGGCCAAGCTTATCCGTGGTTACTTGTTCCCGATGGGGTGCGGCGTTGTCGACGACGAAGACCTTCTTGAAGCGCTGCGAATGAATAAGAGCGAGTCGCCTGCGCATCTCTTCTATTTCGTTCACCGTGGCCTTGGAGTTCATCGTAATGCTCTTGGGAAACAGTTTCCGGTAATCCGATCTATGGACGCAGACCCAAAAGCTCCAAAGGTGCTTCTCGCCGTGAACATCTCGCCGAACGAAGGTCGGTAACAGGTCACCAGGCCTCACCCAGACTCGCTGCTTCGCAGGGTTAAGGTAGAAGACGTGCTTCTCATCTTGCGTGACTATTGAGCCCAGGCTGCTCGGGGTTGAGAATTGGGCGAGATTTGCGCGACACAGGTCGACTCGTCAGGCTGGGGTTTCGGCATGAGACAGGCTGCGGTTTTGGCATGCTTCTGGAAAGGGCGGAAGTGGTAACTTCTCAGATGGGCTTCAGTAAGTAGCATACAAACATACAAATACGATGAGCACGAAACCAGACTCCAGCCACGAGATATGTGGACACGGCACGGGGTGTCTCATTACTTTTGCCCCCCCCCCCTAATAGATACTAGGTTGTTGCAGAAGTTCTTGCCATTTTCAGGGCACCACATTTTTTAGTTTTACAAAAAAGCGAAACACTTCAAGAAAAGAAGTAACCGCCATCATGTTCTATCACTCTTCTCCACCTTTCAGGCAAACTCCCTCTCCCGTGAGCGTAGGACTTTTCTGGCTTTGATTCGAAGAAGCCAGCCAGCCAGCGTTCCATGCCGTCCTCGTCATCGAACGTTTTCCTTGCATGGCATTGGAGAGAGACAGGAAAAGGTGGTAGTCTGTTGGTGCAATATCTGGGTTGTACGGTGGGTGAGATAGCACTTCCTATCCAAGGTCGGGAAGCGTCTGGCGAGTCATTCTTGCAATGTGTGGTCTTGCATTGTCGGGGAAGAGTCGGATTGTGCCATGATTCGGACGCTTTTCTGCGATCTTGGCGGCCAGCCTGTCCAGCTGCTGACAGTACAAGTCCGCTGTTAGAGTTTCGTTACGGGCCAGTAGCTCGTGGTAGATGACACCTTTGTAGTCCCACCAAACGGAAAGCATGATCTTCGACGGGTGAGGACCCTCCTTTGGCTGTGGCTTAGGGGTCGTTTAGTGTGCGCGGCGCGCGACGCGATGCATGTGTAGTGGCCAAATTGATCGAACGACGCGATTGATCAATTCAGCCATTAAACATGGCATCGCGTCGCGAGTCGCGCGCACACTAAACGACCCCTTAGACTGCTCACTCTTGTCAACCCTGTGTCTGCTCCTCTTCATGTTGACGTGCGGGTACCACTTCTCATCTCCTGTGATGATGGACTTCAGCCAACTATCTGTGCGCTTGTACGAGAGCAACTGAGTGGCCACTAGACATGGGATCCGAATCATGCATTTTCGGATATCCGGCCGGATTTATCCGGTTTCGGATTATCCGAAATCCGGCTCGACCGAAAATGGCGATATCTGAATCATCCGAAGATCCGGAGTTTCTAAAATTGCCCCCATCTGAATCATCCGAAGATCCGGGGTTTTCTAAATTGCCCTCATCTGAATCATCCGAAGATCCGGGGTTCTGAAAAACGCAATGATTCGGATAAAATCGGATAAAAATCGGATAATAGGAAGTTAGCGCTGCCTAATCTGCGTCATTAATAACCTTACTTTTTCGGGCAGATCTTGCAATCATTTGGCGGGAATTCTCTCACAAGGGAAGGGTCTGAAGCGTATGTCTGAATGGGGAGAGCGAGTCATCCTATTAAATAGGAATAATCCCCACCCCTCAATTAGTATAAAAATATGTTTCATTTTTGCCAAGTCGTTAAACCCAAAGAGTAGGGGATCCTTGAAGTTACAGTGGAATCGGTGCCTCACGAGTTCGAGGCTCTTGTACGCCCACGATGCCTCTGAGGGCAAGCAGTTCAGAGCGCAATGGGTAGTGACGGTGCTTCAGGGTTCGATCCTCATGCGCTGCATTCCTGCTTTTCAACTGATTGGTTGAGATTTGAGGGATTCTGACGTCTATACTGTTTTCATACGTTTTCTTCCCATTTCCCAGCTGCATGCTGTGGTACTCAACATGATGATGCATAAATATTCTACCTAGTGATACACAGCTACAAAGTGCATGAAGCAGAACTGAGCACAATATGGGCAGCGTATAAAGGCTACAGGCCCCTCACAGTTTGTTTCCCTACAGCGGCCAAGGATCTCGGGTAAAACGACCTTGCTCGGATTTTCAAAGGAGACCAGGATGTGGCGTCACATGTAGTTAAAAGGAGAAAGTCTGTGGATCCCGCAAAATAACCTAAACGGCATCGATACACTTTTTCCCTTTTCTTTGTCTCTCACCAGGAAATCAGAGGTTGGAGGTTCTCTAAAACCTAAAATCAACAATGCCGCCGATGCTCGAGTGGTGATCCAACCGCTCACGCTGAAGCGTGGTCCACCTTTAGACAAGGGGCCTTCGAGGGAAGAAATCAAGCTGGCCGAACGGATGGCTAGCATACTCAAGGATTTCGAAGCACGTCAACTTGAATTTGACGAAGACATACAGCCGGAAGTGGTGGAAAAAACAACAAGAATGTTGGGGTACGCAAGATGAACTGATAGACGTGGAAAGGCTAACAAGCAGTGGGCATATGGCATCGTTTTCGGGTGGAGCTCTTGTTTCGGAGGAAAGGGTACGTCTTCAGTTTGCTTTCGTCTATGGAGCCGATCTCATTGGTCCATGTATGGGAGCAAACTGTGAGGAGGCTGCAGCCTTTATATGCTGTCCGTATTTTTACCACCGCTTCTGTTTCACGCACTTTGTGTCTGTGTACCACTGATGTTAAACTTTTATATATCATTATATTGAAGAGCTTTCTCATTGCCTTTTGGTTAAAAAACCGGCCAGTAATAAACATAGTAATAAGGTGGCAGCAAAGTTGCTCTCCATGGAATACATCTGGAAAAACTGCGCAGCAAACATCTAAAGTGGTATAGTTGTCAGAATCTCTCAAATCAATCAATCAGTTGAAATGCAAAAATGCAGCAGCGCAAAAAGTCGAACACCGACCTCCCTCTCATGGAGCAACGTCGCTATCTACCGCGCTACGAGCCGCTTCCCGCCAGCAGCATCGCGGGTGTACAAGAGCCCCGAACTCGTGAGGCGCCGATTCACTGTAACTTCAAGGATCCCCTACTCCTCGGGTTTATCTACTTGGCATAAAAGAAACACATTTTTATACTAATTGAGGAGTGGGAATTATTCCTATATGACTCGCTCTCTCCGTTCAGACACGCTAAGCCCTTCCCTTTCAAAGCACGAGAAATTTCTTGCAGGACGTTTCGTAATCGTTTCACTAATGTCCTTTACAAGATTTCGCTGTAAATTGCCACTCGCTATTGATATTGGCTCTTTGGGGTCTTCATGCTGTTTTTTGTTTGTTCTGGAAGCGCAAAGTAGCTCTGGGGAGGGCTCTCCTCGTAAAGTAGCCAAGTACGACATCTTTTACGTAGCACTGGTGTATTCACTCCATTGGTGAACTGAGCTGGGTCTGTTATGATGTAACTGGGCATTCGTGTGCCTTGCTACCAGGGCATATAATCACCATTATTCAAGGCGAGGTCAATGAAATAAACGCAGAGTTACTGAGATGTTCCGTTTTTAAGAGGTTGTGTGCCCCTATATCACTTATATCACTTATCCGGTTGTATCCGAATCGGATATCCGAAATCCGGTTCGACCGAAAAACGCGTTATCTGAATCATCCGAAGATCCGGGGTTTCTAAAATTGCCCTCATCTGAATCATCCGAAGATCCGGGGTTTCTAAAATTGCCCTCATCTGAATCATCTGAAGATCCGGGCGTTTTAAAAATGGCCTATCCGAATCATCCGATTATCCGGAGAATCGGTGTCGGATCCAATGTCTAGTGGCCACCTCAGCACCTCGCTGGCAGTCGCGTTCAGTCATGGGAAACATATCGTGCCAGCTTGTGCACCTTACCCAGTGGATGTAGGTGCCTGGCGATGGTGACATAGTGCACACCCAAGTACTGCGCAAGTTTACGAGTAGTCTGCCGTGGGTCCGATTTCACCAGCTTTCGCAGTCGGTCGTTGTCGACATCGGATTCACGTCCTGACCTGAACGAATCTTGAAGGTTAAACTCGCCTTGCGAAAGCGTGCGAACCATTCTCGCGCAGTGCGATCGGACACTGTGTCCAACCCAGATGCTTCATTGATGCGACGACAGGAAGCGGCTGCCGACTCACCAAATTTGAAGTCATACAATAAGAGACCTCGGATGCACTCCTTTGAAAGCTCCATTTTTCTAGAAGGAGTTACGCGAGAGTGAGTAGCTAGCAATAATAGTAAACTTAAACATACCTGATCTCTTTATGTGAACAAAAGATAGGTTGCTATAAGATAGCTTTAGTGAGAAAAAAGGAGCAAATTCAAAAATGGCGAAAATGGCGGGAACCTTCGCAACAACCTAATATCTGTAGACATAGTGGTCAAGCATAGAGTCCGACGTTTATATACTCCCTATCCTTTACTCCCTATCCTTTTCGGAAGTCTGGCACGACCCACTTCAATACAGCCTTACTTTTTTCTTTTTAGATAATTTTTTATCCATTAATAAGTTGTTCTTTCCAGATGTGGCCTAATATCGAAAGACGATTGCAGATTTTTGCGCTGGAAAGGTTCTGATATGAATGTAGAATTGAATCCTATAAGGGTTTAATGTCGATTGTTTTCAAACCAAACAGGACAGGATCAATTGTTCATCGCTTTTAGCAGAATGTCAAGGAACGATACATTTTTCTACCTGAACGTTAATATCTTGGTCTGAAACGGTGGTCTATAAAACTTCGATGGTATGGTATTTGCTTATTGCTTATGGTTATTTATTTTTTTTTAGAAGCTATAAGACTTTTTAGTACACGAAGAATTGTCGGTTGTCGGCAAAAATCGGCAAAAATTGAACCCCCTAATTCATATAGAAGCTGCTGGTTTAGGAATGTTCTTTTCAGGTCAAAAAAAATTCGCTTTTTTCTATTCTGTTAGTTTTCAGAAACTCAAAAGAACACGAGTTATAACCGCTTAAGTGCAGGCGACTGTGTTTTTTGAGTTCGTCGATCGGAGAATGTATTGACTGTTTTTCTACATGAAAAGGACAGCAGTCGAAAGCGAAAATGAAGCCCGTAAAGTTCTGCTCTCTGATTATTTAAAAATAAAAAATCAATCTATTTTTAAATCGACTTTCAGCAAAGTGTGCAAAATCCATCTAACTAGGTCATACAAAGAAACTTGATTTTTTGTTGTGTTATAAATTAATCGAGGCCTAAAAATTTATGGAGTACATTTTCATGTCGTCTTCTTCAGACAGGAAAGTTTTGTTTTCCATCGACAATTTTTAAGGATAAAGTATGTCGTTGCTCAATCACTTATTTGAGATGCGCCACGCATTCTACTTCTACCGGATGTCGTGGAGGTAATTTGTTTGCGTTTATGGTCCGCTTTTCTGAGGCGCGTGGAGCGCTGTCGGAGACGGTGCCGGCACCGGCTGTCGCATGCACCCGGCACCAGGTTCTCGGTTCGGATTCCCGCCTAGGACAACCAACCCTTTCATCCCTCCGGGTCCAGTAAATTGGTACCAGACTTGTCTGGGAAGGATAAAGCACCCAACTGTTTATTGGTTGGCCACCTCAAGTTATTGTACAGGCCAAATACGCAATTCAAACTGCCGAATTCAAATTGCCAGCACGATATTCCGTAGGAGTAGGTTGCGTGGCTTATCCCAAGTATGATTGCATAACGCCGTCCTTTTATATCCTATCCTATCCCGCCTATCCTTTTTATCCTTTATGGGTGACATTTAATACGACGCCGCAGTCACATTTAATAACCCTGCAAAGACTTAATTTTTTACTATACCATCAGCAAAATCGTAATTAAAATTAATTGGTATTGGTCGACACCGCTTACTGTCCGACGGCAGTAATACTCCTCCGAATCCCATGGTCACTCTCTCCACCCCTCCCCCTCTCCCGAAATACTTCCTTTCCTATGTGCTGGCAAAGAAACGGAGTGAGAGTCAAGCACGCACATGTGACACTGAGTACCGATTCACGTGTCACTACGTTGCCACGCCATCTATGACACTCTTTCTGCACTCTGACACACGTGCCACGACTCCTGTAAGCGGTCTTCAGAAATCCGACACGCACCCCCCCCCCCTTATTCACGTTTCCCCCCTCTTCCCCCCTCTAATGGTCTCCCTTTGTTGGTCCTCTCCTAGTAGCCGCCCTAACTCGGAATCTCTACGCAAGTTGGGCAACGTCTTCAGCACGTCTTCTCAATCCCTACGTACGTTGAGCGACGTCTTAAGCACGCCTTCTGAATCATTACCAAGTTGGACGACGTTGAACGACTCTTCAGCACGTCTTCTGAATCCTTACGCACGTTGGACGACGTCTAGCGAAGGTCTTCTGAATACCTACGCGCGTTAGACGACGTCTTCAGCACGTGTTTTGAATACAAACACACGCTGAAGGACGTCTAGGGCACGTCTCCTGAATCTCTACGCTCTGCACTCGATCCCCATTCATACCATGACGCGTTGCCCCTTGAATATCTCGTAAACTTTAACGATCAGCCGCCAAGGATATAGTTCGCCAGCAATCGCCCATGGTTAGGCTCAAAGAAAGCCCGGCTGGCCTACGCCGCACTGTCGTAGGCATCTTTTGGCTTCAGTCCCCCCTCCCCGTGACGGACACGTGACATTAGCCGTTTATATATAGTAGGATAGTCATCAGAGTACACCCCCCCCCCGCCCCCTCACAGTCGTCCCCTTTAAAAGAAAAAAATTTATTTTTCCGACAACTCAAGCCATCAGTTGCGACTCCGTTGTCGGTTCGAAGAGCACTCCAAAATTTTTTGTAGGGTAAGCACTTGAACGATCGCTGTCCATTGCAAAATTTTATAGAATACGGTTTCAGATCCTGGGCTATACGAAAGCAGGATGAACACGCGATCAGCGTCGCGCAGCGTGGAATCGAGAGGACGATGCTCGGAGTGAAACGACTCACGCAAGTGAGAGAAGGCCTCCGGAGTTCCGAGCTTCGCCGACGCTCGAAAATCAGAGACGCTGTCGCGTGGGCCAAGTTGTCGAAAATTAGGTGGGCCGGCCACGTAATGCGCTTCGCAGACACCCGCTGGACGAGAGCCATCACCGACTGGATTCCGCGGGATGTCAAAAGAACACCAGGACGCCCACCAACGCGTTGGTCGGACTTCTTCGTGAAAGCCCTGAACGACCGATATGACGCTCTTCGTGTCCCTCGAGCGAGGAGGATCCATTGGACCACTCTGGCACGCGACAGGGACGAATGGAGACGCTGCTGGCACCCGCTCGAGCAATTCGATGATCAACGGGACGACAGGTGATACAGGTGATACGGTTTCAGATCCAGATAGCACCGCTCATTAGAAAAATATGTCATGTCATCACATTATTTTAAAATCGTGGAAAAGGTGAATCCTGCCTGACTGATTCACCGCTGTAAGAATTCTTTACCTTTTCCACCGTGGAACAGTCAGCGTTTAAAATTTCTTAGAACCCGTTTCCACATTCATAGCTTGTCTTCCCCAGTAAACAAACCTGCGGTTCACTCACCACTTTGTCAAATCCGCACTTGGAAGAAACAACTTATTAAGAGATTAAAAATTACCTACAAAGCTGACAAATTACGAGACAACACTCTTCTGAACCCAAAACACAAAGCGACTCTCCTTTCCACAAGAAATACAACAGTACAACGGCACCATTGTGCTTTACGGACTCCAGAGGACGAGGAGAAGTCGAAATTTTTTTTTCGCCTCAACTTCGCCCAGGGGGCATTTGGGGTGCTGATCGCGAATCTGACATCCGTTTTTCGTTTTACGCTGGAGTACGGTAGATTACGGTGGTACCGGTAACTAGGGCTGTCGAGGTCATAATCACCGATTTCGCCCAAACTTTGCCTAGGGGGGTTAATTGGGGTGCTGATCACGAATATGACATCCGTTTATTGTTTTGTGCTGGAGTACGGTAGGTTGCGGTAGGTTCGCCCAAACTTCGCCTAGGGGGGTTAATTGGGGTGCTGATCACGAGTCTGACATCCGTTTTTCGTTTTACGCTGGAGTACGGTAGATTACGGTACGTACCGGTGACTAGGGCTGTCGAGGTCATAATCACCGATTTCGCCCAAACTTCGCCTAGGGGGGGGGGGTTAATTGGGGTGCTGATCAGGGGTGCATACAAAATTCTGTGCGTTAATTTTTTTAACGAATTTTTTTAACGGAAAATTTTCGTTAAATTTCCGGTAAATCGTTAAATTTCATTAAAAAATAAATTTAGCTGCAAACCATTATTTCAATTGAAAAGATCAAGAAAAACCTTATACGTTTCAACTTTAAGAGGTCAACAGCTAAAGTTTAAGGAATGGAGTGTAGCACTGCAACGTAAAATAAACAACTCATCACCATCAAGCACAGAAAAATAAACAAGCCTTCAGCAACAAATTTTCAACAGGGTGTGGAATAAGAAGAGATATGGAATTATCATTCAGGATTATCACCGACAAGGCATCTTGTACCCGGAGTTCCCCCCCCCCCCCTCCTTCCTAGTTCTTTTGTCTGACTGTTCTGCGAGCATATACAATCTCGATGCAGGCACCAGCCCAACAAATACAGAAAGAATTAATAAAAATGCAATTAAAAGCCTATCAGCGGAATGCTAAGACGTCGAACGCACGATTTTCTCGAGCCTTGTGCGTGGAACTAATCCTTTTTTGCAACGCCGGGACCGTGACACGACATCGTCGAAAAGGTGTGACGCGTCGTCAACGTGTTAGCGTTCAGGAAAAGTAGCTTCTCTAATTTTTGATACTAGCGTTTTTCTACAATCGTTTAAAAAACGTCCAGCGGCTGAAAACTTCTCTCCTTCTCGACTATTCCAGGTGGCGAGGAAAAGTATTCAAAAGGGCAAAAGCAAAAGATAAGCAACGCGAGATGGGGATAGGCATATCTTATAAGGAGATTAGACGAGTATCTTTGAGGATTCATTGACGTGCTAAGGAGTTAGCGAAAAAATGTCTATCCTCAAAATACATCAAAGGATTAGGATAAAGGACGGCATTATTCAATCCCTTTTGTGGAATGTGACACACATTCTACTTCTAGGCGATATCGTGGAGACGATTTGAAGGCGTATTTGGCGATACAATGACTTGCGGTGGCCAGCCAATGGACAAGTCAGCGCTTTATCCTTCCCAGTCAAGTCTGGTGTACATATTCATCGACCCCAGAGGGATCGAAGACTGATTGGCGTTGACGGGAAAACCGAATCAGGAACCTGGTATCGGATGTTTTTTGGGAACAGTCCTAATCGGAAGGACAAGACCTGCAACATTATATAATACTAGAGATAGATGTGATAAAGTCACTGAGAAAGAAGTCCGTTAAAAATTCCGTTAAATTTCTAAAAATTTCCGTTAAGTCGTTAAGCTAGATTTTAACGAAAAATGCCGTTAATTCGTTAAATTCGTTAAATCGTTAACCGTTAAATGTGCACCCCTGGTGCTGATCACGAATATGACATCCGCTTTTGTTTTATGCTGGAGTACGGTAGGTTACGGTAGGTGCGGGTGACTAAGGCTGCCAAGGTCATGGTCACCGATTGCGAGCAATCCCATCCTTCAAAACCATTCCTAGAAATCGGCTGCGCCCATGCTTAACTTGTCAAAGACGTCCTTCAAAGTCGCGCAGCTCTTCCTGGCAGCGGTTGTGGAACAGTGCCTGTAGAGCGATGATGCTTAGATTGCTATCTCTCGATTAGGTCTTCGCCTATCGAAGAGTTTCCCGCAAAATTGCGCACTCTTTCAGGCGATCGATACGGGACCATTTGCATCCTGTGCCACTACCGTAGCGCCTCAGAAAACCACTGTAGCAGAGGTTTCGGCGAAATCGGTGATTATGACCTCGGTAGGCTTAGTCACCGTAATCTGTATCTACCGTAATCTACCGTAATCGGCCCAAATTTCAAAAACGGATGTCAGATTCGTGATCAACGCCCCAAATAACCCCTTGTGCGTAGTTTGGCAAAAGTTTTTTCCGACCTCTCCTCTTCCTCTGGAGTCCGTAAAGTAAAGAGTAAAGTACAATAGTGCCGAGAGGTTCTTACTATTAGTGGATACTTACAGTAGTCGTGAGCTTCCATGTTGAGCAATAATTTTCGAGTAGAACTCCTGCTCCGTTAAAGCATTAGTATTTTCGGGTGTCTCGCTTGTTCGCTTTCTGGTACAGATCAGCAATACAGCGACGACGGTGATCTTAAAGTGCAGATCTCGTTGATGACATAGTGTAGATGTAGATCTCTTCTAGTCGGAGTGGAGAAGTGACTTGCACGTTTACGTACTAAAAGTTACAGCGTTAACAACAGGCCGCTACTAGCTAAAGTGCATGTGTGTAGCACGAATATGTTAAAAGAAGGCAATATGTACCTGTTCGAACACCATACATGTCTTTCACCTATATAGTACTAAGAACAAGTTGAGGGCTCTCGTAAAAGCTTAAGAAATAGAAATTTTCTATTTTCTACATAGCAGTATGGATTGCGCCATGCACTCGTCTGAATTCCTGCATTTTACACTCGATTAATTGTGTTTCGCTTGAATACCTGTTCCAATTTCTTCACAGAGTAGCTGTTTTAATCGAGTTGTGCCTTTTAAAGTATAAAACTTAAAAAACCTAAACGGCTTGCAAAAAATGCAAGGTATCCTAAAAAATGCGCTTTATTTGAAAGGTTCTAACATTGTTGCTAGTGAAGCTTCTAAGGATGTCTAAGATTCAAATAAAAGCACAGGGTAACAAGATTTCTGTGCCGTGTAAGTAGTCAAGATTACGCCATGCCTACGCCTGAAACTCTACACTTTTGGACTGAATTGATTGCGTATGGGCTGAATGCTTGTTACAATCCTGTTACCAATTGGCCAGATTAACCTGCGCTGTGCTTGTTTCAAATCTTTCCGTCGCCTAGTAGCTGCAGTTAGGCCAATTAACTTCTCAACTCAGCTTTAATGCTGCTTCATCAGTCCACAGAATCCGTCTTGAAAAATGGGGCTCCTACTCACCTGTGTTTCCAGTGGTTGCCAAGCTCTAAACTTTAAAATAGGCTTAGCAAAGAGTAACCTGGCCATGAATTGACAAGACTATAGCAGGCATTCGGCCCATCCACAATCAATAAATTCTGAAATGCAGGGTCTCAGGCGGAGACATGGCGAAGTCTTTTAAACCTTCACCAGCAGCAATGTTAGAAGCTTTCAAACATTACCACATCTTTTAGAGGATACCTGCATTATTTGCAAGTTGTAAAGCGTTTTTAAGTTTTGGACCTTAAAAGCAGCACAAATTAATCGATACAGCTACTTTGTGAAGAAATTATAACATGTATTCAAGCGAAACACAATCAATCGAGTGTAACATTCTAAATTTCGGACGAGTGCATGGCGCATTCCATACCGCTTATATGTGAGAAAATTTCTATTTTGTTCAGCTTTCAAATGAGCCTTTAACTTTTTCACTACTTTTACCGTGAGCAAAGTTATCACCTTTCAAAGAGTGTATACATTTTTTTGAGACACCCTATATATTAGATTAACCCCTATGTGCCCTCCTCCCAAACCTTATATGTACAATTTTCACGTCTCATTGGACATTTTTCAAATCAAATTAGACACTTTTCAAAGTAAACTCGACACTTTTAGAGTCAAAATGGACATTTTCAGATCGAATTGAACACTTTTCAATTGAACTCTCTTCTAAGTTAGCTTTAAAACTTTTGAAATCAAAGCGAACTCTTCCAAATCGAAATGACCTTCAGGCAGGTCAAACTACAAACTCCTACGACCGCAGATGGTAATGAAGTCCCCTTCGCAGCAATTATAAAGAGGTTTTAACACATTTGCTTAAGCCTGGAGCGGCTGGTAGAGAGGCTATATACTGTTACAAGATGTTTTGTTGCGATTAAAACTCTTGCGCCAGGCGGGACTCGAACCCGCATCTTCTGCTTTCCGGGCAGCGATGTTCGCCTTACACCACGGCGCTGTTTGACCGCAGGTAACATCCGCTGACAGATCTGGAGGATATCGCGGATGTTACGTGCGGTCAAACAGCGGCGTGGTGTAAGGCGAACATCGCTGCCCGGAAAGCAGAAGATGCGGGTTCGAGTCCCGCCTGACGCAAGAGTTTTGATCGCAACAAAACATCCTGTAAAAGCTTATAAAGAGGTTGTTTTAAAGGGACTTACGCAGCAGGCAAGCTGGAGCAACTTTTCTCGCCTTTTCCGAGGCCGCATGCGCTGATGTGAGAGTGCTTCTCGACGGAGCAAATGATAGCCGAGGACAAACTTGTTGAGGAAAAACGTGGCTCGCAAACTGTGAGGAGTATCACGTAGACTGAAGACGTTACAGTCCTAATCCAAATTTTCTTGTCGAATTGGACACTCTTCGAATCAAATTGGACGCTGTTCATGTCAAATTGGATACCCTTTTGAGCTAGCTTAAGACTTTTGAAATCAAAGCGAACGCTGCCAAATCGAAATAACCTTTGGGCGGGTTAAACTACAGACCCACTTAAATAGTTGGAATAAATTTTTGTTAAAAAAATTTGTAGAACTTTCTTTGAATTTTTTGTACTTCAACTGCCCCAACAAGTGTAAATAATATTGGCGCAACTAGTGGACGAGGGGGGCAGTCCATCAGTACTCGAAAAAGTTACGGGTTTTTACCAGTTTGACCTAGGCCCCTCTCGGTGCAGCTTGCATTACACGTACGTACGCGTGCAATGGGGGAAATTCCACGTCACCAAACCCGACTGCTATGTTCAAGGCGGTCGAAACCAAGGACTGCCTCCCCCGTCCACGTGTTGCGCCTAATAATTTTATAAAAATGTTACTTTTCAAGAAAAAGGTTTAAAAAACTAAAGTTTATAAAAAATTGGACACCCTTTGGTTTTGGTGATTTTTAACTTTAGTTTTTATAAAAAACTAAGGTTAAAAAAGAAAAAGTTGTAAATTAAATTTTGTTTTAAAGCGAAGCAAAGCAGCAATTGTGTAGCGCATTAAAAAATGGATCGCGCCATGCACTTGAAAAGCAAGTCGCAATGTTTATTTGATTGGTAGTAGAAATACTGCTAACATGCAGCAAGAATGTTCGCATATGTGTGTTTTTACAAATGTTCACGTTGCACCGCTTGCAGGTGTAAAAATGCAAACAGAAATGTTGCTGTCAATCGAATAAAAATCGCGAAGTTTCGGACGGGGGCGTGGCGCAATCTCCGTTTTGGCGCCTTCCCGCTCTTCAAAACAAGCTTTAAATCATTGTTTTCCTCGAGAAATAAAATTTTTATAAAATTTTAAGCCACGGGTTCTCTTATTGTGATGTCAATTAAAACTTCATAGAAAGTTATACTATTAGGTTGTAACGAAATAAATGGCACTGAACCACAGTAAATTTAAACAGTTAATATCTCGGCTTGTAGGCAAGTTTATTAATGGAAATAAAAACTTTCTGATTCTACACATCTTTGCCAACGTGACACAAGCTTTTTTATCCCAGTAGCATAAAAATCAGAAGTTCTGGAATTGACGAAATCTTCGAAGGCACCTGTTGGTATTTGAATATTTTCCCTACCAAGAAGTCGCCAAGATGCTTGAAGAAATGGTAGTCTGTTGGGAGAGGTCGGGAGAAAACGGAGGATTTGGTAGAGTTTCAATGCTCAGCTCATTCAATTTCTGCAACGTCATTCGTGCTACATGGGGGCGAGCATTGTCGTGCAGAAGGAGAACTCGCCTCCGGTTCACCAAGGCCGGCCGGATATCCTTCAACTTTTTCATCATTTCTTCAATTTCAATGCAGTACTTCTCTGCCGTGATGGATTCACCGGGAGGGAGGAAGCTGTGGTGAATAATTCCCAGCGAACACCACCATACTGTCACCATTACTTTCTTTTGGTGCAATTCCGGCCTCGCAAAAACCTTGGGGCTCTCATCGCTGTCCACTCACTGTGCCGATCGTCGCCTGTTGTCGTACATTATCCATTTCTCGTCACAGGTTACGATGCGATCAAGGAATGGGTCCGTTTCGTTCCGTAGAAGCAGTGCGGACGAGATCTCATATCGTCGGTTTCTTTGCTCCTCAGACAGCTCGTGAGGCACCCATCTTTCCAGCTTTTTGGTCTTTCCAATTTCCTTCAGATGTCGGGCAGCTGTGTTGTGACTGACGTCAAGAACCTTCGCTATCTCCCTGGTACCCTTGTGTGCATCCTCCTCTACCACATCTCTCAGCTTGTCCTCATCAACATCACTATGCCTCCCACGACCTTCATGTCCTTCCAAGCTCTCATCTCCATTCCGGAACTTCTGATACCAACGATACGCCATCCGAATTGTGGAACATCCTTGACCGAATGCGGCGTTGATCTTCTTGTCCGCCTCCTTAGCTGTAGTGCCCAGCTTGAATTCATACAAGTAAATGCCTCGGATTACCCTTTTGTCCATCTGCAAAAAAGTCAATAACACTCTAAAGTTTTCCCACTTTTACATAGAAAATTTGGTACTCACCGGCAGAGCAAAGTTTGCGCTTCTAAATGATATGCCACATTTTACGGTTTGCTCTTGATCAAACGCGTAAAGACGCGCCAAAAAAAATGGCGCGAGCCAGTGCCATTTAATTCGTTACAACCTAATAATATTTTCCTTGAACAAAAACTTATTCGAACATTTTCGGAGAGCCTCTAATTTAATGTAGAAGAGGCTCATTTCGATTTGGAAGAGATCGCTTTGATTTAAAAATTCCTAGGCTAGCTTAGTAGCTTAGAAGAGTGTCCAATTTGACGTGAAAAGATTAAGGTAACAGTGTGGTGGTCGGCGGCAGGCGCGATTCAGCTTCTTGGAGCAAGGTCGAACCATCACAGCCGAGTCCTCTGACGAAGTCGACGAGGTGTACCGATCATTACGTGAACTGCTGCTGGTACTGGCCAACAGAAGAGGTCCCATTCTTCTCACGGGAACGCTAGCCCACACGTTTCGCAAATCGGCATGCGAAAATTAAACGAACTAGCTAGGGAAGGGTTTCGATTTCCCATGGAACTTCAAGTTGAGACCAGGATCATTAGAAAGAGCTCGGAATGCTGACTACAAATATGGGTGTCAAAATTGCGAAATGAAACTCCTGAGCGAGTTATGACCTGCCGAAGTTGGGTGGTCCGACCGCAGGCTGGCCGTGTGAAAGAGCTGGCGCGAGAGCGATGAGTCATTAGGGTTCCGTAAGAATGGTCGCTAGCTGCAGCGGTGGCGCAGAGGTAGTGATCGCGTCGTCTCGCGTGACGTCGTTGGTTCGGTTCCCATTGCTGCAGGTCTTTTGCACATCATGATTTACCTTCGAAATGACCTTTTATTCTAAATTATGACACGTGTTTGATGAAATAGGCGGGAAAACTGCTATACACATTTGAAAAAAGTGTGAAGGCAAAAAAATTACTACGGTGACATTGGTGACACCTATGGACGTTTTTTTCTTTGGCTCGATGAAAAACTTTATAAAAAAGGTCAGGCCGTTTGCCATGGCAAATAGCGTGGAGTTCGATATTACCCAGAGAGACAACCTACTGAAGGCTAGATTGCTAGAAACAATTCCAGTTGCTCAATATAAGATTTGGACTCTATTTACGCAAAATGGTCAATAAAAATGTCACCATGGCAGTTTTTGCTTTCAAGCATTTTTACAAACGTGTATGATAGTGTTCCCGGCTATTTAATCAAACGCGTCAGAATTTAGAAATGTATTTTGAAGATAAATAATGATGTGCAAAAAGACCCGCAACAATGGAGACCGAACCAACCGTGCTACACGTGGCGACCAGCACTACCACCATAGCTGGCTGCTCGTCCTTACGGAGCCCCTATGACTCATCGCTGTCGCGCCAGCTCTTTCGCATGGCCAGAGTGTTCTGATTCGAATAATGCTTATTTCGACTCAATCCGATGGGTATGAAGTAGGTTATGATCTTCCATGTCCGACTGTCGCTGATCTTGGCATAATTTTAAACAGGAATCGTAGAGTTGCCTTGACCTCGAGACCAAGATTGATATAATATTTATCCGGCTAACGTTTCGGCGCAACCGCCTTCATCAGAACCTGGAAAAACAAGGGAGCTTAGAGAGGTTGTTCGTCCAAGGACCCCTTCAAGTCGCAGAGGTCTAAGAAGATAGAGATGGAACGAGACAGAGCAGAAGTGGCACAGTCCCAACTAACCTTAAGATTGCAGCCGAGAGGCTGTCACGTCACCCTCGAATGGAGGCAGGTTGGATGAATGAGACTCTCCCCTTCCAGTCATCTCTTCAGCGACCATCCCTCTGTTACTATCTGGCGTTAGACCGCAAAGATCAGCAAAAGGGGCGAGCTCCTGAGTTACCATCACGCGCTCCTCTCTCCTATTCATTACGGGATTCCTTGAGGCAATCCACAGCGCTTCAAGAGTCTTACGTACTGTGATGTCGGCCTCGCGCGCTAGTACTGTCACCGCTACACCAAAGATTGCGCCTGCATGACTTCGCAGCCTGTGTTCTCCTAGCGGTGTCGAATGCTTGCATTTGTTAAGTCCATCGATGTGCTCCTTCATCCTCACCCAAAGTGGCCTGCCTGTCTCACCGATGTATTCCTCTTTACACTGAGAGCAGGTTATGAGGTACACCACTCCCGAGACCATGCAATCTCCTCCTTTACCGAACGGACACACCACACATGAAGGAGTAGTACAAGCGCAATCATACAGGCGGTTCCGCACGAGCTGCGCCTTGAGATTACTAGGTGGTATCTCAGTTAGCCTAACCAGGTCGTCCAATCCAGCTCTACGAATACAGTTTCGTACTTGAGCGCTTAAAGCATCCGAAATAAATGGGACTGAGAAAGCAATCTTGGTGCGCTCCTGGTTTCTGCCCATTCGTTCTCTTGCAGGCCGACGACGTTGCACACGCAGGCTTTCAGTAGCATGACCAACATATCCATTGGACAATGCAATTCGAGAAGCCATTTCCCTTGACGAACACCTGAAGTCTTCATTAGAAGACACCATGGTCGCTGTGTGGAACATTTTCCTGATAATGGCCCTTTTAGTACTGCTCGGATGTGCAGAACGGAAATGCACCAAGATGTTCTTGTTACTAGGCTTTCTATACCACTTGGTGTGGAAAGTGCTACGAGAGAAATTCACTTGCACGTTGAGGAACGGCAGCCAGTTGTTTGTCGGTTTCTCTCTTGTGAGCTTAATATGCTCCGCTTGATGCTTGAGCAGGTCGAAGCAGGAATCCACTTCGCTTTGTGTTGCACAAACTATGAAACAATCATCTATATACCGACAGTAAAGTGGAGGCCTGCTTTTCAACACGGGTCTCTTTTTTCTTGACATATATGCTATAGCCAGCACAGGTGCCAAACGTTGACCCATTGCGAGCCCCCTTATCGGCCTGTAGTACTCATTGGACCATTTGAAGATGTTGCACTGAAGACACTCATCCACAAGTGCCATTATTTGAGCTATACTGAGCCCATAGTGAAATCTTGGTCCTGGTACTCCCCAAGCATTTCGTAAACGGCTTGCATTGCATTCTCTCTAGAGACATTTGTGTACAACGATGTAACGTCAAATGACTTCATCACACAGCTGCCTTCCATATATGCTTCTCGGAGTTTTGCTAGAAATGCGCAAGTATTAGGGAGGTGTGCCGGTACAAACCTGAGCAACTGTACAAGAACCACATTTAGCAGCCAAGAAATACGGTCTGCTGGGCCACCCACGCTACTTATAATTGGTATAACCTTGAACTGCGAAGGATCATCAAGACCGTCACCTGAAGGTAGCTTATGTGTCTTAAGCACATACAGTACCGGACGCGTCTTTTGAATAGACGCCGAAAAAACCGCATTTTTGCGGTTTTTGCGTCTTTTTGCTATAACTCGACCGAAAGTCATCCATTTGAAAAACCAAGGGTACGTCTGAGCTCAGGAGATGGAGCTCTATCGTTTGGTGTATACATTTTATACGAAAGATCAAAAATGGCCAAAATTGAAAACTTGCGCTCCATTGAGAAGGCCGGCCGCGGACGAGTTGTCGGCCGCAAGGCGTCGAAAACCGTTACATGTCCACAATTCCTCTAATTTGCGGTGTTCTGAGAAACGGATGGTACCGTTCGATTCGTCTCCTCGAGATCTACACAATCATGTATACAAATTCGCCAAACCACCGCATTTTCGCAGTGGGTGGTCAAAGATGTCCGGAGGAGACTTTTTGCCACTGGGGAAGCTTATTCCAAGACTTGCATGTTTTCGGAGCATCTGAAGCTTGGCATAAAGTGTTTTCTCATGCCGGGAATCCTCTGGGAGTGCGCCGTGCACAATGCATATAGGATCAAACCTATCAATCGAGGGGGGGGGGGACAGTTTGTAGAGTGAGCATTTAGGGAGTTTTATGAGAAATTCTCAGCCGTCCTACTCAGGAATTGCTGTACTATGTTCCGGCGAGACTTTGGAGTGCGCTGTGCACAATGTATATAGGATCGAACCTATCAATCGACTGGGCGCGACAGCTTGTAGAGTGGGCGTTTGGAGAGTTTTTATCAGAAATTCGCAGCCGCCCTACTCAGGATTTGCTGTACTCTGCTTGGCGAGACTAAGGAGTGCGCCGGAGCAATGCATATGGAATGGAACCTATCAATCGAGTGGGGCAACCGCTCGCAGATTGCACGCACGGGCGTTTTCAGAGCGCAGTAACTCTGTAAAATTCGAATCGTTTCGGCTGCAACTCCTGGGTCTTGTAATCAGTAAAACGGCCTAGTAGTACGCTAAAGTAGAGCGGGGTACCTTAAGAAACGGCAATGTTGCAGAGGTGCGAATATGAAGGTGAGGCTTGTGTGACGTATTTTTTCCGATTTCGGTGGACCACTGCGGGAAGACGCGGCAAGCTGACAGCCTCAAAACGCGTAGGCGAACAGGATGTTAAGGGTACTTTACGATTACATGCTCAGAACACCTAAGCTGCATAAACTGCCTTAGCTTCAGCTGCCAGTTTGAAGCGGCAGAAGATAGCAGTTAGAGTTTCTTACGCTCTTACTCAGCCAACATTGAGTCTTCGACACTAGCAATGGCACCACTCTGTTCACCATGAAAAGCGCTATCGAACGGTATCCATTTCGACCGACTTCGGGAACATCGATTTTTTGACGGTTTCCCATTGAGGACGAGGCCGCTCGAGACCGCGGCCCGCGGCAGGCGGACGGTGACGTCATCGAAAATCGACACCTTCAAATTGTGCCATGCTTGATACCATTCGATAGAGCTTCTCATACTGAATTGAATGGTGTTATTAAGAGCAGACAGAACTGTAACCTGGGCGAGTAAGAGCGAGGAGAACATCGACCGTTATTGTGCTAAATTGCACGCGCGGGCGTGTTTGGAGCGTGATAACTCTGTCAGATTCAAATCTTTCTGGGTGGAGCGTGTGGATTCCGTAGGCAGTAATATGGCCTAGTAAAGCGCCAAACCACAGCAAATTATCTTACGAATTGGCAAGGTTACCGCGGTGCGAAAATGCAGGTTGGGCATGTGTGACACGACTTTTTCAGATTTCGGTCGACCGCTGCGGGTACAAGAGGCGAGCTAACGGCATGCAAACTCGTGGACGAGCAAAACAGCGAAGGCGCTTTACGAAGATCTGGTCCTAACTCTCCAGCTGCCTAAACTGCCTTAGCCCCATCTGCCTTTTTAGAGCGGAGGACGGCAGCGGTGAAACTTCTTCCGCCCTTACTCGCCCATGTTCGAGCTTTCGAGCCCCAGCAAGGGTACCGTTCTGTTCAGCTCATAAAGCCCTATCGAACGGTATCAATTTCGACCAATTTTGAAAACATCGATTTTTTGACAGTTTCTCATCGAAGACGGCCGCGCCAGACGGACGATGACGTCATCGAAAGTCGATATTTCCGAAATGGGTCGAGTTTGATACCGTTTCATAGAGCTTTTCGTGCTGAATTGAACGGTGTTTATGAGTCGCGAGAACTGTTATCTGGGCGAGTAAGAGCACGGAGAAAATAGACCGTTGTTGTGCTTAATTGCACTCGCGGGCGTGTTCTGAGCGCAATAACTCTGTCACATTTGAATTTTTCCGGCTACGACTTGTGGATTTTGTAAGCAGTAGAATGTTAAAGAGGTGCGCTGAATCGAACGGTATCAATAGCAACGTAGCTTATGATTGTACAAAGTTGCAACGGTGCGAAAATGCAGGTAAACCTTGTGTGACACGATTTTTTTTTCCAATTTCAGTCGACCACTGTGGGGACGCGCGATCAGCTAATGGCCTACGAATGCGTAGGCTATCAATGCTGTTATGCTGCTTTACGATGAAGTGCCCATAGCTCCTCATCTGCCTAACCTGCATTAGTCCCAGCTGCCGTTTTGGAGATGCAGAGGGCAGCGGCGAAGTTTCTTCCGCCCTTACTCGCCCAAATTTGAGTTTTTGACGCACCAGATGGCACCGTTTTGTTCAGCTCGAAAAGCTCTATCGAACGGTATCAACATCGGCGAACTCCGCGAAAATTGATTTTTTCACAGTTTCTCTCGAAGACTCTCAAAGATTTGAATCTGACAGAGTTATCACGCTATAAAACACGCCCGCGCGTGCAATTTAGCACAATAACGGTCGATGTTCTCCTCGCTCTTACTCGCCCAGGTTACAGTTCTGTCTGCTCTTAATAACACCATTCAATTCAGTATGAGAAGCTCTATCGAATGGTATCAAGCATGGCACAATTTGAAGGTGTCGATTTTCGATGACGTCACCGTCCGCCTGCCGCGGGCCGCGGTCTCGAGCGGCCTCGTCCTCAATGGGAAACCGTCAAAAAATCGATGTTCCCGAAGTCGGTCGAAATGGATACCGTTCGATAGCGCTTTTCATGGTGAACAGAGTGGTGCCATTGCTAGTGTCGAAGACTCAATGTTGGCTGAGTAAGAGCGTAAGAAACTCTAACTGCTATCTTCTGCCGCTTCAAACTGGCAGCTGAAGCTAAGGCAGTTTATGCAGCTTAGGTGTTCTGAGCATGTAATCGTAAAGTACCCTTAACATCCTGTTCGCCTACGCGTTTTGAGGCTGTCAGCTTGCCGCGTCTTTCCGCAGTGGTCCACCGAAATCGGAAAAAATACGTCACACAAGCCTCACCTTCATATTCGCACCTCTGCAACATTGCCGTTTCTTAAGCTACCCCGCTCTACTTTAGCGTACTACTAGGCCGTTTTACTGATTACAAGACCCAGGAGTTGCAGCCGAAACGATTCGAATTTTACAGAGTTACTGCGCTCTGAAAGCGCCCGTGCGTGCAATCTGCGAGCGGTTGCCCCACTCGATTGATAGGTTCCATTCCATATGCATTGCTCCGGCGCACTCCTTAGTCTCGCCAAGCAGAGTACAGCAAATCCTGAGTAGGGCGGCTACGAATTTCTGATAAAAACTCTCCAAACGCCCACTCTACAAGCTGTCGCGCCCAGTCGATTGATAGGTTCGATCCTATATACATTGTGCACAGCGCACTCCAAAGTCTCGCCGGAACAGAGTACAGCAATTCCTGAGTAGGGCGGCTGAGAATTTCTCATAAAACTCCCTAAATGCTCACTCTACAAACTGTCCCCCCTCGATTGATAGGTTCGATCCTATATGCATTGTGCACGGCGCACTCCCAGAGGATTCCCGGCATGAGAAAACACTTTATGCCAAGCTTCAGATGCTCCGAGAACATGCAAGTCTTGGAATAAGCTTCCCCAGTGGCAAAAGTCTCCTCCGGACATCTTTGACCACCCACTGCGAAAATGCGGTGGTTTGGCGAATTTGTATACATGATTGTGTAGATCTCGAAGAGACGAATCGAACGGTACCATCCGTTTCTCAGAACACCTCAAATTAGAGGAATTGTGGACATGTAACGGTTTTCGACGCCTTGCGACCGACAACTCGTCCGCGGCCGGCCTTCTCAATGGAGCGCAAGTTTTCAATTTTGGCCATTTTTGATCTTTCGTATAAAATGTATACACCAAACGATAGAGCTCCATCTCCTGAGCTCAGACGTACCCTTGGTTTTTCAAATGGATGACTTTCGGCCGAGTTATAGCAAAAAGACGCAAAAACCGCAAAAATGCGGTTTTTTCGGCGTCTATTCAAAAGACGCGTCCGGTACTGTACAGCACTGGACAGGTGGGATGGTCACACTTCAGTCGCGCTGTCAGGGTTCTTGGGAGGTTTGCTGATCGTGATATCTCAGTCCACTTCCGATTTAGCCGGCGGAACTGTCTAGCAAACTCCTCATAGGTAGACCGATTATAGACGCTAGTGTCCTGCAAATGGATTCTGGTGATGCTCTTATGCAATTGTTGCGGCAGAACTACAATTTCCCCTCCCTTATCATTGACGCTTACTTTTATTATTCCAGACTCCCTTAAGTTCTTGATTTCGTCTAGGCCTCGTCATTGTTCTCCTGATAAATTAGGTCTTGGCCGTTTAGTGATGTTTCGCTGTAGAACGGTAAGTAGGGAGGTAGCTAAAATTCGAAACTTGTTATCCATGGCCCAGTTTGGCTGCTGCACACTAACAAATAAGCTGGGGAATGGTACAGGTGGTACTGACACGTTGCTTGCCAAAACCGGCTGATGACCTCCTTCATCAATTCTCGCCCTACAGCGCAATTGGTCCCGTACCTTCTACAAGCTCCCAACAATTTTCCGTACTACAACATGAGAAAGGCCCTGACTTGGAGCAAAACTCGGACTCATTTCCAATGCGGAAAGCGCCTCATGCGACAGGGACACGTCACCGAGCACGGTGACTCGCTGGGGTCTCCGCACCCTCACCCCCTCCATGACCGGGAGAGGAAACGGACGCTATTTGGTTATATGAGCTGTCCTCTCTGCTACTGTTCATACCACCCAATAGCTCCTGAAACTTTCGCTGCAACTTTACTTTAATTTTAGAACGAACAAGATCACAAATTCCTCTTGATTCACCCACTATCCTCCTCCAAAGGAGAGTTGGCAGAAACCGTTCACAACACATCTCTTTCGAAGTACACTTGTTCAATAAACTATGCACGTGATCTTGCTTGCTCCTTATCGCTATCTTCAGGATGTGCAGTTCGATCTCATTAACCAACAACCTCTCTAGGTTATGATCGTTTGAAGTGGGCCAGTCAAAACCGCCAAAACTTTTCGGCCAAGGTAATGCTATTTCGTTGCACTAGCAAGTGCACGTGCAACAAAAACACGAGCGCAATCCTTTTTCCAGTTACGCGGAGAAGAAATGCCGCAGATCGATCTTTCGGTAATGCATTTTCCTAGAGGGAATTAATACCCCCGACTTTTAGATGTGGAATGCACAGACGAAATTTTAATGTCATGTCAACGACAGCAGTCTAGAGAGTAGTGTAACTACTAGACACATGGCAACGCGTACGTGGCAGAACATGAGCGAAGTAATTTAGGTGCACCAGCTGAACATTCGAATCTGTTGATTCTCATTCTGCTCTAAATCTGGACCCAAAACGATAAGACATTCAAAGCAAAAGCTGCTTTATGTAGTAGAGGATGTATAACAAGCAGCGAGGAGCAGATTGCCAACATGCTTATAAACGTAGTTGAGGATCAAATTGACTGGACTTCCATAGGTTTTCGAGTGCAAAGTTAGGGCATTTCGATAAAAGGAAGAGCTGACGAGGGGTAAAGCGAAGTTCACGGCTTGAATGCAGTGCTCTGCTTGAAAATCGCATCATGTATGTATGTATGCATATTAAATGGGTGGTCATGTAGAAAAGTGCCTGAGTAAAGAAAACATAACACAACAGTCAACTCTAAAAGAACTCGAAGTAATACTGAGTATTACAACAAGAAAAATGGGCAAATAGGTGGCGGTAAAACTGGAGCTGATATCATTCGTTTGTTGTTTAATCTTACAGATTGTTATCCAACTACTTCGCAACCGCGCGAATAAAGCATAACGATAAAGGACGGCGTTATTCAATCCCTTTTGGGATGCTCCAAGCATTCTACTTCTACGGGATGTCGTGGAGGCGAGTTGAATGCGTATTAGGCCATACAATGACTTGCAGCCAATGTACAAGTCAGTGCTTTATCCTTCCCAGAAAGTCTGGTACCAATTCACCGACCCCGAAGGTAGAGAAGGCTTGGTTGGCCTGGGCGGGAAATCCGAACCAGGAACCTAGTACCGGGTGCAGGCGACCGGCGGCGCCTCCTCCGACTGCGCTCCACGCGTCCTTCGCGCTTCGCGAACGCGCGAATACATATTTTTCTAAGGGGACAGAATATCACCGTACCATACTCTTGGACTGGGCGGACTAGGTTTTGTACGCTTGCAAAAGTACCTGATGTTTGCGAGTCGATAGAGCTCTGAAGATGTTGTATATCAATCGGGTTACTTTAGTGGCAATATATTCGCGGTGGCTATCAAAACTCAGGTCCTCGCTCACTATAAACCCGAGGTCTCTGACACTTGTTGCTGAATTAACTGTTGCGCCACCAATATTCTAAGAGAAACGCGCATTTCGCGCCACCAATATTCTAAGAGAAACGCGCATCCAAGCAGAACCTTGGATTTTTCTTCAGACAGAGGCAATCCCCATCTTTCAGACCCCGAAACTACCGCATCTATCCCATTTTGCAGTACTTCCTGAGTCAGGTATGACATGGTACAGCTTCAAGTCATCTTCAAGTCGTCAGCAAGTGCACAGCATTTTACTCCCGTCTCGCACGCTAATTTAGAGAGATCGTAAGTAAAAATCATGTTTCGCAGCACGATGTTTCACTACAAAAACGAAAACGACTTTATTCAAATTTGTAGTTCTGCAAAATGTTAGGTCATGAACCACTCGTCGATATAGAAGACTACGAAGGTTGAAAAATCTTAGCCGCTTCTTGTAGTTGCGCATGCTCCGTGGGTGATCTCCACTTGGAAAATATTTAAAATCCTTCAGCCGCCGAAAAACCACATTGTCTTGTCATACAGATAAAACATCTGCAAAATTCGCCAACTGATAAGCCAAGGACACAGATTTAGGGCACGCAGCAAACCTGCGGTTAGGGTTTTTATATATCTAGTGATCTAAGCTTTGATTTCCATTATAAGGCAATTGTTAAAAGGGCGAATTGTCGTATTTACAACTTGTTTAAACTGCTCAAAACCAATGATTCTCTTTCACTTCTTCGTGTATATAAAACGTATGTTAGGCTTGCTTTCTAGAGCGGTACTTCAGTGTTTAATCCATTCAAAGTAAAAGACATTGCTCTTCTGGAAAGCGTCTAGAACAACTTCACCCGGAAATCATTTTAAGAGGTATGGAACTAATTACGACCGCATACCTAGGTCCAAACAGGGCCAAACAGCTCAAGTTACCTTGCCTCCGTAGTCGAAGGAAGATGGTCGACATGACCATGATGTTTAAGATTCTTACAAATAGAATTTCAATAGATCCCACGATATTTTTTGGTGCACCTCTGAGTACGAATAAGAGAGGGAACCTAAAGCTTTACCTTCCTGTTCGAGAATGCAGGCGTGATCAAACTGCCTCACTTACAGCACTCTTAAGGACTTGAATTTATTATCAGGCAAGAATGAAAGTATCATAAACATGTCTGTGAGTTTGTTCAAGTCCTTAATGGTACGTAAGAAGTTACGGTAACTGTGTTGTGTTTAATTATGTTTGCTGTAGTTTGTGTGTCCACGGATCTCCCTCGATACCACGGATCTCCCTCGATAGAGAGCCTTCGGGCTCTCTTGTTAAGAGGGATCTCGGGCCGCTTGTCGCAGGGCCACGTGGCGCGTCCCCGGGTGGTGGATAGGGGAATTAAACGCGAACCAAATGCGACCGTGTACTGCCCAGAAACGCAGGTGGGATGCAGGGGATGGACTCCTTGCTCCTGCTGTGTCGGGTCGACGCGTTCCTTGTGCGTGGGAGCGGCATGTTCGTGCACAGTGTGCGCGGATGTGTCCGTGACTGTGCGGATTGTAACTGTGTCGGCCCGGCCAAAAGCTTGCACTCGGTAGACTGGGAGTACATCGTGAGGCGATTCGAGGCCGCCTCAAAAGTCTCGCCCCGTCCCTTCGGGCAGTCTGGCTGGCTGCCCGGAGTTCTTCGCCGACGGAGCCTGACTAGCTGCCCGTGTTGTATGGAAGTCAAACACAGCAGCACTAAAGGGCCTCATTCCCCTGACCCCGAAAGAGCCCCCATTTCTGCAGCGATGGGAAGGACGAGTACGGAGGGGCTGCTAAAATCTCAGGGCCTAACCAGGCTGCGCAAATTGAGAAGGACTAGGATGACGATCTGTACTTACAACGCCCGCACACTTGCATCGGAAGCATCCGCCGAGGACCTGATGATGCAAGCCAGGAAGATCAAGTACGACGTCACCGGACTGACCGAGACGAGAAGACACCACCCCCTACACGCCGCCTACGACTCCGGAGAAGAACTGTTCCTCGGAACATGCGACAGCAGGGGAGTAGGCGGCGTTGGTGTCCTCGTCAACACGCACTTGGCCATGATCATCGATTCGTACGAGTCTCTGACCACCCGAATCGGACGTCTGCGACTGAAGCGATGTGGCGCCGTGCCAGCTTTGACTGTATTCGTCGCGTATGCCCCAACATCCGACTACGACGACGAAGAGGTCGAAGCCTTCTACGTGGAGCTGGAGAAGTTCTATAAGGAAGATCACACCTTCTACAAGGTGATCGTCGGCGACTTCAACGCTAAGATCGGACCGCGAAGGTCGCCGGAAGAACTTCACATCGGAACCCACGGTTTGGAGTGGAACGAGCAAGGTGAAAGGCTGTCTGAGTTTATCATGTCGACCAAAACCATCCATGGAAACTCACAGTTCCAGAAGCCTCCCTCCCTACGATGACCTGGGAATCTCCCGGTGGCCAATTCCACAACGAGATCGACCACATCATCTTCAATCGCAAGTATTGCCTGACCGACGTCTCCGTTGTCTCCAAGTTCTACACGGGATCGGACCACCGCCTCCTTCGCGCGAGGTTTCGCTTTTCGCGTCAAGGAGAGAAGGCTGCGAAGTTCAAGAAGAGGAATCCCAGAACGACCATCAACTGGGACCTCTACACCTCTCTTGTCGGCCTTTGGGAAGATGCCGTCATGGACAACGTCGATGAGGAATACGACCGCTTCGTGACCATCTCCACGATAGTGCTAAGGGAGCCAAGAGCTTGAAGACCACCAAGAGACGCCTGTCTCCGGAAACTCTCGAGCTTATACGCCAGCGTGGAGCAGCACGAGAGTCAGGCAACTACCAGCTGACGTCCGAGCTTGCGAAGCTATGTAGAGCGGCGATAAAGGAAGATCTCAAAGAGAGAAGGGCGGAAGTGTTGCTGAAGCAGCAGAGGCAGGGTTGAGCATCCGCAATGCCTGCCGAAACTTCACCAACTTCAAGACCAAGATGACCGCTCTCCGACGTCCTGACGGAACCGTCACCTCTTCCAGAAGGACCATGGAGAAGGTCATCCACGACTTCTACTCCGATCTCTTCGATAGCCACGTTCATCTGCTCCCTTGCCATCTTTCGCAGGATGGATACGTCGTCCCCTCTGTTCTCCCTTCCGAGATCCGACACGCCATCTCGTCGGTGAAGAAACGTACAGCACCCGGTCCCGACAGGATCAGACCCGAACACCTGAAGAAGCTCCCGCCAGCGCTCATCAACACCCTGGCGCGGCTCTTCACACGTTACCTGTCGGAGTGCAAGGTTCCATCTCAGTGGAAGACCAGCAAGACCGTCTTGCTGTACAAGAAGGGAGACGTGCACGACATTGGCAACTATCGCCCGATCTGCCTGCTGTCCGTAGTCTACAAGCTGTTCACTCGAGTCATCCTGAATAGGATCAGCAGAACGCTGGACGAAGGACAGCCACGCGAACAAGCAGGATTTCGGAGGATTCAGCACGATCGACCAGATACACACCATTACGAAGCTCATCGAAGTGTCGCGAGAGTATAAGCTGCCGCTGTGCCTTACGTTCATCGACCTGAAGAAGGCATTCGACTCCGTTGAGACTGAAGCGGTCCTCGACGCCCTGCTCACTCAGGGCGTTCCTACTCAGTACATCAGAGTCCTTCGAGAGCTGTACAGTGGATTCACGATTAGGATCTCTCCATTCTACAACGACGTCGTCATCGACGTAAGGAGAGGGGTTCGGCAAGGGGATACCATATCCCCAAAGCTCTTCAGCGCCACCCTCGAAAACGTCATGCGCGAACTAGAATGGGAAGACATGGGAGTGAAGGTCGACAGCCAGCAGCTGCACCATCTTCGTTTCGCTGACGACATCGTGCTCATAACACCGAACATCAGCCAGGCGGAGCGAATGCTGGCCGACTTCGATCGTGTATGTGGGAACGTTCGACTGCAGCTGAATCTTATGAAGACGATGTTCATGAGGAACGGACAAGTTTCTGATGTCCCATTCTCGCTTAACGGAACGAACATCTCCGAATGCTTCAGCTACGTGTATCTGGGTCGCGAAGTCAATATGGCTAACGACCTAGCGCCGGAGCTGAGCAGGAGGAAACAAGCGGCTTGGGGAGCTTTCAAGAGCGTCGAAGAAGTCGCGAAGAAGACGAAGAACGTCCGACTCCGTGCCGACCTATTCGATTCTACCGTTCTTCCTGCCCTAACATACGCCTCAGAGACCTGGGCTATACGAAAGCAGGATGAACACGCGATCAGCGTCGCGCAGCGTGGAATCGAGAGGACGATGCTCGGAGTGACACGACTCACGCAAGTGAGAGAAGGCCTCCGGAGTTCCGAGCTTCGCCGAGGTTCGAAGATCAGAGACGCTGTCGCGTGGGCCAAGTTGTCGAAAATTAGGTGGGCCGGCCACGTAATGCGCTTCGCAGACACCCGCTGGACGAGAGCCGTTGCCGACTGGATTCCGCGGGATGTCAAGAGAACACCGAGACGCCCACCAACGCGTTCGTCGGACTTCTTCGTGAAAGCCCTGAACGACCGACATGACGCTCTTCGTGTCCCTCGAGCGAGGAGGATCCATTGGACCACTCTGGCACGCGACAGGGACGAATGGAGACGCTGCTGGCGCCTGCTCGAGCAAGTCGATGATCAACGGGACGACAGGTGATACAGGTGATAGTTTGTGTGACCTAGTATTTGTTTATCTGCCATTACTTATGTAATGCATGACTATGTTCATGTCTGTTAAATAAATAATAAATATCGTTAATATTCGTGTGAAAGTTTTCTATATTTTTCAAGTTTTATTTGTCTGTTTTTAGAATGGGGACTCTATATTTGGGAACCACATTCTATTGATGGAATTACATAAGTTTTATGAAGCTTCAGCAATGCTGCAGGATTACTGCAGTATGTGCTTCTTAGGATATAAAACATGATTGAAAAGACCACGGTGATGTTGATGTGGTTATCAAAACACAGTCCTGTATCGAGATCAACGCCAAGATTGCGCGGATTACTGTCTATACCCAAAACATTGTTGTTGATTTTATATTCCGTCATGGGTAAGTTTCCCATATGAAAGGTAGACGTTTTTGAAAGATTGATTGGAATTTCCCACGTTGAAGCCCATTCCATCATTTTTTGATACAGACTATATTAAGGCATTATAAACTTTAGCTGATTCAATTTATTATAAGTTCCATATATTCTCACGTCATTAGCAAACATCTATAACTTTACTAAGGCCTGAGTTATCAGCCTTGCTGGCAAGTCACTAGTGTAAATGAGAGATAGTAAAGGCAAAAGAGCATCTCCTTGTGGTACTCCACTGGTGCACTCATAACGTTCGCAGAAGGAGTTTCCTACCTTCACCGTCATTTGTCTATTTTGTAGAGCAAGTGGAAAGCACTGTCCCGTTATCTCTTTCATACAAGTGTGATGAAGACGTGGAAGACTTTTCAATGTTTGTATCGAATGTTTTCGATTTCATATCTTTACCTGCTTTTTGGCAAAGTATTTTACAGCAATTCAACTGTCTATTTTGTCCGTTCGCATAATATCTCTATTCTGTTCTACATACTACTGTGTCCATATCCTAATATATAAGCGAGAACGGTCGTCTGTCTGTCTGTCTGTTTGTTTGTTTGCACAGGAGTGCTGGAGAAGTGTTTAGGGGGAATTGCGCGGATGGGAGGGGGGGGGGAAGGGGTTGTAGTTGCCCAACGTGGATGGCAATTCAGTAGACGTGCCGCACAAGTAGCGGAACACGCCTGGAGATGCGATGCTGGAGGAGTGAGTTGGGGGGGGGGGAATGTGGGGATGGGGAATTCTAGTTGTGCAACGTGCCTGGAGGCTCAGTAGATATGCCGAACATGTTGCCCTTTTGGATGATCCAGCTGCCACTTGTCCTACTTTATATAAGCGTTGCACAGAAGTAGGAGCATTAAAAAGCAGTGAAGCTATTGGACGATCCGTAGAGAACACATATGATAAACTTACGGAGCTGAAGAACAGATTCATGCAAGAGTACGCAGCAGGATTTTAAGTTCTACAAAAATTCTAAAAAAAAAATCAAATCAGTACGACCGTCGCCTGCGCGACGTGGGAGTATACCAAAGGTCTTTCCGCAGTTTAGTGATATTGCAAGGTAGCTCGAAGCGCGCAAGAGCTAGAGACGCCGTTAGGCGTATCGGAGCACTTGCAGTCTATATACTCTACATACGACTACACACTACTTACTATTAGGTCATCCAATAAGTGATGTCGTCTTTTATGCACTGCTGTTTTAGATCATTATTTGTCGGCAGTTTTTTGTATTTCGAAGGTGCACTAAAGTGATTCTAAGGTAAATGAGACTTGCTCTTTCAGAATCTACTATTCGTTGAATTGTTAGCTTGCAAGTTCAAATGAAATGGCTTGGCAAATCTCAGAGGAGCACATTCGGCATTGCATGCTATTCGAATTTCGGAGGGGTAGTAACGCAACGGTTGCCAACAAAAATATCTGCGATGTACATCGAAATGCATTGGACGTTCGCAAATGCCAGAGACAGTTTTCCAAGTTCAAGTTCGGTAATTTTCTCCTCTCTGACTCTTCTCGATCAAGAAGACCCGTAACATTTGACAATGACATGCTGATGGCAGAACTGGAGGCAAACCCTTGTCAAACAGTGGAGGGACTTTCGATTACTCTCAACGGACTTAAATTAACCATGCATTACCATACATATTTCCACCATTACCACCATATTTGCATTACCATCTGCGCCAAATTAGCATGGTATGTAGAGCAGGTGCTTGGGTACCGCACGATTTATCCGCCGAGAACCGCGCCAACCGATCGACGCTTGCAACGCACTGCTTCAGCGACACCGTACAGACCGGTTTTATGGATCTTGTACAATAATTCGAAGCGCAGAAAGCAGTGGCTTTCCAAAAACGAACAACCAAGAAGTACTGCGAAGCCGAATATTCATTTCAGAAAGGCACTCCTCTGTGTTTGGTGGAATGTCCGTGGAATTCCCCACTATGAAGTGCTTAAATCTAGACAGACCGTTGACGCAGACCTTTACCGTGAGCAATTGAATCGAGTGAACCAAGCTTTACTGGAAAAGTATCCAGCGATCGTCAACAGAAAGGGCGTAATTCCCCATCACGACAATGCAAGACCGCACTGCGCAAAACGGACGCTGGAAAAAATAAACGAATTAGGATGGGAGGTTCTGCCTCATCCATCGTATTCTCTCGATCTCGCACCTGGGACTACTACTTATTCCGGTCTCTACAGCACTTTCTTAGTGGCAAGAAATTTAAAAGTTTGAAGGATATTCAAAATGCTATGTCCACATATTGTGCTCGAAAACCACAACAGTATTA